>CM062809.1:105182210-105521537 GCA_031772625.1 Pinus tabuliformis
CAAGATAGTTATCCGTGAGATTGCTGACATGTCTCTCAGGTCCATTCTGTATAATTAGAGGATGGCCGGTAGTGCCATCTCTTCATGTTGCCAACAGATCCTATGTGCAGCACGCCTTGGAGTGCCTCCAACCGAAAATATTCAACTGGTGTGATGCAGTACTTCTTCAGATGAAAAGTCAGTTGACCAAGGTAAAGGACAGGAAGTTGAAGAACTTTGGATTTGGTTCTATTTTGACTGCCTTTGCCTTGGAGAAGATACCACTGATGCAGGCTCAGTACATTGCACTCGACTTTCCTTCTCCTACCGAGCCACGCATGCAGAGATGGGTTGATCACATGTCTAGGCATGCTGGTCATTCTCAGATTTCTTTCACTGATACCTTCTTTAGGTGGTTCGAGCGTCAGGAGATGGTCTATTCCGAGTATCCATATGTTGGCATGGATTTCCGAGGTGATCCGGATTTGGTACTGCCGGATGCCGAACAGTGGGGCGCTATTGGTAAAATCTTCGACCATATCACTGTTTACTGTTTTTATTTGTAATTTCCTTGTGCTTTATTCTATCAAGACTTTAATCAAACTCATGTGTGCATGCAGATGTTGGTCCTGTTCGTCCAGCAGTTCGCCCGAGAGCGCCAGTCGCTGCCCCAGCAGGGGAGACTGCTGGGAGGGTTATTCTTCGCGACCTTGATGTGGCCGAGACCCTTACAGCTGTGCAGGAGCAGGTTGAGAGCCTTACTCTTGGCATTCTAGATGTGAGGATCGACGAGTTACCTCTATAGTTGCAGCGGCATACTCCTGGTGTGCCTAGACGATGGACTCGTCTCTTACGCATGATTGCACAGGCCGTGGCGTGCTATCATGAGCATCACTAGGCTAGGGTGCCCCCTAGGATTTTGAGTTTTTGGGTCATGCGACCGATTTTTGTCTTGGTTACAGAACATTATGTGTAAACGATAAACAACTTATATATATATATATTTTGATTTTCGGGGTTTTATTCTGGTTGAGTTATGTGATCCATATGTACAACATTGATGATGTGTCTCTTTTTATAAATGTCGCAAATGTCTATCTAACACATAGTTTGCTAATGAGTCAGTTAATGTGTTTAAGTTTCTGGAAATATGCTGGTATTGAATTAAATCAAACTGTCTTTCCAAAATCTTAACCCTTAGAAACATGCGATAAATAGCTGGATTGCGGATGGAGTATATACCATTGAGTTGTAGTATTACGAGTTGTGAGTCTAGCTTGACGATTAGTCGGCGTATACCATGGGTGATGGCATCAGAGAGTAGTTCTATCAACGCGCTATACTCAGCGATGTTATTCGTTGATTGCCTGATACATACACCTCTGAAACTTACTAACTCGTCCCTTGGATCAAAAATGGCCCAGGCTGCAGAGGACAAGTTCCGCGAACTATGACTCGCTCCGTCTGCGTATCCCACACATGTCTCCAGAAGGTTTGACATCTGTAATAAATGTAAAAAGGTGGATTACTCGACCAAAACAAACACTTTAGCGAAAAAAAAATACAACAAAAGCATAGAGGTTACTATTTAAGCATAGTAACGCTTGAGGTACAACCCATTACGGGGTTGCGCCAGTGGAATTCCGTCATAATCCATTAACTCGTAGGCTCCTTTTGCTAACACTCGTTTAACAATATAGGGGCCCATCCATAAAGAATTAAATTTACCTGCTCCCAATTTATCAGATTCTTGGTCATAAAGCAAGACCAAGTCACCTTCTGAGAAGACACGGGGTTTGACATTTTTGTCGAACTGCGCCTTGACTCGTTTCTTATGGGCTTCGTTAGCCAAAGCGGCGTCACGACAGGTTTCATCCAATTGGATTAATTCCAAGAAACGGGCCTCTTCATCTGAAGTTCCGGGGAGGAGATCAATTACGAGTTTAAGAGACGAGATTTCACACTGGATTGGTAGGACTGCTTCCAGGCCATACACCAGTTGGAAAGGTGTGAACCCGGTCGCATTTCTTACTGATGTTCGGTAGGCCCACAAAGTTGAGTACAGGATTAGGTGCCATCTTCTTTTGTGAACCCCAATCATCCTTTGCAGCATGCACTTCAGGACTTTGTTGATCGCTTCAACTTGTCCGTTAGCTTGCGGATAATATGGGGTAGAGCTGTCATGAGACAACCCTAGTTTGGCAGCTAATTCGACCATCATGTGATTGCGAAAATGCGATCCATGATCCGTAACTATAGCCTGTGGTACGCCGAATCTGGTGACTACATGATTGAAAAAGAAAAGGGCAGCTGTTTCACCAGTATTATCTAATGTAGGCATCGCCTCGGCCCATTTGGTAAAATAGTCAACGACGACTATAATATACCCATGCCCCCCGGTCGAGGTGGGGTTACATGTCATGAAATCGATGCCCCATTTGGCGAAAGGCCCAACAACAACTATTGGCTGTAAAGGTGCGGGTGGTCTTCTGGTTTTGCTATCAAAAATTTGACAAGCATGGCAAATTCTGACTGCGGTTATGCAATCTTTGAACATGGTTGGCCAAAAGTATCCTGCTCGTAATATTTTCTGTGCTGTAGCATATCCAGATTGATGCCCCCCACACACGCCTGAATGACACTCATTCAGGGCTTTTTCGGCCTCCTCATGGGTGAGGCACCTTCTCAGAACTGTATCGATACCACGATGATAAAGCGTATCACCGACGATCATGTAGTCTTTTGCTTGGTATCGTATACGTTTTTGTTCTGAGTGAGAGGTGTCAGGCCTGAACTTTTGGGTTTGGAGATAAATTATTATATCTCCATACCACTCATCGCTTGTAGATATTAGAAACAAACTTTCGTCCACGATTGATTCTTGGGATGTTTCATCGTTGGACGACGATGGGAGATCGCACAATAATTCTGCGAAAACTAGAGCTTTCTTTGATTTGGATTTTACGAATTCCAGATCAAACTCTTGAAGGATTGCTATCCATTTTGAATATTTTCCCCCCAGCAACTGTCGCGACAATATATAAGTCATGGGGTTGCAATCAGACAAAATGGTAGTTTTCCGAAAGAGGACATAGTGTCGAAACCTTTGTATCGCTTGAACAGCTGCAAGCGCTAGTTTTTCAACATAAGAATATTTACTTTCTGTATCATTCAAGTTTTTACTTAAATAATATATAGGATTTTCAATTCCATTGACTTCTTGAACTAAAACCATTGCAATGGTTGTATCCGCTGCAGCCAGATACAAGTTAAAATCTCTTTGATAGTCCGGGGCATACATTAATGATGCTTTTACTAGAGAATCTTTTAGAGCGTCAAAGGAAGCTTGTGCCACCTGATCCCAGACAAAAGGTACATCCTTTTTGAAAAGATGAGTATAACCTTTAGCAAATTTTGCGTAATTTGGAATGAACCTCCTCAGAAAGTTTGCTTTCCCTTGGAGTTTCTGAATTTGAAGCAAATTTGAAGGTGGAGGCAAATTGATGATTGCCTGAACCTTGCAAGGGTCGAGACGAATCCCGTCCTTGGAGACTACAAAGCCAAGTAAACGATCAGAGCTGACGCAAAATACACATTTGTGTGGATTGAGTCGTATCTTGTAGTGTCGGCAATGTAGAAATATCACTCTTAAATGCTGCGGGTGATCAGTCCGCTTTCGCGAATGAGCCGGAAGGTCGTCGAGGTATGGTTGAACGATGTTCTTGATGTCATGGAAGGCATAATTCATTGTCCTCTGAAACGTCGCCCCAACGTTCTTTAAACCAAAGGGTAATTTTCGATATGCGAATGTGCCCCACGGACAAATGAATGCAGTCTTTGACTGGTCCCGTGGGCGAATATTTATTTGATTATACCCGGAGAATCAATCCATAAATGAAAAGATTTCACATCCGGCGCATTCATCAATTATTTGGTCGATGAAGGGTGTAGGGTAGTTGTCTTTTGGACAAGCTTGATTTACATCTCTATAATCGACGCACACTCTAATTGTTCCTTGTTTTTTCATAACAGGGACAATATTCGATACCTAATCGGTTAGAGGAACCGGGTAGATGAAACCAGCATGGAGAAGTTTTTCAACTTCTGCCTTGATGGCAGCGGCTTTCTTGGGGTGCACCTACCGAAGCCGTTGTCTTACTGGTTTGACATCAGGATACATCTTAATTTCATGTTCAACGATACTCGAGTCGATGCCTGGCATTTCATCATATGACCAAGCAAAGACATCTCTGAATTCGCGAAAAAGAGCGTTATATATTTCCAACTCTGAAGGAGAACAACATTTGCCAACATAAATATTCTCTACAACATCTGCTTTGGTTGAGATATTTATGGCTATAGTCTCTTCAATATTGGATAGGTTCCGCTCGGAATCTACATTATTTGATAGGAATTCAAAGACTGAAGGGTGATAAAGGTCATCTTGAGTATCTTCTTCATAATTTGGAAGAAAGGAACGATGGTGGTTATCATTCCATGGTGCCCCCTCAATCAACATTGATTGTAGAATTCCTTCGTCGGTTCCATGCACTCGCGACCAAGGATCTAATGGGGTACCATATTCTCTAGACCTGTCTACCCAAACGCTTGATGAGCGTTGATTTGGGTTCGCCTCCCATGCCAGAAACATTGATTGCTACAATATTTCCATTGGGCTTGGGGGCAAAACCATTGCATGATCCATGTCGATATCGTCTTCTGAGATCTTCGTGGAAGATATCATGTTGCAGGATCCTACCAACGCTACTTCTCCTATATAGATTGGAGGTGGAAGTGCGAAAGTTCCCATTAATGTGGGGTCTTTCAGTAGGCCTACTCCAATATCTTGAAGCGAATGGTTGCTACCATGGATCATAGGAATGCTTCCTGTAACTTCTAAACCATTAGGGAGGAAGTTTTGTTGGTCGACGATCGTAATCCCTCCTTGAAAGGGGAATGCGATCTTTCTAAAATAGGTCGACACAACAGCTGCCATGGCATAGATCCACGGTCTTCCTAGTAGGATGTTGTAATCAAGATTCCCATCGATGACTTCAACATCTATTTCTACCGGTTTTCCCCCTAGTTCAACCTTCAAGTTATTTAGGATACCATACGGGGTATATGTCCTTCCGTCGAATGCTTTTAATGTTGTCGAAGATGGCGACAAGGTTGGAGATCCTAAAGTTTTCCAGCAACTCATCGACATAATACATGTAGATGCCCCCTCATCAATAATTGTTTGGTGAACAATTTTGTTGAGGGCTTTCACTTGGATAAGGAAAGCTAGTTGAGCTGATAACTGAGGATCGTATCCTTTGTGGTCAAAGGATACAAGATTGGAATCCTTAGGATCAACCCCACCAATGGCTGAGAACAAAGCCTGCCTTTGGGATGGGCAATTTTGTAGTACTTCAAGAGTCGACATAGCGGATGGCGATTGGGCCAAATCTTCCACTATGTTATAATGCTGCGCCGCTCTGGCGCGAGGATTAAATGTCGACTTGTGTACTACTCCCTTTGGCGGTTTTATTGTTAATTCAGGAATGATGGGTGGTACAAGTTCTGTTGAAGTTGTTGTCGAACTTCTTGGTTGATCTTTTTCCTTGCCGTTCGACAACTGCGGATTCCCGTAATCTTTGTTCCTTGTCGAAATCAAAGCATCATTTTGTTGCTTGGAAATTGACAACATAAGCACTTGCGACAGGGAAGCATTTCCACTATCAACCAGATTTTGTCCTGGATTTGGAAACGGATCAGTTAACACAGCTGAGGTTTGCGAACTTTTGAAGAACCTTTTAAGCTCAGCTTTGTATGGACATTCGTTTGTCCAATGACGCTCGTCACATATCTGACACCCTGTGTTAGGGGGTTTCCTATTTCCAGGAGGGTTTGAAGAAGTTTTTTCAGGGGATGACTCACCTTGTTTCTTCTTCTTCCCTTTGTTTTGCTTTTTCTTGCTCCCTGGTTGTTTGGTTTCTTTGCCTTTATCTGCCGATACAACATTTACTTCCGAAGCAAGAATTTCTTCTTTTGCATTTTGATCTGAAATCTTACAGGCCTTCTTGGAGTTGGCCTTTGTCAATTTCGCGTTTGTCGTGCCAATCACGCCATCGCCGGCATGAGAGTCATTGTTTGATTTAGGAGGAGGAGGAATTGAAAATTCCGGTCTAGGGGCGTCAGGTATTTTGTCATAGAGCGTGCCAGACTGAGTATAGACTAAGTCTAGATACTGCGCACGAGCGATAACTTCCTCTTCTGTTACGACTCCCCCCTTTGCCACATCTTCCGTTATAGCAGGAAGTAACGACTTGATAAACCATTCAGCTAATAACTGATCGGGAACATACGTTTTTACCATCCTACGACGACATCGCCACTCATGTATATGATCAGATATGTGAGTGGCCGTTGTCTGTTTGAAGTTGGTTAAGATTTCCGTTCCCGTTTCATACCTTATCGGTAATTGAAAATGGGTTAAGAATGTTGTGGCTAAGGTGTTGAAATTGTCGAACGAAGCTCTAGGTAATTCAATATACCATTTAGCCGCTGGACCCGTTAACGTCCTCTGAAAGAGGCGAAGCCTTATCGAATCATCGTTTAAGGTGTTTGATGAACACCATAGATGAAAGGTCATCACGTGATTCGATGGATCTTCACCTAGATTTCCATTAAATTTAGGAATGTCTGAAGGAAGTTTGTGAGGAATCGCTGGCCACCAAGGGGCGTAAGCAATTGGATCGTTTGTTAACCGGTGTAAATCGGGTAACTCTAAAGTTGCCACGAATGGTAACTGTTGATTCAGGTTAGGTGAAGCATACCCAGGATACGATGGAATAGCCTGAGTGGTTGGCCTTTGCATACCAGCATAATGTAATTGATGTTGGTATGACTGATACGGTTGGTTGACATGACCACCATAAAGTGGTTGATTTTGACCATTTTGAATGTATGGTTGTCCACTGTTCGCAAAGATCTGTTGCTCAGAACCTTGGTATACTTGTTGGAATTGTGGTTGTTGATATTGCACCAGCCATGGTTGCGAAGCCATGTTCTGTTGCGCTATACTAACCGTTGGACCAAGGTGTGGGGTAATTGTACCCGTTTGGACCTGTGTCGCCCCACCAGTAGGCTATTGTGGTTGAGTCATAGGGTCAAGGGGCTGTTGCATTACAACCTGAGAAATCTGAGGTTGACATACAACAGGCAACGTTTGAACTTGCGACACTGTCACAATAGCCGGTGTGGTTGGGATGTTCGACATAGGTACACATTGTTGCATAGAATACACAACCCTTGGTTGTTGAGGTAGCATAGGTACCCAACCACTTGATGTAACTCCAGTATAACCTGAATACTGTTGTGAACTCCCGTATGGATATCCTCCCGGAGGGGGTAATGAAAGGGCATACTGCCCCCCATACGGTGGCAATCCGGAACTCAAGGGGATTGTTTGTCCTTGGGGACCGGATTGCCCAAATTGTCCTCCAAACGGATCAATCTGGTGAGTTTCAACATAAGATTTGCCGGATATTATTCCGGAGGAACAAACTGGAACGAACCACACTGTCGAAATAGTCCCTGGGTGGACTCCTTCTAGCGGTTGTGAGCTAGTCGGGACAGATGGTATGCCGGCAAACATTGTCGGAGTGACGGCAGGGAGTTTTGTTGTCGCAGTGTCATTCGACACAGTCCTAGATGTTGACGGTTGCTCAGACATTTTGAGTCTATCCAAGAGATTACCTAGCGATTCTACAGGAACTTCCACTTGTGGTAGACTAACTTCTGATGAAGGAAATAGAGTGACCCCGACTCCAAAATGTGTTGGAGTACTTGCTTGCGGATCTTCTACAATTTCCTCTATCGCAATCAAACCAGGTGGAAGGGGAAGACCGTCAGGTCCGTAAAATATTTCTGGTGCCGAAGAAGGGGTTGAATCAACAGCGACAGATGTTTGTAGAACAAGACTCTCTGAACCGGTTACAGATGGAACTGGTTCAGTAACACAAGTGTTTGTTCTCAGACTAGGATCAGTATCACTGTCCCTCTGTGGCTGTTGAACTTCTTCTGTAGAGGCAGGGTTCCCAAAAATGTTTGGAGTAACCAGAATCTCAGATGTCGTTGGAACACTTGTTCTAACTTTGATAGGAGATTTCGAACTGGTTAAACGAGTTCGCTTTGTCCGTACTGTTTTCGATTCCGGAGACAAAGATGGTTGACTCGTAAGCCTCCGCGAACGACGGGGTTTCAATTGAATTTCTTCCACGATTGTGGATTACTCGATCAACCAAAATACAAAAAGGGGAAAGTGTGTTTCCGAATTAAATGAATTTTTAGACGCTTTAGACACAACTTGCTTTTTCACTTTTAAAGAGTCGAGAAAAAGCTAAAGATGACTCTAGTCTCCTTCGATGTTTTAACGAGCCCGAAGTGACAAATGCTCGGATGGACTTTTTCCGTTATAGAGTCTGAAAAAGGCCAAAAGGAACTACTCTGGAGTTCTAGGCAAAGGGTGTGCCAAACTTTTCTCAAAACCGCAGAATACTTTTTAAGGTACGGGCGGTCGATCTTCCTGAATGCTGTGTTCAGTGCATTGCGATCATTAGGGCGGCCGACACGGCTTCCTAATGATAAAGGTTTTATGCCTATAGGGGTATCCCAATATATAATCGACGGTACGTGGGAGCACAATCCGTACTGGCACTATCGTCCCTCAGGAGGAATCACCCACCATCAGCGAGATCGACAGTCACCAGGCTTTACGACGCCGGAACACGTCTCTAGCCTAGACCTCTATGTTGTGCGTTAAGTTACAAAGCGTTGTTAAGTTCATTCAATTTATTTTAGGTTGATCTTTTTAGAAGTTTTCCTTTTGAGGTCCACAATGAGATGTATGATACAATTCCTAAATGCAGTCTAAAGATGATAAGCAAGCTTTTTATATCTTTTCAACCATGAAAATCCTAGCTACAAAGGGAAAAGAAAGAGACCATCTTTTCTCAAAGAGCAATCAGCACACTCTAATGCACTTTCCCTAAATCAAGCATGCAAACTATCAAGATGCAAATGCATAATGCAGGTGTTTGTTTTCCGCTTTCTTAGTATTGATGCCTACAAAGAAAACTTTTTGCACAACTTTGAATTTGCTTTTAAATGAAAAATACAAACAAGTTTACTTTTTCGAAATCAGAGAGGGTAGAAGAGATTACAACACTTAACGATTTCCGAAATGAATACTTGTTTCGACACTTAAAAGAGACAAACTCAAACCAAAAGCCAAAGTAAATGTATAATCAACTGCAAACAGCCAATGAACTCTCTCCTAAGATCACAATCAACAGATCTTAATCAAGGGCTACAGGATGATTATTTCACTATTGCAAAGGAAAACTGTAAATGACGCCACAAACACATAAAAACACTCACAGTCTTTTTGTACAAAAGGAGGCAGAATTTAAGCAGAGAAAAGGAGTTATCAGACAGGTACCTATGCTGGTTACAGGCTGCAAAAATCAGAGATCAAAACAAGGCAAAACAGAGCAGAGAACCCCAGCTGCACAAGGCCTAACTGGATCAACGCACCCTCAACACAGAGGTTTTGACATTCAGTGCAGGTAGCCTTCACGGGACCTGCGTTGAAATGCAGAACCTCTTCACAGGGTCTGCGCTGAAGGAGAAACGAGAGTTTCTCACTGGGTTCTGGGTCATAGTTTGCTATTTAATCTACAGTTTCAGGCCAAATCAAAGCAACAAGCAAGGTACAATCAAAGGGATGCTTTGAGGAAGGGCTAAGATCTATCACAAAGGATCATCAAATTATTTGTGAGTCCATTGTTCAGATCATAAACAAATCCAGTGATTGGATCAAAGCAGTAACTCTCTACTTTGCATCTGAGAATAGCAGATGCAGTTCGATGGTTGTTGTTGAGTCTATGAAACAAACAATGATAGAGACACAAATAAAATGACTAAACAGATGTCCCCAGTGGAGTCGCCAATTTGTTGTGGGGAAAAATGCCTATGCAGGACGATCCTATCCACCTAAGGTGTGACAGTGCCTTAGCAACAAACAGAGACAGTTATTCTAGTATTCTTCCTTTATGAATTAAGAATGAAGAGAGATGGATGGACTAACTGGTGTCTTCCGTTTGTCCCTCGATCTGGTTTCTCTTCTCTTTGAGAGTTCCCAACTACTTGCCTTCTCGCTCGCCCAGCTTCAACAGGTTCCTACAAGATCACAAGAAGAGAACACTACACAAAGACATAGATTCATATTCATAACTAGTTCAGGATTAGAAATAAACTAAACATACTAATGCAATCATACATCAAAGACACATCAGCATATAGGAGAAACCAAGATAGCTTTATTGATGAATAACAAGGTTCAAGAAGAGATACAACCCAGAGGGCTCCAATCCAGCATCTCCTTCCCAGCAAATGAAATTCCTATCTTCACCTTCCTTCAAAGCATTAAGCACCCAATGATTTCAACCTCAAACCAACAGCAATTCTTTGCAATAACAAAATTCCAGCCTCTAGATCTCATGGAGGAGAGATCCATATATAGATGTTTGGAGAGAGGATGAGTCAGCTTGAGATCTGACTAGTGTCCTCTCCCTCTGTCAGTTCTTGCTTCGACTTGGAGACTAAGAGCCTCTTACTCATCACTAGTCGAATTCCTTGAGGCAAGTGTTATTGAGGAAGGTTCTGGAAGCTTCCAGGGTCTTGACACCTCGTTGAATGAACTTGCCATTTGTCAATTCCCGCTCAGCATACCCTGGTAGTGCTTCTACTTGCGTTGCAGTGCAGGTAGCCAGTGCAGACTTTGCATTTCAACGCAGACAGCTAGTGGAGCCTCTGAATTGATCCTGAATTGACTTGTTTTTGAGCAGTTTCTGGTGGAGAACTTCTGTGAATTGTTGTGGTTTTTTAGCCTTGTTCCTCTAGGGGTAGGAACAACATGCTTAGGGACTTTGGATCCCTTAGATTATGGAATTTTCATGCTTATAGCTATAAGGCACAAAAATGTCTATAACACCCCGCAAGACACCAACCAACAAGATGGCAACCAATTAGCCACAAGGACAACAACCCCCGCATGATAGATAGAGAGGAGTGAAGATCGACCTACTACACATCAACACAGAAGAGCAGCCATGGTCAACTTCCATCTCAAGTGAGCCAGGCACCAGCGAGATCGAGGGTTCACCTTTCTCTTGGATGGCTAGATGCACATGCATGGTACTAGTGGACAACTCTTTTGAGTACATCTTATTATTTGTGTTCTCCCATGTTTCGGGGACGAAACATGTTAAGGGGGGTGGAATGTTATATACCTAGGGGGGATAATATGGGGTAATAATGTAATAATGGGATGGGCCATAGTAATAAATAAGGTGGTTAACTCGTATCATGTAAGGGACCACAAGTAGTTAGTAATAATGTAACGAGCCCATGGTATTAGATAGATGGTATTGAGGGAACCATGGTAATGACCCATGGTATTGTATGTATGAGGCCTATATAGAGGCTAGAGACTCCACATTGAGAGGTGTGAAGGAATATTGTATGAATAGGCATATGGCTTGTGGAGTGTTCTCCTTCCTTAAGGAGTGAATGTATGGTGTTTCCCTACCTTAAGGGTTTGATATCAATAAAGAAGCATTTTTCTATCTATTTCTCTCCTATTGTTTCTGGGTTTATTTGCATTGTCTTATATTTTCAGATTAGATCTATAACAACAAAGCTTGGTTGGTAGAAAAAGGTTATTCCTAGGTGTCGGGAATTGATTTTGGTGATATTTTTTCTCCTGTTGCCAAGGTAGCTTCTATTAGATTACTTTTATCTATTGTGTTTTATTTTGATTTTGAGGTAGAACAGATGGATGTGAAGACAAAATTTCTTCACGGGGATCTGGAAGAGGAGATCTGCATGAAGCAACCTGAAGGCTTTGCGGTTAAGGGTAAGAAAGAACTGGTATGCAAGTTAAATAAGTCTCTGTATGGGTTAAAACAGTCACTAAAGATGTGGTATCAGAAATTTGATACATTTATACGAGGACTTGGCTTCACCAGAAGCAAAGCAGATCACTATGTGTATTTTAAATTAATTGGTAACTATGTTATCTCTCTAGTCTTGTATGTGGATGATATGTTGCTGGTTGGAAATAACAAAGAAATTATCCAGGATTTGAAGACCCAATTGTCCTCCAAATTCAACATGAAAGATATTGGTGCTGCAAACTATATTTTGGGCATGGAAATTAAAAGAGATCGAGCAAAGAGGAAGCTCTAGTTAAAGCAGAGGAAGTATTTCGAGAAAATACTACAGAGGTTTAATATGTAGGATAGTAAACCAATGAAGGTTCCTATTCTTGTAAGTGTAAATTTATTTGCCGAATAATGTCCCAAGACACAAGAAGAGGAAGATACATGTCCCGTGTTCCATATGCAAGTGTAGTCGATAGCCTGATGTATGCAATGGTCTGTACTAGACCAGGCATTGCACATGCAGTGGGAGTATTGAGCATGTTTATCTCAAAACCAGGGAAGGAGCACTGGACAACAGTGAAGCGAGTTTTCAGGTATTTGCGTGCCACTAGTGATTATGGTTTGTGCTACCAAGGAAGACCAAGATTGGATAGAGTGTTGGATATTCATGGCTTTGTTGATGCAGATTGGGCTAGAGATCTAGATCAAAGAAGATCTACAAGTGGTTATGTGTTTAACCTATTTGGAGGTGCAGTCAGTTGGATGAGTAAGAAACAATCTGTAGTGGCACTATTAACTATAGAGGCAGAATAGATGATAGCAACTCATGTAAGAAAGGAAGCAGTTTGGTTGCAGAGATTTTGTTCAAGTATGAGGTTAGTACAGGGAGCTATAAGGATAGACTGTGACAGACAAAGTGCAATTTTCTTGTCAAAGAACCCTGCTTACCATTCAAAGACAAAGCACATTGATGTTCAATATCACTTTGTGAGGGATATGATAGAAGACAAAAAGGTCGTGCTGGTAAAGGTGGATACTTTGAAGGATACTGCAGATGCATTGACAAAATCTGTGAGCTCTAAGAAGTTCTCTTGGTGTAGAGAAACAATGGGCATTTCAAGGTTGGATAAATGACTAAGCTCTCTTATGGCCTCCTGTGGAAAGAAAACAACAAGTGGGATAATGTTGGGTTGTGTTATATTCTTTCCATGACTAGCCCACCTAATTAATCGGGGGGTTAGAGGGGGATGGGCGGGGGGGGGCGCAGGCAGAGCCCCCCCTTCGTTGTGCCAATTGTGCAGTAGGGGGGTCACAGGGGGTTTGAGGGGGGCAGTTAGGCCCCCTCTACGGGGTCTGGGGTAGTGCCTCGAGGAATTTTTTTTGGACCCTATATTAGGTTGGGCAAACCTACCTATGGTTTTATGCATGGTTTTCGCACATGGTTTTGGATGTGATGGTTTTCGGTCCATGGTATTGGATGCTTCGGCATGTATAAATATGTATTGTAACATTGAAAGGAGTATAATGAAAAATCAATTTGGTAGTCCCAATTTTGGGATCCAGGGGAAAATATTCGTGTATATGTGTTTTATGTGTTATGCTATCACATTGTTTATTTTCTGTTCTTAGAATTCGTATGCAAGTAATTTCTGTATGGGGTTAAAACCTATATAAACATGTGTCTTGCAACTTTTACTTAATAATAGAAGCCTTCAAGGTCAGCACATTCTTCATTCATGGACTATGAATGTTTGTAACACTATTCTGCGGATGTTTGTATTTCATGTTTGCTTTCGCCTGTGCTATGATAGTTGAACTATTTTGGTTATTTTAGTACTTATCTAATTGAGAATGTGTTGTAATGGTTGTTATTATTGTCCCGTCCTTGTGGACTATTCTGCGGGATATTAGACAAAACTTTCTTTATTTATTGGTTGTAACGACCGTCACATATGTTGTGGACTATTCGATTGGATGTTAGACCAACCCTTCTGGTTCATGTGTGTCCCTTCTTAGGTGGTACTACTACCTCTCACTTAGAGGCTCACTTTTATCCCCCCTCTGCATTAGCAGAACCTTGACATAGTTGCAACTGAAAACTCACCAGGCACACCTTCATGCTTTTCGAAGATACCATTGCATCCCTCTCTCTTATTGACAGTTAAATCTAAGGAAGATATTCAAGAATTTGGCAACTGGGCCTTTATACCAAATGGGATTCCTACACAAAATGGTGTGAGGTCTAATTGGGACTTTAAATTGAGGATATCCCTTGAATGTTGGTGGGTCTAGCACCATCAATAGGATCAATTTGTAGCTCTTGTCAATTCAGTTTTTGAGCTCTCATTTTCTACTCTCTCTCTCTCTCATACCCTTCAACACTTGTAAAATTCTTGGAGCACTCTTGGAGGAGTGTGGAATAATTGGGATTTGGAGAAAGAAGGGAAAATAAGAGAAGTAAAGTGAAAGAGGACATCAGGGTCAATAACTACAATGGATTTTTCTTGCAGGTCCCGAGTTGCATGTATTATTTCCTTGCTAGTTTTGGCATGCATGTCACATGCATGTGGTTTCTTGGTTATGATATATGATCAACATGAAGGATTGCTTGGATTGATAGTGGTTTTTCCTAGCCTTTCCATTCCTTGGAGATCCATGGTGTTGTGGGTTTATTTGCTCTTGTTTTTTAGTTGGTTCTCATGTTCCTTATGGTTGTGTGTTGAGTTACTAGTTCCTGTAGCCTTGGTTGGACAAATTCTTTGGAAGCCTTGTAATAGCTTGGGTCAAGTTACTAGTCCTGGAAGCCTTGGTTGGAAAAACGCTATGGATGCCCTGGTGGGTTGAGTTACTAGTCCTGGAAGCCCTGGTTGGAAAAACTCTTTGGAGCCTGGAAACAACTATTAGTTGAGTTACTAGTACTGAAAGCCTTGGTTGGAACAACTACTCTAGAGCCCTGGATAGCTTGGGTAGATACCAATCTAGTGATGGTTAGTGATGTTCAACCATGAGGTGGAATCACTGGCTGAGGGTTGACATGGTTTTTCCTCTCGAGCCTTGGCTTGGTTTTGTTTTTTTTTGTTTCATGAGAGCCCACAATCATGTTTGGAATATGGTGCAGGGGTGATTGTTTGAAAGAGATATTTGGTTCATCCCAATCTATGGTCGGGTGGTACGTGGAATTCCTTGACTTGGTTGGATTTGCATATGTTAATAAGAGATCATTTCTTTTAGTATTTTATGAGTATATTTTCTTTTTATTATGTGGCTTTAATGGTTGTTTCCCCATTGATATATCTCTAGTTGTTTGCTGGTTGTAAGGATATTTTGTGATAGTTATGATGTATGGCTCTCAGCATGTTTCGATTAGCATATGAAATGTTAGTGAATTATTGTCCAAACATATAACAATGCAACTATTGTGAGGGGACATCAATCATCTTTGACTATTCTTAGATAATTATGGGACCCTTATGTTCAGATATGTTGTTGTGACATATAAATTACATGTTCTTGATGTGTTTGACGAAATTCTTGTCATGGCTAGTAGGGGTCAGATTAATTCCTTGTTCAATTTTTTTCATTAGTAACCTTATTTCTTTGTTATTTATCATTTCTGGAAGCTTTGTCAAGTTTTGGGCAATGGCCTGAGTCTTGGCCCTAAAAAAGTGACACATAATACGGGGTCGTGGGCATTGAACTAGTTGAAAAAGGCCATAGTCACATGGATGCATTACTCTAGAAGTGAATGGAGGGTCCTAGTCGTATGAATGCCTTGTCATGTGAGAAAATGAGACTCTAGGGCAAGGAAAAAATAATTTCTCACAAGGGTTGAGCACCTAAAGGGGTTATTGGCTTCTGAAGGTTTCGTAGCTTTTGAGGAAGGTCATATTGGTCATGTCATTTTGATTCCACTTCCTTAACTATACATGGGGAATTGAATCATATAATAGTAACTCTTTGTTACATGTTTACCCGGTTATCTTGGGTAAATGTGGGAGGAGGGTGTTACAAAGGGCCAATATACTACAAAGGTCAAAGAAGGACTCCCTTGTGATGTGTAGGTCTGCATGGTATTTTTATGAATTTTTATGTACCTAGTATTGTCGCTGCAACAAAAACCCTCCAAAATTTTGCAAATACTTGAATTTTTTAGCCTATTGTGGATCTTGCGATTGATCGTTCCATAGTAATTTCTTGATCGGTCGAAGTCACATGATCACACATGCTCAATTTGATACAATTTCATGAGCACATTCTTTTATGCAAGCTTGAACAAGAACATAAATTCCATCAAGATAGTGTCTATAGAATGTTCAACCCATGTCGACAGTCAGTGCGCACTATTATTGACAACCCCTCACTTTGGCTGCGTTTGTACTTCTGTTTTGGGGAGCTTTTCAAATTGTCGTTTTTGCGCACCTTTGCTTTCGTGAGTGTCATTTTCATGCCTTTAACTGTCACTATTACTTTATTTAACTTTAATTAGTGTCCTTTTCATGTTATCTTCACTGTGGCATGTCCCGCTGTCACTGTCATTCACATATCGCAAGTGTGATTTACACTTTTCTCTTCATATCGTAAACGTCGTCTTTTTTCATGTGGAGTGTCGCACAATGCACAAAATCTAGTTTTGATGTGTTTTAATGGGTAATATTTTCGTTAATGAGTTGTACTAACCATTTAAACATGCATCACACTCATTTCCAAAGTTTTAAGAATTGTTGCACAAGTGTCGACATAATCATCGCAAAGTGTATCTTTGATGTCGTACTTGTCGTTGAAAAGTTGTTGCACTAAGGGAATTTTTTTGTGCATGTGTTATGGATGATATATGTTGTGTCATCAAGTGTTCGAAGTGTGTGATCACAATCAAGTTCTATCACTACTCACGTCAGCTTCATCGATCCCACACTTAGACAAACTTGAAAAAACTTTTAACCAAGCAACTTAGCCTCATACGACCCTATAAAACTGCGCATTACACATTCTCATCCCTCAATATGAAACCCTTCTTCTTGACGCTTCATAATGCATAGTTCCTACCTCCTAGGACTATGCAGTCTAAGTGCTAAATCCTCGACCTTGACCCCAAAAATGTACAATCATGCCCTCCACCCAGGTCTGAACTATGCATTACACAGTCTCAGTCCTCAAGCCTCGGCTTTGAGCTCTTGAACTGCACAATTACACAATCACCTGGCCTCCCTTCCTCTCAGAACTACACAATGGTAAAACTCAAATATCAAGCCTCTTGCTTGAGTCCTTGAGTCCTTCGACTACACAGTTCCTTTTCCTAGGTCTCCAAAACTATGCATTGCGCAGTCTCAAGGCTCAAGCCTCTAGATTGAGTCCTTGAGTCCCTCAACTATGCAATTCCTTGAACTCCCTCCCTCCTAGAATTATGCAGTGGGCATATTCAAGCCTTAAGCCCTATCATTAAACTCTTAAGCCCCTAAACTATGTAATATCCTGAACCTGTCCATCCTGAATTGCGCATTGCGTAGTCTCAAGCCTCAATCATGTACCTTGGCATTTGGAATTGTGCAATCCCTTAGCTAGTCACTAGTTCCAACCCTAACAGGTGCATTCATGAAAACTGTTAGGTTGGGGGTTGTTTGGACTGATGTTGGATTGTCATGATTTTTTTTTCAATTGTAGGTACTCTATCTTATCATGATAGGATGAGAGAGGAAAAGGAGAAGGGTACCTGCTAGAATACACATATGGAACTAAAGAGATAAGATGATCATCAGGGGACAAGACAAAGGAACACTAGATTACAACAAAATATCAAATATCATGACCGCATGAAGACTCAATATAAGTCACAAACCTTTGGCTGGTGGATATGAAGAATAAATCATATCTATCATGAAGATGAAGCATTGCACATCTCTTATTGAAGACAGAGGATCAACAAGAATGGCTTGGCATTGCCATGTCATCAAGAAGTCCTTGTTAGCAGTGTCATTCCATGTCATGGCATGAGTCATCATATGCCACATCAATTCTTTTGGATTATGTAATTTCTTATTCGAAAATGTATTATAAAGTGGAAGCCGAAAGGACATGTATAGAAAATGAAGAGTCATGTAAAGTTGAAAAGTCATAAGTCAAACTGTCATGAGGGTAGTCAAAGAGTCACAAGGGAGGTGAAGCATCACTCCATTGGTTATATATACACCCTCATTGTATGAGAAAATTAATTTTCACTATGGATTCTCCCATAAGGCATTAGAGAGAAAAGGATTTTACTTTTGGGGAGCAAGTCATGGTTATAATGCTCCACAACTGGAGCTAGTGATGCTCGTTGTATTAGTGTATCTTGGGATTTTTACTTAATACTTGAAACTTGATGGCTGGAATATTTTCATGCATGGATTGTGAATATTTGTAAGATTGTTCTATGAATATTTATGATTCATGTTTTCTTTCACCTGTACTAAAGTAGTTGATCTATTTCGGTTATTTTAGTGCTTATATAATTGAATATGTGTTGTAATGTTTATAACAATTGTCACATCTATGTGGATTATTTTTCTTGATGTTAGGTGATTCTCTTTTGCTTGAGTGTGCTTCTACTAGTGTGGTACTATTGCCTCTCTCTTACAGGCTCACATTTCTTGTTCCTGTAGTATAAGAACCCTGATACACCAACAATCAAGCATTCAATAGGCACACTTACTTACTTTCCACAAAGTCACATACATGCTTCTCTCTCTTGCTGACAACTAAAGCCAAAGAAAACACATAAGAATATATGACAATTAGGTCGATACTAAAAATGGAGCTCCTATTCTAAATGTTGTGAGGTCTAATTGGGACTTCACATCAAGTAGAACCCCTTGGTTGATGAATTTCCAACATTGTCAATAAATGGCACTAGAAGGAGGCCAGACGACAATTTGTGCACATTGAATTTGTTTTGAATATGTTGGGAAAAAATATTGATAGGGTGGGGGGGAAGGGGTGTTACACAACATTTTGTCACTGTCCCTGTACTCCCCATTCCTTAATCCTGGAGGACCTCTACAGTGAACCCTACATGCTTACCCTTCATGAAGAAACTCCCATTGTGTCCCTCTTCATGAGCAGAGCAATTCCCTTTTGCACCATTTCCCCCAAAACTTCTATTTTTCCCAGTTTACAAGACTGACACTAACGGCCTTTGTCATCCTTGTGCCGATATGTATGAATTTACACTGTCCCTAGCACCGACCGGAGTGACTGAGCTTTGTTCTAGTCGTGCTGGTCCTCTTATGGAAAGTTTTTTAAATAAAGAGCCGAAGCTTCTAGCTCTAGAAGCTTCGTAATGGAAGTCTGGTAAATGGTTTGGCCGGATGGGGTCGAGGATGTTAGTTTGGGCTCCTTTCCCCTATAATGATGGAACTACCTCAAGAGATAAGACCTTCTACCATGAGAAGAGGATCCATCTCCCATCCATTCATCCTATATAAACCTCCCTTTTTCCCAAGCACAATGCTAATTAAGTTTGGAGTAAACAACAAGCTATTCATAGTTGTAGCTCTCCAGTTGTGTGAGGGAGAAGTGTGAATTTGGTTTACTGTGAAGCCTAAAGGGAAGAGCCTTAAAACTACTATTTTTTAGGCCATCATGGAATGCTAGCAGAAGTGTGTGGGAACCTAGTTTTGTCGAAGGAGAACGACAACGTCAAGACATGGTTGTAATCTCTTCTTGATTCAATATATATGCAAATATCGATTGATTTCCTACATGATTTTTCAGCTTACATGTTCATGGCTTAATGTTTCTTGACTTGTTAAGTAGGTTGAATTACAATTTGTCTATTATCAAGGTTATTTTTTGCTGTCATTTACTTGTTTCAGGTGTTTGAAGAAGGAAGCGAGAGATAGTTGGAGCGAGCAAGCAAGGACATCATCAAACATGATAAGCGTAGTAAGAGGTAGGCCCTCTTAATTGGTTATAACCTAAGGAAATCTTCCATAGAATGTATTAGTGGTGGCTAGACCCATTATCGGGCTAGAGGAATTTGTTTGTGTCTGCACTCATAGTTTTACTTCACCACAAATTGGCGACCGTAATGGGGAACCCATCCTTCTGTTTGTCTTAGATTTCATGATTTCGTGTGAAATTTTCTAGTTCCACTTTTTCCTTTTGGTTCTGTTTCTTTTCTCCTACTTACTGGCCTAAGTTTGAAATTCATAGTAGTAGATCCGGTCCCTGTTTTTATTTTTATTTTTGCTCCCGCGCTCATTGCGCTTAATCTACTGACAATCGTGCCGATCAACGCGATATGATGAGGAATGGTCTTGCCGACCAGCCTCTGGCACTTGTTGTCAGTTAGGCAGTTGTGTCGATGCTTGTAAGTGAAGATTAGTGTTTGTCCCCAATCTTGTCCGGTGTGTTTTTCTCTCATGATTTCGACCCCGTAAGCCTTTTAGACTATTTTCTCCTTGAATAGAAAGTTGCGTTTCATTTAGTTTTTTTGTTTGTTGGCTTATCATATTTTTGCTTGATTTCTTGAGTCATTGGATGGTTAGTGACACTAGGGCATCTAGATCGTCATCCATTCAGCTAATTATGAACTCAGTAAGTCAAGTTATAGGTGTACTTACTCCTTTAATTTCATTTGTGGTCCTTTTATGACTTTGACCTCCATTACACAAATTTGAAAAGTTTTCATTTGCTTGTCTAAACTTTTCTTTTCCGGCATGGATTACATTGCTTGTCTTGTTCTTGGTAAAGTCAGTGCTTCATTTGTTTGAACGAGTCTCTCTTTTCGTGTTTTCATTTGCTTGAAGAGCTAATTTCCTCGAAGCTTTTTTGATTGAAGTATTGTATGCGAAGAATTCATTTCGTTGTTTCATGAAAAAGTATGAAATTCTAGTTTGTTGCATCATTATTCTATGATAGTCAGCATCATTAAAAACTAGGATTGCATTGGCATTTGAAAAGAAAAAGAACTCTTTTTTCTTTTGAAAGGACTGTTAGAAATGTGCTTGTTAGGGAATTAGGAATTGGAATGCATTTTTCATTAGTTTATTTTTTTGAAAAGTAAAGTAGTGAAAGACCATTTTGCTTTCAGTTGCTTGGTTGTTTGCATTTGATTGTGTAGTTTCTACCCTCTCTAGTGTAGGAAATTCATCGAATTGAAAGGGTCTTGTCTCATTTAGTTGCATTTAAGGTTTTTCGAGTCGCATCGCTAAGGCCTAAAAACTGAAACATAACTCAAGATAAACTTTAAAATGAACTCAATTAACCTAAGGCATATTTGAAATTTAACGATCATATCTAGAAGGTCTAGGCTAGAGACGTGTTCCAGCGTCTTTAGACCTAGCAACTGTGATTAGCTTCGGTATTAGACAGTGCTAGTACAGATTTTTGCTCCCTGTACCATCGAGTATATAACGAGAGACCCCTCTACGCTACAATCCTTTATCCTTAGGAAGTCGAGTTGTCCGCCTTGCAAATGTGATACATCGAACACAAAATTCGGGGAGATTTCCTACTCCTACTTCTTGGTTCCCCGAGAGGTATTCTGCAGTTCATGGTTGCCTGGAAATCTTGTTTACCTAGATCATCCAGAGTAGTCATTTGACCTTTTTGACTCATTAAACTTAAAATATCATTCGAGCACTTGTCCTGTTGATCTTGTTTCCAGTCAAAAGTGATAGAGTCATCTTTGTTTCTTTCTCGACTCTTAAAAAATGAAAGAGCACCAGTATTTTTATGTGTCTTAATGATTGATTTCCCACGATATGATAACATTCTATTAGTCTTTTCTAGACAAAATAGTGAGTTTCCCTTAAAGAACATTTTAAATCCTTGAATTTTTATTTTCTATCAACTAAGACAAGGTCATCGTGGCTGAACCATCTGGTTCACCTAGTTCCTCTTCCTCTCCTCCATCTGAAAGATTGCATGAGGAGCTATTTCCTAAGTCACCAAAGTCACTTGAGGACCAAGGCGTTGAACTTAGAATTGTTCTAAGAATTCAACATTTTTCATCTCGTCCTCCACCTACTTTAGATACTGGGTCATCTATTGATCTTGGCTTGAAATCTCTGGACAACCCTGTTCAAACTCCTGAGAGTTCACCGACCACTTATAGCCATCTTGGACTGGTTATCTATCCTCCAAATCCTCTATTTGACCCTATTATGATATCACCATAGTGTCCTTACAGTCCGTACGACCAGCCGGGTGTTCCTTTGGAAGTATCCCCTCGTACTTCTTCGGACGTTCGTCATTGTTTTTTCTCGGATATGGAAATTGAAGGCGATGCTCTAGTCACCTCTCAAGCAGAGTCAAAAGTTTATACTCCACAAATTGTCGAAGAGGAAGAACATCCTTTTCCTCTTAAAGGTTTCCCCTATACAGGGGGTATTCCCGCCAGTGTGCTACCTAATTATGTGTCTCTGGTATAGTTGGTTTCAAGTACACCTAGTGCCTCATCACTTTACCATAACCATGTTTGGGTGTTAGGCACCATGCTTACTTCAGGTCTGTTCATTACGAATTCAACCTCCCAACAGGCTATTACTTGAGTCCTGGTGCAACCCACTATTCCGAACCCTCTAGTATCGTCAATCTCAGTCACCTGTTCAGTTCAACCGACGGTCTCAAGGAATATCACTATTAGTTTCTCCATCCCTTTGGTCAGTGGCCAAGATGTGCCACCTCCTGGGAGACAAAACACGAATGTTTATATGGTGTCAGGTACCACCAATGTGAGTGGCTCATGAGTTCACGTGCTTGGTATGAACCAACCTTCTTCTAGAGTTATTCACAACCCTACTAATCTTATTGGATCAAGCAATGTCCAATACCAACAAGTTCAAAATCCCATTGGTTCGTTTAGGTCGAGCAATGTCTAGTATCAATAGCCTTAAGAGCCTTAGGTCCAATACCAAACTCCTTATGTTCCATATGGTTCTCAAGGAATGGTTAATCAACCTTACACCCTTCAGTTTGGGCAGTACATTCAGCTTGGCTTGTCGACTTTCTAGGGTGGCTATGGCCAGATTTAGTTCATAAATTTTTCGGGCACTGTTCAAGTACCCTTGCAATAGCAAGGAAAATCTCTAAAACACCAAGGGAAACCTTTTTTATTGCAAGGAAACCTTTGTTGTAGCAAGGGCTATCCACACAACAACAAGGGAAAATGATCCCACAATAAGGTCAACTGCAACAACCGCAAGGGAAACCCTTGCAACAGTTGCAACAAACCATGCAAAAATAGGTGCACTATGCTCCACAAACCTCCCAACCCATGTCCTCACAGGGCCAACCTCTGTAGCCCCAGGGACAAATTTTGCAACCGCAGGGCCAACCCTTGTAGCCGCAAAACCAACTCGGACAGCAACGACCCTTGTATATATATCAGCAGGGTCAACCCTTTCAAGGGAAAGGCTAGGGGCAAGTCCTACAGCAGCAGACCCAAAATCCTAATGTCCTAGGTCAATAGGTATAGAATCCTTCTCGCCAAGGGCAGCAGGTACAAAACCATAATTTCCTAGGTTAACAGGTACATAATCCTTTTGGTCAAGGGCAGTAGGTACAACATCCCTATGTCCAAGGGAAACAAGTGTACCAACCTTATGCCATAGGATACCAGGTCCAAAATCCCCTTGTTCAAGGACAACATGTTCACCACCCATATGTTCAGGGACAACAGGTACAATATCCATATGTCCAAGGTCAACAGGCTCAATAGCCTTTCAACCCGTATGTTGCTTATCAACAACCTATGGCTGGATAGTTCCAAGGTATTCAAGGTCAAAATCCCGCCTATGGTTAAGGTAACCCACAATGGGGGTAGCATCAGATGCCATATGGCCAAAATCCCCCACTGTGGGGTCAAAATCCTTACCAGCAGGGATGGGCTCCTTCGCTCGGACCCACTTACCAACCTCCTATGCCTTTTAATACTCAATTTCCATTCTTGGCCACACTAGAATTTCTAGATGTGTCTCACCTTATGAATGATCCAATCCTTCATTCACCATACTAGCCTCCGGTGTCGTCCGAGATACCAAGTGATTGTCCAAAGTTTGATGGGAAAGCAAAAGAAGATCCTCAAGCCCACGTGATGACATATCACCTCTGGTGCACTTAGAACTCTTACATTGACGATTCCATTCATCTCCGTCTTTTCCAACAAACCCTCACAAGCGTTGTAGCCAAGTGGTACATTGAGCTTCCTCGAAGTACTTACCATGACTTTAACTCTTTAGCCATGGCTTTCCTCATGCATTTTCAGCTACTAGTTCGCTATGAAATTGGAACCTATTTGCTCACATCGCTTAAGAAAGATACTGCGACACACATGTCCAATCACATCCATGAATGGAGATGTAGACTTCATTTGATCAAACTCAAGATTGCTGATTAGTTTCTCATTGAATGGTTCACTAAATCATTCGTGGCATTTGTGGCCCCAATTTCTCGCGATATAGCTATAGGTGGATGCATTACTAAAGAACAAGCCATTGCTCATGCCCAATACTTAGATCTAGTTTACTCTCATTCTTTCACTTTGTATGAGTTATCACCCGATGCTCCACGACCATCATTTGATCCCACAACATCAAAGTCACAAGTTGTACATCGTGTCGATGGAGTTATTGGTTCAATATCCCAGACCCCTGCTAAATCTTCTTCAAAACAGAAGTCGGTCTTGAATGCTTCTCCCAATAGTTCTTCCCAGAATCCTCCTAGCCTTGGTAAAACCTCAGAGATTCACACTGTCTAGTCTACTGTAGCAGAGAAATCCTTGAAAGGTAAGAAGAAAGGAAAAGGTAAGGGTAAAGCCAATGCCCCAAAATAGGGTCCTCCCAGATCATCTGCTGGTGAATCTTCAGAACGAAAACCTAAGTATCCCTGCCTCATTTGTGAGGAGGATCACTATACTAAGGATTGTCCTCGAAAATCTGAAGTTAGTTGTATGCTCAAAGGGACCCCTGTTGTCCTCAAAAATCCATTTCCGTCTTAGAAGACCCATATGATAGACCAACCTCAATCATCTGCTTCCTTAGGATATCGAGTGTTCATGATGAGTACACCTATTAATGTGGCTACTAGATTGAAATATTACCAAACTCCCACCTCAACAACTAGGAAAGAGAAAGAAGCCACCCCTTCTTCTTCTGCCCTAAGTTTTGACCCTCTTCATTTCGAGCGCCCTAACCCTGATTCCACTATACGGCCACCCTCTTGAGGTGTGCTTCAAAAATCCTCATAAAATCCTAATGCCTGAGCCACTCAGCACTATAATATTGTTGAGGATTTGGCTCAGGCACTGTCAGCTATGTCAGCTCTTGAGGTGCTCTAAAGATGCCCATCACAACGGAAATCTTTGCTATTAGCTATCGAGGGTATCGATCCCACCGATTCCGATTTGATATGTTTTGATCTAGAGAACCATGTTCCGCGTCTCCCTCATCAGATTGCCTTTCTTATTCAGGTAATCATCAATGAGAAGACCATCCACAGGACTGCAATTGATGAAGGTGCTTCCACCTGCATCATGTCAATTGCATGCTGGAAGGCCATTGGTTCTCTTGCTTTGAACCAATCTCCAAACACTTTGGAAGCTTTCAATGGTCGCAATTCATGACCTTTCGGTGTCTTACCTAACCTTTCCACTACATTGGAAGGCAACATAGTGCAAGTCGAGGTAGAGATTGTTGATGCCAATCTTAATTACAATATTCTACTCGGCCAGAGCTGGACCCATGTTATGCATGCTGTAGCCTCCTCCCTATTTTTCATGATTCATTTTCCCCATCAAGGGAAGATTTTCACTGTCGACTAGCTATATTTCTTTGCCTCTTCCTCGAATGGAAATGTTCCATACGTCAAGCACACTGGTGCTCTCTATGAGAGTGTGGGGGTAGGTCTTTTCAAATGTTCTGCCTTAATGGGAATTTTTCCGCTCTCACCTCCTCATGTTGCCTCTGTCAACATGGTCTCAGTCAAATCTGACCCTTGGGTCATACCTTCACTAGATCTTGTTAATACTTGGGGTGAGGTTATGCCGCTTAGCCCTGCTGAAATAAATTACGTGGAAAATTTTTTGGCTATTAGTTCCACATCCTATGATTCTTCTGTTTCAAAGACCTCTCTCGATACGTATTCTCAATTCCCGTGGCTTGGCACTTTGGAATCCCTTGATCCCTTAGTTGAGACCTTCCTTGCTGATGAAGGTATCATGGAAGTCATGTCTCTCGAGGAACCACCTTGGATCGATACTCATCATCGTTCCTCATTCCTGCCATGCCTAGTGGTCACGTCTACCACTATCGAAGGGTCCTCTTATCCGTTTCCTTCCCTCTTTCTTCCACCACCGATCATGACTCATGAAGTGTGGTCGGAAGGAAATTTGGGTAATATTACCCAAACGATGCTGATTGATATTTCTATCAAGCTTGGTATCGTTGAACATGTCCATATCGGGGTATCTTGTTCTCCGGATGAGAGCAAGACTTATACTTGTATATTTTAGGAATTTCGTGATGTGTTTGCATGGTCCTACGAAGAAATGCCTAGCATTGATCCTAACATTTTTGTGCATGAAATACCAAATTATCTGCATGCGAAGCCCGTTCGCCAATGGCTCCAGCCATTTCACCCTAGGAAGGCTGCCATTATCAAGGGTGAAGTTGAAAAAATTCTCAAAGCTGGGTTCATCTATCCCATCCCTCTTACAGATTGGGTGTCAAATATTGTCGCGGTGACAAAAAAACAAGGCACGATTCACGTTTGCGTTGATTATCAAGATCTCAATCGTGCTTGTCCTAAAGATAACTATCCTACCCCCTTCATTGATCAAATCATTGATGAATGTGCCGGGAGCGAGATTTTTTCCTTTATGGATGGTTTTTATAGTTACAACCAGATCAACATCACACCGGCCAATCAAGAGAAGACAACTTTTATCCGTCCATGGGGTATGTTCTCATACATAAAGCTCCCTTGGCCTCAAAAACGCTGGGGCTACATTTCAATAGGCAATGTCCTATGCGTTTCATGATATTCACAACATTTTCCAGCCTTACTTGGATGACCTTCCCTCTCATTCTCGTAAGCGCCAAGATCACCCTGACCATCTTTGGCAGATTTTTCTACGTTGTCAACACTACAACATTCGGTTAAACCCTCCTAAATGTGTTTTCTACATAGAATCAAGATGACTCCTGGACTTTATCGTTTCCAAGGATGGTATTCTCCTTCATCTAGTTAAATTCGAGGCCATTATAAATTTACCCCCTCCATATTCATTGCACCAACTTCAGAGCCTGCAAGGAAAGGCAAATTTTCTCTGTCGTTTTATACCCAATTATGCTGGGCTAGCTACAGGATTTACTCGATTGGTAAAACAAGGAATGCCCTTTGGATGGGATGAGGTTTCCCACAAATATTTTAATGATCTCAAGGCTGTCCTCATAAATTCTCCTCTATTGCATCCCTTAGATTATTATCGAGATTACTTCCTTTACCTAGTTGCAGCCCCTAGCACCATCGTTATGGTCTTGGTCCAAGACGATGACGAAAGCAACGAACATGTTATCTACTACCCTTAGTCGTAATCTCCTCGACATGGAAACACATTATACCCATGTCGAGAAGTTGGATTTGGCTGCCGTCTAGGCTATTCAACGCTTTAGGCACTACATCCTCTTGCACATGACTATGATGATTTTCGAATGCAACCCCATGACCTACATATTGACTCGTCAGTTTCTGGGGGAAAATATTCTAAATTGATTATCATCCTGCAAGAATTTGATTTGGTATTTACTACTACCAAATCTAGGAAGTCACTCATTTTCGCCGAATTGATTTTTTCCCTTCCTTCTAAGTCTCTCCTTACTAGTGCAGATGAACAACTTCTAGACAAGACTCTTTTCTTGATTAGCACCCTTTATCCATGGTACGGTGGTATCATCATGTATCTCTATACGTCCACATTCCATTCCATGTTGACTAAGGATGATCGCCGAAGGATTCGGCATCACTCCCAACCCTACCGTGTTATTGGCAATACTTTATAACGTGTTAGCGTCAATTAAATTATTTATCAATGTCTTACGATCAAGGAGGCTGAGAGAGTTCTCAATGACTACCTCTTAGGGGCATGTGGTGGTCATATGTTTGGCTACGCTATTGCTTAAAAAATCCTTCGCGCTGGTTATTTCTATTCATCCATTTGCAAGGACTGCATCCTTACTGTTCGCAAGTGCCATGAATGCCAAATTTACTAATGCAAGATGCGTGCCCCACCGGCTCCCCTCCACCCTGTCATTACTGTTGGTCCTTTTTCCAAATGGGGAATCTATTATATGACATGTAACCCTCGTTTGGCTGGGGGTCATGGCTATATTATCATCACTGTGGATTATTTCACCAAATGGACCGAAGCGATGCCTACATACCTTGCATACGGTAAGACGACGACTCAATTCCTTTTCAACCATGTTATTTCTAGGTTCGACATACCTATGACAATGGCTCCCATTTCAGAGATTACATGATGGCTGAGATGACATCCGCATTGGGCTTGCACCATGAAGGCTCGACCCCATATTACCCTCAGGCTAATGGCCAAGTTGAAACTGTAAACAAAGTTTTGGTTACAATGCTTCAGCGTACCATTGGGATGCACAAGTCAATTGGCATCTCATGCTCTTTTCAACTCTGTGGACTAATCAAACCTTGACCAAAGACGCAACTGGTTTCACACCATTCCAGCTAGTCTATGGTCTGGAAGTGATCTAGGTGGATCTTTAGATACAATGGCATGGAAAAACTCATAAATCAAAGTGCTCAGAATGAAGTCAACTCAGGACTAGCATGTAGATCTCATCATCTTGATTCCAACGACGTGAACGGTACTTCAATCCGAGTCCAGATGATGAAGTTATCATGAAAGGAAGGTTTCTTTGTTCCTTAAGAAAATGAGGAATTTACCTTTAAAAATGGGTTTTAAGCCTTAAAGGAAAAATTGCAATTGGAGGATTCATGGAGGTGGACTTAAGAAAGGCACAGTGGAACCCCTGATCACTGATCTCTGATTAAATCGGATTGGCGACTGAAGGGAAATCGGGTCGGAGGAAGGTCTTATATATATATATATATATATATATATATATATATATATATATATATATATATATATATATATATATATATATATATATATATATATATAGATATATATATATATATATATAGATATAGGCGATATCGGAGTAGGCAGAGCGATCAGTGATAAAACGATCGTCGGGATCGTTATCGGGACACCGGGGCAATATATGAGCGAGATTCTGATGCGATCGATTAACACCAATATCGGTGATCGGTGATCGGTGATTGGCGGTCGACGTTTACTCAGTTACAGGACCTTAGAGATAGTGATACACTGATTGTGATATCGAGCTCGGACCCGATATGAATATAGGCCCGATTTGATAAATTTTTAAATCCGGGTAAATGGTTTTTTGTCGGATTTTCAGTGTTTTTCAGGATTTTTAGAGTCTTATCGCCTCAACAATAAAATATTATTTTATGGTTCGGTTACTCCCATCGATCCTTCCATGCCATTGGCCTCTATTATGAACCAGACAATGCCAACTTAAATGGGATTTTGTCCGAAAACCCATTATAAAAACATGATAGTTAGAAAGAGCAGGGGGGAGGCATTTTACAGCATTCTATTTCATTTGGCAGGAGGCTGAGAGTGAATTTTATCTGTTTGGGACAAGTTTCAGATGTTTTCAGCCCCTTTCAGTGCCATGGACACTTTGATGCTACCCACTTCTCCATTTCAGGTCTCCATCTCACATTCATTTGTCAGAATGAAGGTATAAGCCTCTTGTATGCAATTGATGATTGTAATTCTTTTCTTTCATGCCATTTAATATAAAGGCCTCCCCATTGTTGAGTTGGGCCCAGAGATGTAGTCCGAATTGGACAAAATCCATTATCAAGCCTTGGTGTCTTATTTTTGTGCCTTTTATGTGTTTTCTTCTTCTTTTCCTATGTGCACATTAAATTTTGGTGTTAAGCTGCAATTTTGCATGTGATTCTTTTCATACATCTATAAGCGAAAGTATCATGGATCAAGTGGCATCAGAGCAGGGCGTTTTAGATGTGAATTGCATGTTTGTATGCTAACAAGAAGTAGGCTTCAAAGAGGTGAAGGGGAACTAGAACCTTTTGATCTAGAAGCAGAGCGTGCACCTCGAAGGAGAAACATGGCAGAAGATGAAACTCATCTTGAAGAGAAGCATAATTTTAGAAAGAATTTCTATTCAATGGCAGAGAACATCAGTCAGTTGGTTTTAAGATTGGAGAAAGCAGAGGAGAGAAACCCAGAAGGACAAGGCTCAGCACATGGGAATGGTGGAGAAGAACCCCCTCCTTCTCCTTCTGGGAATGAAGGCTCTCCTTCCTCTCACCACCATAATCATAGAAATCCAAAGGATGCATTTAATAAAACCTTTTTTAAATTAGACGTTAAATTTGATCTTCCTATGTTTAATGGTGAAAGTAATGCAAAGAAGCTTATTGATTGGATTAGGTAGATTGAGGTCTACTATAGGATTCAACAAATCATAGACGATGAGGCAAAGATCTAGCTGGCTTCTCTACGGTTGAGTAGCATAGCTCTCATTTGGTGGGAGAAAAAATTGTAGAGCAGTAATAATGTGGGTAAGCTCTTTTACTCATGGTCTGATTTCACTTCTACATTAAAGGAACAGTTTTATCCCTTAGGATACAAGAAGAAAGCTTTGATGAATTGGCAATATTTAAGGCAAGGCAAGGGACAGGATATTCAGAGTTTTACAAAAGAATTTAGGAAGCAAGCACTAAATTTGGGTATTTCACTTGACACATCTGAAGTTGTAACTAAGTATATTGGCTCACTGCATAGTTATATTAAGCATTCATTGTTATTGTTTGAACCAACCACTATTGATTTAGCCAACGTAAAAGCAATTCATATTGAGAACAGGGGCAAGAATGAAAGAGATGATCAGTCCAAAAAGCCACTGTTCAAACCTCCAAATGGCAAATCCAAAGTGAAATGGAAAGAGAAGGATAAGAAAACAACAATAGCCAAAGAAGGAGAGCGTCCTTATTTCAATCATTGCAAAAAGGAAGGCCACGATGATGGTCACTGTTGGAAGCAGCACCTAGAAAAGTCTCTAAAGAATTATGGAGGAAAAGGGAAGCAGAAAACAGTGGCAGTGGCATAGCAAGAACTTGGATCGGATTCGGGAGATGAAGCACTCATCACAATAGTAGGAAAAAAAGGTACTCTTACACCTCCTGTTAATTCTAAATCGCATGAAGACACTAGTTCTGTAAATGAGTCCCTTTCGAATTACCAAAAAAGAATTGAATTATTTCATATTAGAGTTGTAGTAAGTCATACCAAAGTTGAAACACTGTTTGATACTGGGTCCCAAGAAAACTTAATTGTAGAATCCCCGGTAAAGAAGCTTGGCTTAGAGACAAAACCACACCCGAAACCTTACCCGCTGGGATGGATACATGATAAAGTGAAATTGAATGTAACCCAACAGTGCAAGGTCAAATTTGTGATTGTGTCTAAGCTAGTAGACGAAGTAGAGTTGGATGTAATACCATTGGATATCTATGGCATGGTGTTAGGGAGCCCATACCTGTATGATAGAAAGGCATTCTTTTTCTGTCATGAGAACAAATATCAAATCACCAAGGATGGGGTAGAATATATAGTGAGGGCTCATCAAAATAAAATTAATGCCAACCTTGTAAGCATTGGACAAATGAAAATACTGGTGAATTCCAGTAAAGGATGCATGCTTATGGTTGTAAGGGAGAAAGAGGTAGAATTCGCTGATGCATTCCAGGGCTACGATCTGGAGCATAAACAGGAATTGATTGAATCTATTTGTAATAATGACGAGCTGTTTCAGGAACTGAAGGAATTACCTCCGAAGAGGGAAATCCAACATGAAATCCATCTACAGCATGATGCCCCTCTGCCAAATATTTGTATGTATAGGATGTCGGCGATTGAGATGGAAGAAATCAAGTGACAAGTGTAGGAATTGCTGGACCAAGGCGTTATCAGGCTGTGCACCTCTCTGTGTGGTTCGCCGATTGTTTTAGTGCCAAAGAAAGATGACAGCTGGAGGATATGCATGGATTACCACGTGCTCAACAAGATAACGGTGAAAAATTGCTATCCCCTTCCACACATAGATGATTTTTTAGACCAATTAAAAAGTGTTGTTTATTTCACAAAGTTGGATTTGCGTAGTGGCTATCACTAGGTCAGAATTGTGGAGCAGGACGTGTGGAAAACCGCCTTTAAGACCAAGCAGGGGTTGTTCGAATGGATGGTGATGCCATTCGGGATTTGCAATTATTCCAGCCACTTTTATGCAGGTTATGAATGACGTATTTCAACCTTTCATTGATGAGTTTGTTCTTGTGTATTTAGATGATATACTAGTCTTTAGTAAGAGTTGGGTTGAACATGTGTGTCATGTAAAGGAAGTGCTTGATGTACTGAAGAAAGAAAAACTCTTTGTAAAATTGTCAAAGTGTGAGTTCAGGAAAACCTCTTTGGGTTACCTAGGTCATATTGTTGGTCATGGTCAATTAAAAATTGATCCCTCTAAAGTTGAAGCAATTGTAAATTGGCCTAAGCCTACTAGTGTAACCAAGGTCCGTAGCTTTCTAGGTGCAGTCCAGTATTGGAGGATATTTATTGCTAATTTCTCTATTATTGCAACACCTTTGCACAGCTTGACAAGTGTGAAACAGGTCTTCCAATGGGGTGGAAGACAGTAGAAGTCCTTCGAAACATTGAAGGAAAAGGTCAGTACCACGCCAGTCTTAGCCTTACCCAATCTCCAACAGCCATTTGAGATCAAAACTGATGCCAGTAGTTATGCCATGGGAGTTGTACTGATGTAGCAAAAGAAGCCGATTTGTTATCATTCTGAGAATTTTTCCCAAGCTGTGATAAACTATCCTACCTATGACAAGGAGCTTTATGCCTTGGTGCAGAGTGTGAAAAAGTGGAAACACTACCTAATCGGCAAGGAGACCATCATCCATACAGATCATCATACCTTGCAGTACCTTCAGTGACAAACTAAGTTGCACCAATCTTGTCATTTCAGGTGGATGGGCTTTCTTCAATAGTTTCATCTAGTAATAAAGTATAAGAAGGGCACTAGCAATAAAGTAGCCGATATGCTATCTTGCCCTCCTATTTCTAGTTCTATTATTTTGCATAACGCTTCGTTATCTTTTGAGAGTTATGCTGAAAAATGTGCTAATGATGATGACTTTAAGGAGGTTTATGCAAAACTAACCCATGGTTCATAGGTGGAAAACTATCACTTGCAGGGGAAATTGTTGTATCACCCTGGTAAACTGTGTATTCCCACAGGGGAAAGAGTACATCTAATTCAATGTTGGAACTAATACTGAGAGGGGGGGGGGGGTGAATCAGTATTATCACATTAATAAAACTTTTTCAATTCCATAATCAGATTCATATATGCTACTTCCACAACTTCTTAAGATTAAGTTAATCGATCTTCAATGAGTGCATTAGGACATTATCAACCATATTATCAGTTAACAGATGCAGTAACATAAAGTAGATCATCACACATAAGGCACACATATGAACACAATGATATAAGGTGGAAACCCAATGCGGGAGAAAACCACCTGCTGCAAGTCATCTCAATCTTCTTCTTAATAAGAAAATTCTTTTACAATATTTGTACTGGTGCAGCCTTATACCAGTACAGGAGCTACAACCCCCTTTGCTCTTGTACTAGCCGATCCATTTACTAGTACGCAGGCTACTACCTGCTACAATGCTCCAAAGATTTCCTTTAGCTCTTGTACTAGCTTAGATACTAGTACGTAGGCGCCGGCCTACAATCTTCTCTCCTTCAAGTACCACGTTTCATCAATTTTCATACTGGATACATTGAGGCACAACCCATAATCTTGAAAGGCCACATTTCATCCAATTTTCATACTGGACCCAACAACAACATTGAAGCTCAAACAACCTTCTGAAACACCCAATCAACTGTAGTAACTAGATCAACAATAATAGGACCAAACCCAGGATGCAACAATGATAAACAAAGATTTTAAGAGAAGGAAGCACCCTGCTCAACTGCTAGCCTGAGTCCGGACTCACCCTGCTCAACTGCTAGCCTGAGTCCCGGACTCACCCTGCTCAACTGCTGGCCTGAGTCCCTGGACGCACCCTGTTCAACTGCTAGCCCGCGTCCCGGACGCACTCTGCTCAACTGCTAGCCTGCGTCCCTCGCTCTGAGTCTTTTGAACTGCCTGCGTCTCGGCGCACCTGAACCCTTCTGCGCCTGCGTCCGGCGCACCTGAACCGGTTCGCTCCTGCGTCCCGGACGCACCTGAACCCTTACTGCACCTGCGTCTCTTTAGATATGAAAGATATAAAGACTTCAAGACTAACCCAAACAGTCAGATCTACAGATCTGATCGTGCGCCATAGCGATCATAGTCCATTAGAAGATTCGCCTTCATAGATCTGGACTAGATCTCACCAAAAGATATTCAACAAAGATGGTACCTAATCCAAATGAACTCCTTTGCTTTATATAGGCAAGCTTCTCCCCAAAACATGGAACAATACCACGAGCCGACACCATAGAAACACAAAACCGTCGGCTAGATACCACACAAGAAACCCCCACGTGCTTTTCTCTGCCTTGAAATGTGTGCACTGGGTGGACGCACCTCCTGAACGGCTGGCCTGCGTCCCTGGACGCGGGTTCTACATGGTTTACCTGCGGGGACGCACTTTCTGTAAGGTGTACCTGCGTCCTTCATAATTTCAACAATATTTGAACCTCTGCTTACAAAGAGCTTGCCATTTGATTCCTTTGAGCTATCCTGCATCTATGTATTATGTTACATCTGATATCTCTTCTGAATGTATATAAGTGAGATGGTCTTTTATGAGAGTGTTGCCATCAAGTACAACATATGCATCATAATGCCAACAATCTCCCCCTTTGGACTTGATGGCAACAACACCGAATCACTCTCCCCCTTTGACATCAAGGGCAAAGGGGTATGCTCCCCCTAAGAACATGCTCCCTTTGACTATGAGCCAGATCTGCTGAAGTTTCTGAATGAGCTCCCCCTTTGTATATGTCATGGTGCTCCAATCTGATAATGGTCTTTCTGAGAACAAGCTGAGATGTCTGCTCTGCTGTATAGTGCTTGTTCATGCTCAAACTCCCCCTGACTATAAGCAAGGTCTGCAAAAGGATGTTCTACAAGAAGAACATGACTCTATATATCATAAATGACCTTCCTATCACCAAAAGACTCAATACATACATCCATCACCCATCACAATAAGGATCATCCATCCAACCAAGTGGGAATACATCAGAAATATGAAAACCAAATACATTACATCTTCATCCCATGCATAGTGGGGGGGACAAAGGCCGTTACATGACCTGAAGAGATGACTACAATAGACCATTACAACATGAGTTTTGCTATGACCTTTCAAATGACAAACATCATCAACAACACTGTATAATCTGCTCCATAGTATCTGTCAACATCAACTCACAACCATCCAGATCTACATGAATCAAGAGTCATCAAATGAGAGTATCAACATCAATCAACATATGTATGAATAATCATCCCTGTATCTAGCCAACAATCCTCATCCATTTGTGCCAAGAAAGAAATCATGCATCATGCACATGTCAACAGCTGCATATGAGTGACTCATCATCGTCATGTCTTCAACAATGCGACTTTGAATAATCATCCATGAAATCAGCCAACCTCATCTATGTATGTGCCAAGGAAAATAAAGACTCCATGCAAGCATCATTAGAGAATCAACCATACATCTGATCATGTGACCAACTCATAATAGCAAGATGAATCATAAGCATTGTCATCAAGGACCATAATGCCAACAATGAATTTAGGACATATGCTCCCCCTAAACCAGTGCCATCTGTTAAATCTGATCATGCATATCAAGAAGAATCAGCCAATAAATGCTTTGAGACATGTACGCACATCATCTTCTGCTGCGCTGCGTCCTGTTGCTGCAGGGACGCACTCAAAAACACTATCGCGCCGCGTCTTTCGCTTCAGAGACGCACCCAATAACACAGTCGCGCCGCGTCTTTTTGCTTCAGGGACGCACCTGATCCTCAGTCGCTCTGCGTCCCCACGCAGATCTTTAGTTACTGAACTGCGTCCTGGACGCACCTGGACTTGGTCTGGCCTGCGTCCGCACGCAGGTCTCCTGTTACTGTACTGCGTCCTGTACTTTCAGCTTCCTCTGATTCTGGTATGTCTGTACATTGTACCGTGCCATCCTTTTCTGACTGTACTTCCTTTTTCCTCCATATCTTCAAGCGTGATGATGACATTTTCTCCTTTTGATATGGTGCCCAAACTTTGTTCCTGCATTCCTTGGCTATATGTCCAAGCTTGTTACATGCATAACATCTTACATGTTTCATATTCCTCCTGTAACAATCAGTAGCTTTGTGACCAAACATATTGCAAGCAAAGCAATATCCATAAAAGTACCTTGATTGAGATGACCTTTCTGAATAATGGTCTTGAGCTCTTCTTCTTCTACATCTAGCTGCAACATGTCCAAGATTATGACATACATAACATTCAACATTATTCATAGGAGGAGTAAAGGATTTTCTTTGAGGAATCTCTTTCCTTGGTTGATGATGAGATTGATCTTTCACTTCTTCGTTGATCACTTTAGATTTCCTTTTAGAGTTTCTTGCCTCACCTTGTGAACTAGATTCACCTTCAACAGATTCATGGAAACCAAGACCAGTCTTTATAGCAGGGGACCTTTGACTACTAAGAATATCATCCAATACTTTAGAGCTATCTTGAAATCGTAAAAGCTTATCCTTTTCTTCTAGTTTACCTTTCAAGATATTTATCTCAACCTGAAGCTGTTCTTCCTTTTCAAGAGATTTCTTTTTCAAAACTTCTTCAACTTTCCTTCCTTCTTCCATTTGTTCCCTTAGTTTGAGAATTTCTTTTTCATGTTCTTCATACAGATCCTGCTGCATTTGACGAACTCGGAAGGCACATTCTAGTTGAGATTTTAAGCTGGTGACTTCATTTTCTTGTTTTGCAATAGCTTGGAGTAGATCTGTATTCTGCTTCTTTGATTCTTCAAGATCTCCTTTTAGTGAGAGGATTGTAGCTTCAAGATTTTCATAGTAGCTGGATCTATCTTTGAGTTTCTTGATGGTTGTGCTTCTTTCGTTGACTTCTTTTCTTAATGATGTCACTTCATGCTGCAATTTTTGACATTGGTCTTCCTTGTCCTTGAGTAGCTTTCTTACCTTGTTTCCTTCTTCTAGTTGGGCCCTTAGTTTGGTAGCTTCTTCTTTGAAATCACATTCCCTTTTGTTCAATAGATCTTGTTGATCTCTAATTTTGTCTGTCAGCTTTTTAAATTCTGCCTCTATTTGATATCTTTCTTGTTCACCCATAAGAGCAAATTCAATAGTTTCGCTATCACTTTCATCTCTTTCACAAGGAAATATAGCTGGAACATCAGAGGATAACACATTCATACCTGATACTGATTCTGAATCTGATTCTGAATCTAAAGAGCTTCTTATGCCTAATCCCCAGTCGATTCTTCCACTATCATAGTTCTTCTGAGATGACTTCTTTTTCTTAAGAGCTTTCTTCTTAAGCTTCTTTCCCATTGTTCCACGGATCTCCTTCAAGCGATCAAGCTTTTCTGAAGTACCTGCTCTGAAACCAATTGTTGGAACTAATACTGAGAGGGGGGGGGTTGAATCAGTATTATCACATTAATAAAACTTTTTCAATTCCATAATCAGATTCATATATGCTACTTCCACAACTTCTTAAGATTAAGTTAATCGATCTTCAATGAGTGCATTAGGACATTATCAACCATATTATCAGTTAACAGATGCAGTAACATAAAGTAGATCATCACACATAAGGCACACATATGAACACAATGATATAAGGTGGAAACCCAATGCGGGAGAAAACCACCTGCTGCAAGTCATCTCAATCTTCTTCTTAATAAGAAAATTCTTTTACAATATTTGTACTGGTGCAGCCTTATACCAGTACAGGAGCTACAACCCCCTTTGCTCTTGTACTAGCCGATCCATTTACTAGTACGCAGGCTACTACCTGCTACAATGCTCCAAAGATTTCCTTTAGCTCTTGTACTAGCTTAGATACTAGTACGTAGGCGCCGGCCTACAATCTTCTCTCCTTCAAGTACCACGTTTCATCAATTTTCATACTGGATACATTGAGGCACAACCCATAATCTTGAAAGGCCACATTTCATCCAATTTTCATACTGGACCCAACAACAACATTGAAGCTCAAACAACCTTCTGAAACACCCAATCAACTGTAGTAACTAGATCAACAATAATAGGACCAAACCCAGGATGCAACAATGATAAACAAAGATTTTAAGAGAAGGAAGCACCCTGCTCAACTGCTAGCCTGAGTCCGGACTCACCCTGCTCAACTGCTAGCCTGAGTCCCGGACTCACCCTGCTCAACTGCTGGCCTGAGTCCCTGGACGCACCCTGTTCAACTGCTAGCCTGCGTCCCGGACGCACTCTGCTCAACTGCTAGCCTGCGTCCCTCGCTCTGAGTCTTTTGAACTGCCTGCGTCTCGGCGCACCTGAACCCTTCTGCGCCTGCGTCCGGCGCACCTGAACCGGTTCGCTCCTGCGTCCCGGACGCACCTGAACCCTTACTGCACCTGCGTCTCTTTAGATATGAAAGATATAAAGACTTCAAGACTAACCCAAACAGTCAGATCTACAGATCTGATCGTGCGCCATAGCGATCATAGTCCATTAGAAGATTCGCCTTCATAGATCTGGACTAGATCTCACCAAAAGATATTCAACAAAGATGGTACCTAATCCAAATGAACTCCTTTGCTTTATATAGGCAAGCTTCTCCCCAAAACATGGAACAATACCACGAGCCGACACCATAGAAACACAAAACCGTCGGCTAGATACCACACAAGAAACCCCCACGTGCTTTTCTCTGCCTTGAAATGTGTGCACTGGGTGGACGCACCTCCTGAACGGCTGGCCTGCGTCCCTGGACGCGGGTTCTACATGGTTTACCTGCGGGGACGCACTTTCTGTAAGGTGTACCTACGTCCTTCATAATTTCAACAATATTTGAACCTCTGCTTACAAAGAGCTTGCCATTTGATTCCTTTGAGCTATCCTGCATCTATGTATTATGTTACATCTGATATCTCTTCTGAATGTATATAAGTGAGATGGTCTTTTATGAGAGTGTTGCCATCAAGTACAACATATGCATCATAATGCCAACATTCAAGAGGCCCACACCTCTCTTGTGTCTGGACACTTTGGTGTCGAAAAGACTTTATGTCATGTACAAAGATTTTGTTTTTGGCCTCATATGAAAAACATTGTGACTCGTTATGTAAAGGGTTGTGTGATGTGTTCTGTTTCAAATCCATCCAATAGAAAACTTGGGCCCTGCACAGCACTCCCTATTCCGAGTCGTCCATGGGAAAGTGTGTCAATGGACTTTGTAAGAGGTTTACCTTTGTCTAGGAAGGGTCACGACTATTTGTATGTCGTCGTTGACCGTTTTAGCAAGATGTGTATTCTTATGCCTTGTAAAATGTAGAATACTATAGAGCAGACTACTCTTTTCTTTCAGCATGTTTGGGTCCACTTTGTATTACCCACATCAATTGTGTCCGATCGAGACTCTCTCTTTCTTGGAGAGTTTTGGACTAGCTTGTGGAAGATGATGGACACAAAATTGAAAAGAAGCACGACATTTCACCCGCAGACCGACAGACAGACAAAGGTTGTTAACCGTACCATGGTACACTTATTTCGAGGCTATTGTGGGAAACATCCCAAGTTGTGGGATGAACATCTCCCCTATGTACAACATTCCTACAACCGAGCAATGCATTCATCTATGCAGCGTTCACCATTCGAGACATGTTTTGGTTACCTACCAAAGGACCCTTTTGATATGGTCTTTGGAAGGGAAGATGGATCAAGTGGACGTAATGATAGTGACAAATCTCAGCATTCCATTTAGTGAATCCAATTGATTCACCAAGCAGTGCAAGAGCAGTTGGAGAAAAGTCAAGCCCGTTACAAGGCTCGACATGATAAACACCGAGTTGACCATCAATTCCAAGTGGACGAAAAAGTGTGGTTCCACATCAGCAAAGATAGGATGAAGGGGGAAGGAAAGAAGTTGCGGCCAATTCGTTATGGACCATTCACCATTTTGGAGAAGATTGGGAATAATGCCTTTCATCTTGAATTATCGGTATATATGCAGATGTACTCAGTAGTGAATGTGGAGAACCTAAAGCTGTATGAACCACCTTTGATCATGGACATTGATGAGGTGGGCACAGTTCCTACAGTCGATGATTTTGCACCAGAATATCTCGATGAGTTGCCCAAAGACATCATCCTAGATAGAAGAACCAGGACTTTATGGTGAGGAGATGTAGAATACCTTCGAGTTGGTTTCAAGGGAATGCACCCCATCAAAGCCAGATGGCTGGTGTTATAGACATTTTTGTGCCTTACAGCTATAAGCATGAAATGTCCATAATTCAAGGGATCTAAAGTCCCTAAAGATGTTGTTACAGCTCCTAAAGGAACAAGGTCAACCAATGACAGCTTCTCCCAGAAGTTCTCCACCAAAAACCACTCAGAAATAGTCAATTCAGGATCAATTCAGAGGCTCCACTAGCTGCCTGCATTGAAATGCAGAGACTACACTGGCTAGGTGCACTACAACGCAGGTGGAAGAACTACTAGGGTGCGCTGAGCGGGAAATGACAAATGGCAAGCTCATTCAACGAGGTGGAAAGACCCTGGAAGCTTCCAGAATCTTCTCCAATGACACTTGCCTCAATGAATTCGACTAGTGATGAGTAAGAGGCTCTCAACCTCCAAGTGGAAGCAAGAACTGACAGAGAGAAGCCACAAGTCAAAACATAAGCTGACTCATCCTCTCTGCTTACATCTATATATGGATCTCTCACCCAGAGGTTCAGGAGGCTGGAATTTTGTACTTTGCAGAGAATTGTTGTTGGTTTGAGATTGAGATTAGTACATTGGGTGATTTATGCTTTGTTGGAGGAGAGGAAGGGATTCCTTTGCTGGGAGGTAGATGCTGGATCGGAACTCACTTGGTTGTATCTCCTCTTGGACTTTCTTATTCTATCAATAAACTATTTGAGTTTCTCCTACATGCTGTGTACCAATGATGTTTTGTTATGCTTACATGTTTAGCTTAATCTGATCTTGAGATTTTTATGAATGTATATCTGTATCTTTGTGTAGTTTCTCTCTCTTGTGATCTTGCAGGAATTCGGTGAAGCTGGGCCGGTGAAGGAGCAAGAAGCTGGGAGCTACTGAAGAGAGGAGTGATTTGGATCGACAAACTAGCGGAAGACACAGGTTAGTTACATCCTTCTTCCTCATTTACATTTCATAAAGAAGAATACTCAATTAGTTTACCTTGTTTGTTGCTAAGGCACTATCACACCTTAGAGTGGGATAGGGGCATTCTGAATTGGATACTTTTCCCAACAACAAATTGGCGACTCCACTGGGGATCGTATCTTGTTAGTTTATTTGTGTTTCTATTGTTGTTCTTCTCATAAACTCAGGAGTGCCGAATCGAAATGCATTTGCCATTTTCAAATGCAAAGTAGAGATCTGTTACTCTAGTCCATTCACTGGGCCTATTTTTATGATCTGAACAAACTGATCCATAAGTGCTCTAACAGCCCTTTGTGATAGATCTTAGTCCTCCTTTAAATCATCCTCCTAATTGTACCTAATTGATAGCTTTTGTCCGGCCAAAAACTGTAGATTAAACTGCAAACCGTGACCCAGAACCCAGAGACAATTCTCATTTCTGCTTCAGCGCAGACTCTGTGAAGAGGTTCTGCATTTCAACGCAGGTCCCGTGAAGGATACCTGCGCTGAAGTTCAGTTTCTCTGTGCTGAGGGTGCGCTGATCAGCCCTTGCCTTGTGCAGCTGTGGTTCCCTGCTTCCTTTTGCTCAGTTTTATCTCTATTTTTTGAAGCCTGTTATCAGTCAGTGTACCTATCTGAAACCCCTTTTCTTTGCCTCAATTCTGCCTCAGTTGTATAAAGAAACTGTATTTGTTCTTTGTGTATTTGTTACATCATTTGCAGTTTCCCATTACAAGAGTAAACTAATCATACTGTCGCCCTTAGATCTAGACCTGTCGTAAGTGTCGTTTTGATCTTAGGAGTGAGTTTGTTTGTTGTTCACAGTTGATTACGCTTTTAATTTTGTCTTTTGGTTTGAATTTATGCATTTCTAGTGTCGAAACAAGTGTTTACTTCAAAATCATAAAGTGTCGTAATCGTCTTTTTTTTTTCAAAAAGAAACTTGTTTATGTTTTCACTTGAAATCGAATTCAAAATTTGTACAACAACTTTCTTTTTAGGCATCAATATTAAGAAAGCGAAAACAAATACATGCATATGTGCATTTGCATATTGATAGTTTGTATGGTTTGATTTAGGGAAAAGTACATTACAGTGTGCTCTATGCTCTCTGAGAAAAGTTTGTGTCTTCCTTTTCCCCTTGTAACTAGGATTTTCATTGTTGAAAAGATATAAAAGCTTGCTTATCATCTTTAGACTGCATTTAGGAATTGTATCATACATCTCGTGGTGATCCAAAAGGAAAACTTCTAAGAAATATCAACCTAAAATAAATTGAATGAACTTAACAACGCTTTGTAACTTAACGCACAACATAGAGGTCTAGGCTAGAGATGTGTTCCGGCGTCGTAAAACCTGGTGACTGTCGATCTCACTGATGGTTGGGTGATTCCTCCTGAGAGACGATAGCGCCAGTACGGATTGTGCTCCCACGTACCATCGAGTATATATTGGGAGACCCCTATAGGCATAAAACCTTTATCCTTAGGAAGCCGTGTCGGCCGCCCTACTGATCGCAATGCACTGAACACAACATTCGGGAAGATTGACTGCCCGTACCTTAAAAAGTATTCTGCGGTTTTGCGAAAAGTTTGGCACACCCTCTACCTAGAACTCCAGAGCAGTTCCTTTTGGCCTTTTTCAGACTCTATAACGGAAAAAGTCCATCCGAGCATTTGTCACTTCGGGCTCGTTAAAACATCGAAGGAGACTAGAGTCATCTTTTGCTTTTTATCGACTCTTTAAAATTGAAAAAGCAAGTTGTGTCTAAGCGTTGTTAAAATTTATTTTAAAAGGAACAATCACCCCTTTTTCCTGCATTGATCTTTAGGTTGAGAAAATGGAACCCACCAACCAAGGAATTCCCCTTGGTGGAAATCCTAGTCCCTTCTCCTCTTGGGGAGATGTTGGTGCGCCCCATATGACCACATTGTCGCTTCCAGGACTGACAATTGGCTTGCCGGTCTGGCTCTTCTCAACCAATGTCGTTCAGAACACCACTATTCCTGAACAATCGAATCAACAGTTAGACCAGTCCTGAGTTACCCACCAGCCTTCTACTTCCTCTAATTCTTCCTCTCCTCCTTCCTCTTCGCTTGACGGAACTGGTAAAACAAAAAACCAAGTTCCTAAGGAGAAGAAGGAAAAGAAGAAGAAAGAGAAGAAGAAGAAGGAGCCAAAAGCGACTGGGGGCAAACAAGTGTCGTCTGACAAAAATCCACACACAACACTGACTAGGCCTAAATCGCCATGTGTCATATGCAAGGGAGACCATTTCCACAGAGATTGTCCCTACATCCCTCGGATACTAAGGGACTGGTCTCCCCATTTGCACAATCCGGTGGCATCAACCTCTGATAGCCATGTTAAATGCATACCGTCAACTAGCGAAAGTGAAGTCCTTGGACAAAAAGGGAGAGCTAGATCCCCCTGTAGACTATGCGAAGGCAACCACGCCATCCACCGTTGTCCCTTCTTAGACGAAGCGAAAAGAGTTTTGGATGATCGTCTGGTTTCACCGTTACGACTTCCTCCTGGATATAAAAAACTCTTGCCGAGTCCTTCGTTAGTTGAAAATCCAGCTGGCCCGCTCAAGTGGTCAGCTGAAGTGCCGGTCATTGAAGATGAACCAGCTGAATCCATACCCGACGAAAGTCAAAAGGTCGAGGCGGCAGTTGACCCGGTCTTGCCTTCAGAGGATTTATCTTCGAATGATACAGTCACTGAAGAGGATAAAGATGACACCATCCAAATTCTCTTCATCAACACAGGCTCCGATGAGCACGGGGCCAATTCCCCCATTCCTTTATCGCAGGAAGGAAGTTCGTCAGAGCGATACCCGACCATCTACTCGGTCCCACCACCAAGCAACCTAGTTGTCTCCTTCGACTAGAACCAACTAGGCAGACCCCGTTTGCCAGCAAGCATACCATTCAGAATTATCGTCCAAATATACAGAATGGTCATGGCTGGCACCATCATTGATGAGGGGACATCTATGAGTATCCTTTCCTCTATTGCTTGGAAAGCGCTTGGTTCGCCAGCGCTTTTTCCTGAAATGAGAAATCTGACAGGCTTTGATAAAGGAACCAGTCAACCTTTAGGGATCCTCCCCAATGTGCCCATAACATTGAAAGGGAAGACCGTTCAAATGAACGTGATGGTCGTTCAAGGACCCTTGGATTATAACCTACTCCTTGGACGAGACTATATATATTGCATGGGAGCCATCGTCTCCTCACTCTTTAGAGTAATGTGTTTTCCGCACGAAGGAAGAGTGGTCAAGCTCGTGGACCAGCTTTCATTTCCCGGATGACACATCGCAAATAGTCATATACCATCCCTAAATGGTCTCTTCATGTAAGAAATGTCTCAACCCACGGTCCGTCCTCCCGATGAGCGCGAGTAATTCAGAGGGATATGGCTAGAACCCAGGGGGCATGCGTCCTGGTCTGCTTTGGCAGGAAAACTTTGGGTATAGGGTAGGTTTCCGCGGGAGAATATGACTAGTTCGTACCCCGTCCGTGATTGGAAAAGGGGTTGTTCTAGAATAAGATTCTCTTGTCAAAGTTATGTGTTTGACAGAACAGAGTCACTCACCTTTGTTCATCTCGGTGGACATTGCTGAAGAAATTTTTTGTTCGCTATGCGAATGAGACAAATCTTTGGTAACCTGAAAGAGGTAGACCTCTCTTGGTAAAACAAAATGTTTTAGCGGAAGTGAAGTAGGGGTAGCCTTGAAATCGTACTTTATACCTGGGGGCATGCAAACCTTTTGGAGTGCAAGCAAGGGGCGGCTATTTATTTTTTAAATTTTTAGGTCCTCCCTTTAAACCTGTAGGTCTAACCCTTTAAACTCGTAGGATTAGTCGTTTCCGAGCTTGCATAACGAAAGGATGCGGGGCATAGCTTTGTAAGGCGCAAGCCCCATAATAAATGGAATCTTACATGAGCCATTCTTATCATATGACTGGATAATCGAGTAGTTTTAGCACATAGTTCATGCTCGTTAAAAAATAAACATAATATCGAGCAGTGTTACCGCAAGGTTCAAGCTCGTTAAAAAATAAACCCGCACCGAGCAAATGTTTCCATCCGTGTTTAAGATCATTAAAAAATGAACTACCCTCCGGTAAATAACCACCATGAATGTAACATTATCAGCCACTAAAGCCTTGGTCGTGTTTGCACCGTCACCTCCACTTTTCCATTGGCCGATCATTCACCTCCATATTGATTGTTTACGCATTTTGAGGAACAGCTGCGAAGAGTGATTTCACTAGCCATCCTTGTGACACTGCCGTGATTAGAAAATTCCAACCCTTACTTGGAATCAACTGCTACCCATTTTATCACTCGTTCCTCAAAAGATGAGTCTTCTTTAAGCTCTTTTCATTTGACTCGTAAAATATGAAAAGATTGCTGAGTTTTGGCCTTCCAGCTCGTTAAAGTGACTGGAAGTGCTATCCCTCCTCTAGATTTTAATCTTTTTGGACCTGAGGGATTATTGCACAAAACGATCGAGCACTTGTTTTGTTCGGCTCGTTAAAACTATCGAAAATTCATCCCTTCTGTATTGTTTTATACTTTTTCGGACTTAAGGGATTAGATGACGAAAAAGGACTTTCGGAGTTGACTTTACGTACGTTTTCAAACTCTCTAAAAATGAAAAGGACCGAGTTATCTTTGTCGTTAGACTTGTTAAAGACATTAAATAGCGACAAACTTGTCTTTAGACAAGAACGAGTTTCACTATCGCTAGGCTCGTTAAAACATAGCGATGGGTTTGCCCGAAGGGCAAATTATAGAACAAGCATATGTTATCCTCCTCAAGCTTGACAAAAATAAAGAGGTACTGGTCAGCAATGACTGGGGAAAAATTGGGAAGAAACTCAAAGAACTTTATTGGTAGCAAGTCGCTCTTGAACATGACACTTCCACTCTGTGCCAGAGTCGGGTTGGGTTGTTTCATTCACCGGTCACATCACCATGGTCTCACCATACCATCCATCTTTGGGGTAAATTCTACCAATCCATCACATAAGTGTCGACGATATGTTCAAGAGAAGTCATCCAGAGAAGTCAACCGTGTCCCATCCACTACCATACATTATCCTTCATTCTTTCATGACCGCCACCCTGAACCATATATCATCAGATCGTTTTCACCTCCATCAAAATCATTTGCTCCGTTCCGTGTCACTGATGTGGTATACATTAAGGCCCTCCTTTGACGGATCGATTCTTGTCGACATCAGCTCATTATCCAAGAAGTTGATCTAGGGACACCCCTTCAGTACTTTGAAGCTTGCATGCTTCAATGGCAAGTTTCTCACTTCCGGCGACAGGTATACATCAATGACCTTCGACCGAAAGATTTTGCGTGGTGTTCGACGCCAAGTCCTTTATTCACACCACGTGAATTGTACTGCAGTACCTTGAGGGTCATTATCATTATCGGTGATTCCTCTCGCGCTTGTTAACAGTTTACCTCATTGATTGGTAATCAAGCGATGTCTTTCCATGTTCGACTTCAGAACATTTCTCACATGGATCGACTTGTACTTAGAGTGAATATCGAACGCGTTTGAAGATCCCGAATCTAGTTTCATCCATCCGGGCTACGATATATATTCAGGAAAAATAAAGACATTGACATGTACAGCATTGTAGCACAGACAATCATCCTACCAAAGGATGATGATTTCAGCAGGATCATCAGTCTATCATCAGGCATTTGTCTGTCCTATGTACATAAAAATGAATTTATAAAGCTGAGCATGGGAATGCCCGCCTCAGCTAGATCATGAAAATAGTATGAAAAATAATGTATTGTATTGTATCTTATTACAGGTCTCCTCCCAGCATTGAATGAACTTCGGATCCTCCTAATAAAGCATTTCACCCGATAAACGACCTCATACTTTAGGGGGCAACTGTTATAGACATTTTTGTGCCTTACAGCTATAATCATGAAATGTCCATAATTCAAGGGATCCAAAGTCCCTAAAGATGTTGTTACAGCTCCTAAAGGAACAAGGTCAACCAATGACAACTTCTCCCAGAAGTTCTCCACCAAAAACCACTCAGAAATAGTCAATTCAGGATCAATTCAGACGCTCCACTAGCTGCCTGCGTTGAAATGCAGAGACTACACTAGCTAGGTGCACTGCAACGCAGGTGGAAGCACTACCAGGGTGCGCTGAGTGGGAAATGACAAATGGCAAGCTCATTCAACGAGGTGGAAAGACCCTGGAAGCTTCCAGAATCTTCTCCAATGACACTTGCCTCAATGAATTCGACTAGTGATGAGTAAGAGGCTCTCAACCTCCAAGTGGAAGCAAGAACTGATAGAGAGAAGCCACAAGTCAAAACATAAGCTGACTCATCCTCTCTGCTTACATCTATATATGGATCTCTCACCCAGAGGTTCAGGAGGATGGAATTTTGTATTTTGCAGAGAATTGCTGTTGGTTTGAGATTGAGATTAGTACATTGGGTGATTTATGCTTTGTTGGAGGAGAGGAAGGGATTCCTTTGCTGGGAGGTAGATGCTGGATCGGAACTCACTTGGTTGTATCTCCTCTTGGACTTTCTTATTCTATCAATAAACTATTTGAGTTTCTCCTACATGTTGTGTACCAATGATGTTTTGTTATGCTTACATGTTTAGATTAATCTGATCTTGAGCTTTTTATGAATGTATATCTGTATCTTTGTGTAGTTTCTCTCTCTTGTGATCTTGCAGGAATTCGGTGAAGCTGGGCTGGTGAAGGAGCAAGAAGCTGGGAGCTACTGAAGAGAGGAGTGATTTGGATCGACAAACTAGCGGAAGACACAGGTTTGTTACATCCTTCTTCCTCATTTACATTTCATAAAGAAGAATACTCAATTAGTTTACCTTGTTTGTTGCTAAGGAACTATCACACCTTAGAGTGGGATAGGGGCATTCTGAATTGGATACTTTTCCCAACAACAGCTGGAGAAAGAGAAAGTGAGGGAACAATTCCCTCACTTTTCCAATTGACTAATGAAAAGCTTTTGGCGGTCCAAAAGCTCCTCAATGGGGAGGATTGATCCAGGTGGATCTTTAGATACAATGGCATGGAAAATCTCAGAAATCAAAGTGCTTAGAATGAAGTCAACTTAGGACCAGAACGTAGATCTCATCATCCTAATTCCAATGGCATGAATGATACTTCAATCCAAGTCCGGATGATGAAGTTATCATGAAAGGAAGGTTTCTTTGTTCCTTAAGAAAATGAGGAATTTCCCTTTAAAAATGGGTTTTAAGCCTTAAAGGAAAAATCACAATTGGAGGATTCATGGAGGTGGACTTAAGAAAGGTGCAGTGGAATCCCCAATCACTGATCTTCAATTAAATTAGATTAGCAACCAGAGGGCAATTGGGTCAGAGGAATGTCTTATATATATAGGTGATATCGGAGCAGGCAGAGCGATCGACGATAAAACGATCTGCGGGATCGTTATCGGGACACCGGGGCGATATATGAGCGGGATTCCGATGCGATCGGCCGACACCGATATCGGCGATCAGTGATCGACGATTGGCATTTCCCTAGTTACAGGACCTTAGAGATAGAGATACGCCGATTGTGATATCAGGCCTAGACCTGATAAGAATATAAGCACAATTTGATAAATTTTTAAAACCGGGTAAATGGTTTTTTGTCAGATTTTTAGTGTTTTTTGAGACTTTTAGAGTCTTATCGCCTCAACGATAGAATACTGTTTTATGGGTAGGCTACGCCCACCGATCCTTCCATGCCATCGGCCTCTATTGTGAACTAGACAACCCCAAATTAGATGGGATTCTGTCCAAAAACCCATTATAAAAGCATGATAGCTGGAAAGAGTAGGGGGTGGCATTTTGTAGGACACTGTTTCATTTGGCACGAGGCCGAGAGTGCATTTTGTCTGTTTGGGACAAGTTTTAGATGTTTTCGGCCCCTTTTAGTGCCACGGATGTTTTGATGCTGCCCACTTCTCCATTTGAGGTCTCCATCTCATAGTCATTTGTCAGAATGGAGGTATAAGCCTCTTGTATGCAATTGATGATTGTAATTCTTTTCTTTCATGCCATTTAATATAAAGGCCTCCCCATTGTTAAGCTGGGCCTAGAGATGTAGTCCGAATTGGACGAACTCTATTATCAAGCCTTGGTGTCTTGTTTTTGTGTCTTTTATGTGTTTTTCTTCTTCTTTTCCTATGTGCACATTAAAATTCGGTGTTAAGCTGCAAATTTTGCATGTGATTCTTTTCATACATCTATAAGCGAAAGTATCTTGGATCAGGAAGCAACATTACTATTCGAATGCAAGATTCATTCACTCAAGCTAGCTGTTGAACTTCTCCCCAAAACATCACCTCAGGAAGAATGCCTCTTATATTTAGAACGATTGGATGAGACTCTTCGTCTCACTGAATTGGTTATTGAAGCACAAAAGAAACGGGTCAAGTCCCATTTTGATCAGTTGGTCTCCCCTCACATGTTCTTTGAGGGTGATTTGGTATTACTATAAGACCAAGCTAATGATAAGCTGGGGGCAGGCAAGTTTGAGCCCATGTGGCATGGGCCCTACATTGTGAAACATGTTTTTCAAAAAGGGGCCTATGAGCTTATTGATTATGAAGGAAATCCTCTGGATAAGCCCCGGAATGGGCTTTACTAAAGAAGTATTATTCTTAGGTTATCTTGCATGGTTACTTGTGTACATTAGTGTGTCATTCATTTTTGTGTATTGTGGTTTGGTGTGTTAGTTTTCAAACAACTTTCCTATTTACTATGTTTTCCTTGCTTTAGAAATGTCTGCGACTCCTCACATCGGTTTCGCTGATGGTGCTTTCTGTATTACCCAGAACCTATCATCCATGGCATGGGCCATCTATGACCCTAACAGTGAGTTGATTGACCTTCAAGTTATCTGTTTAGGTCATACAACTAACAACATTGTTGAATATAGTGTGGTCATCGAACTATTGTCAGAAGCCATTGCTCTTGACATTCAAGAGTTGGTTGTCAACCTGGATTCACAACTTTTCGCCCTTCAACTCAACGAGCAATATTCTGTCAGAAACCCTCAAATATTGAGAATTTATCTCCATATTCGTCTACTAGAAATAAATTTTGATTACATTACATATCATCATATTCCTAGACACATGAATACATTGACAGATGCATTACCTAATTATGTGCTGGATAGACATTTACGAAACATTTGAAAAGATAAAAAAAACCATTTGTACCATAGTAAGAAAGAAAATATAGCATATACATATATGGTGATAATTTTTGATACATCCAAACCCAAAAAAATAATATGTGTGTCCAAAATAACATCAGTAGCTCGCAGGCCTCATATATCCGTGGCACGCAGGCCTAAAAAAATGTAAGTGTTGGACCTAGGTACTAATCAGCATGGTGATCGTGGTAGCATGATATAGCTCATGCGACATGAGTTAGCAATTGGTGGATCTGATCTGATACTCCCATCGTGTGTCTCTGGTATTGGCGAGGAATGTCTCCCACCCTAGCATACTCTGGGATACCATGAGTCAACCCCGCAAGGTTCCTCACGATCTCCTCCTTGTTGTCACTCCCCCACTGATAAGGAGTGACATCATCAATTGGGAAGGTGACACATCTGGCTATTGGGGACATCCCAGCAGGTCACTCTGGTCCAATGTTTGCATTGACAAAATAAATGTTATAAACACATATATGCCAAAAATAATTAAAAAATCTCAAAGTCTCAAAATTGATTTTTTACCTTCATCATCAAAATCCTCTCCAGCTAGTAGTGGCATGTCCGTATCTCCATGGAAGTCAGTGCCACTGTATGTCCAGTGCTCCATGATGATCTTCTGTCATCGTTGCCATGAAAAGAATGTAGGTCTGTAAAACATGTGCTAGCCCCCAGTGAACTTGGGCATCAAACAACTCCAACGCGCCATCTGTTGGTCATGTGGCATGGGAGGATATATCTTAGTTAACTATTACTATAACAATGGCACTCGTTCCAAGAAAAAGGTCACTAGTATAGATCCGAAGCAAAATTGCTTCATGTTCCACCTTAGCTTTGGTTAGCTGGCGCTTTATGTTGATCTTCATGGCCTCTGCCCAGTTGAAGATCGTAGGTGTTGTGCAGTCGATAACATATAGGAACTTCGAATTGTTAGTCTCGTGCACTGCCTAGGACCCTGCCACTCTGTTGATGGTCAACAACAACACTCTCAGTGTTAGATCCTAAACAATGGAAATCTCAATCTTCCCACTCTTGGATTTGAGGGCCTCAGGGAAATGTTCAGCAAGCAACGTGGATATGCTTGCCCCAATCGATCGTGGCCCATACAAGTTAACTGGTTCCCCTCTTCGGGACAAGCCTATGATGAAATACATATCTGAAGTTTCTAACTCCTGCTCCTTGTCACCAATGACGAATATTTCCCGATTTATGTCCCAGAGACTAATTAGGTACCAAAGCAACTCAGGTTGGGCTTGCATCGCTGGTGTGAGAAAGAATTTGAGAAGCCCACAAGCCCTCAAAGCTTCCAGGAAATTTGGATCGTTGAGTGCCTGGGTGTCCACATCTTCATGTTCCCATTCTTTCCAGTCTACCATTTTCAATGATTCTTTCCTACAAAATCCATAGATTTCAGTCAACAATCATGCTTGACCCATAAATTTCAAATTTCGACGGTGGTTTTGTGAGGAAATAGGGTTTTCCCCTATTCATGGTGTCGATGCACTTGTTTTAAAAACATTTTCACCAACGACGTGATAGGCCGTGTTAATTATCCTTGGCCAGCGCGATTCTATGCCCAAAAGTCGCGTCGGCCAAGGGCAAAAAACTTTTGATAAAACCTCCCTCAAAAAACCTAAAAATGGTTAAAAACAGGAATAAAAGACATGAAAATGGAGGTCAGGTCCTTGGTTCTTACAGGTAATTAGTGGCTTGGCGAATGATCTCTCGGATCTCCCACAATTTCTTCAGAACAATTAGGGAAAAAGTGAGTAAAACGTCTTCACAACAAGGTAAAATGGTAAATGGCAAAAATATATTTACTTTTCTCCTTTTTATGAAAATATTAGGTTTTTCTAAATATTTTAACATATTTTGCCTCAAGAATTGGATAATGCACTTTACCTTTTTGTGTAGCAATAGGTGATGGATGTTTGACGATGATGATGAGTCAAGTTTCAGCTCTTTTCTTGACTCGTTAAACTCATATGAAAATATTGCCGAGTATTTTTCCCTTTTGACTCGTAAAAGAGAATAAAATGGGGGGTCCACTTTCAAGCTCTTTTATGACCCTTTAAAAGCGAAAAGATAGCCGAGCCCTTGTCATTTCGAACTCATTAACAGATGTGAAACGTTGTCTGCATAGTATAAGTTTACCCCTTTTTCGGGCTGGGATGCACTATTTACGAGAAAGGTACTCCTTGATTGAAATGGTCAAGCGGTTCTCTCAAGTATCATTTTCTACCTTTTTAGGCTCGAGAGACACAAACATATGAAAAGGGAACATGTGGAGTTTTATTTTACATGTCTTTTTCAAACTCTCTAAACATGAAAAAGATGCTGATTTACACCTTTGTCGGACAAAATATTAAACGACATCGGATTCGTCACCATGATGAACATGAGCTTCTCCTTCCCAGGGCTCCTTAAACTTACTAGGTTGGATTCATCTGAAGGATGAACTTACAGTGCAAGCATATGTTATCCCCTTCAAGCTTTCGATTAAAAATAATTGGGGTACCTGCTAGAAATGGTGGGAGGAAATTTGGAAATCTAATCAGTTGTGTTGGTAGCTCACTCTTGAACATGACACTTTCTTCTTCATGTCGAGTTGGGATATCCTCCTTTGTATCATTGACCTTCCTGGGTTGGGCCATTCATTTTTGCCTTTAATTTGATCTTTGCCACATCATCATGACCACTAATCCTATGGATCCAAAATCTGTCAAACTTCCAGTCGTGTCATCGATATGTTCAAGAGTTGTCCTTCTGCAGTTACATTTACCTCTGATTCAATGTATCATCCAAAATCATTTTGCATCCTTTTGTCTCACATCGATGATGTGGGATACATTATGGCCCTCCTTCAACATAGTCACTTTCTATCGACTTCAACTCATTATCTAGGAAGTTGACCGAGAGACTCCCTTTCGGTACCTTAGAGCTTGCATGCCCTAATGGCAAGTTCTTCGCACTCGACAACAAGTTCACATCATTGGCTTTCGATTGTGTGATTTCACAGGTGTTCACCATCAATTCCTCTATTCACATTTTGTGACTTGTGCTGATAGTACCTTGAGGACCATTGTCATTATTGGTGGTTTCTCTCGCGCTTGTTAACATTTTACATCATTGACTAGTAATCAAGCGACTTTCTAGCATGCTCGATGTCAACACATCTATTCGCATGTTAGAATTTGTACTTTGATCGGGTAGTGTTAGCGCGCAAGACCCTGGAATCAGATCACAAAAGTCCATGTTGAGAAGTGATGTGACATGGTTATGTTGACATACATGTCTCTTTAGATGGATGGCTGTGACCATACCATGAGTTATCATATTTGATCCTTCTCATTATTGGATGGCTGCGACCATACCTTGGTTTCATCATGATCCTCTTTGATGGATGGCTGCACCCATACCTGTACATGATCATTCTCTGGATGGTTGCATCCATGCCATGATTCATGTATCATTTGGAAAAGTTTTCAGTTATGTATATGTATATGTACTTGCTTGCAGGTTTTTTGATGGCAGGCTATGGTTCCCCGCACTGATTCATAAAGCATTTCATCCCTCACTCTAGTTCGACCTTCACACTTTAGGCGGCATCTGTTACACAAGATTTTGTCACTATTCCTATACTCCCCATTCCTTGATCCTGGAGGACCTCTACAATGAACCCTACATGCTTACCCTTCATGAATAAACTCCCATTGTGTCCCTCTTCATGAGTAGAGAAATTCCCTTTTGCACCATTTCCCCAAAAAATTCTGTTTTGCGCAGCTTACAAGACTAGCACTAATGGTCTTTGTCGTCCTTGCATTGATATGCAGGGATTAACACTGTCCCTGGTGTTGACCAGAGCAACTGATCTTTGTTCTAGTCACGCCGGTCCTCTTATGGAAAGTTTTTTAAATAAAGAGCTAAAGCTTCCAGCTCTAGAAGCTTCGCAACGTAAGTTTGGTAAATGGTTTGGCTAGATAGGGTCAAGGATGTCAGTTTGGGATCCTTTCCCCTATAATGATGGAACTACCTCAAGAGATAAGACCTTATACCATGAGAAGAGGATCCATCTCCCATCCATTCATCCTATATAAACCTCCCTTTTTCCCAAGCACAAGCTAGTGTTAATATTGGTGTGCTAGTGCTAATTAAGTTTGGAGTAAACAACAAGCTATTCATAGTTGTAGCTCTTTAGTTGTGTGAGGGAGAAGTGTGAATTTGGTTTAGTGTGAAGCCTAAAGTGAAGAGCCTTAAAAATACTATTTTTGAGGACATCATGGAATGTTAGCAGAAGTGTGTGGGAACTTGGTTTTGTTGGACGAGAATGGTAACGCCAAGACAATCATTGTAATCTCTTCTTGATTCAATATATATGAAACTATCGATTGATTTCCTACATGATTTTTCATCTTACATGTTCATGGCTTAATGTTTCTTGACTTGTTAAGTAGGTTGAATTACAATTTGTTGATTATCACGGTTGTTGTTTGTTGTTGTTTACTTGTTTCAGGTGTTTGAAGAAGGAAGCGAGAGATAGATGGAGAGAGCAAGCAAGGACATCATTAAATGGTATAAGTGTACTAAGAGGTAGGCCCTCTTAATTGGTTCTAACCTAAGTAAATCTTCCATAGAATGTATTAATTATGGCTAGACCCATTATCGGGCTAGAGGAATTTGTTTGTGTCCGCACTCATAATTTTACTTCACCACAGGGGGCGAATAAGTGTTTTAAAATTCACTTAAAACTTTCAATTTCTTATTTATATTTCTGTACACTATTGTCATTAAGTAAACTAGTGTATGTATGCGACTATGATGAAAGAAAATAATGTATATCCAGTTAGCTAAATTTTCATATATTTCATCATCTGTTCTACTTTAACCAATATGTCATTACTTCATTATCATTTAATTAAACAACAACCATGAGTAGTAAGAAAAGAATAAACCATCACACATAAGAAACACATCAAAACATTAGGACACCAGGATTTTTAGGTGGAAACCCAATGTGGGAGAAAACCATCAATCCTATTGTCTTTGTCTTCACCTTTTATTACAAAGGAAAACATATTACACTCTTGTATTGACACAAACTCATACCAGTATGCAGGTACCCACCTACAGAAGGATACAACCTTCACTCTTTCTCAAACACCCACTGGAAGGTAGCTCCAAATCACTAATCTCGTTTACTGGCACCCACTAGAAGGGAGCTCCAACTCCCTGATCATATTTACCAGCTACCACTAGAATGAAGCTATGACTTCCTCACTAAAAGCTCCAACCCTCAACACCTCTATGGACCACGTTTCATAATATTTCATACTAGACCCACCTGATCTAAAACCTCAAACTTGTAGGTCACTTTTCATCATATTTTCAAGTTGGAGCTACCATCATTTAAGCCGAATACCAAATAAAAATATTGAAACCAATCACTGAACCAATAAGATCACTGAATTTATACCATTTCTTATAACTGAATAAAAAAAACCATAATAGGTATAAACCATTAGATACATCAATATACAAAGCCATGAACTGTTACCCATCACATAATTTAGTTGCTTCTAGTGCAAAGCCTTAATCAACCATATGTCAGAATATATAGACTACTATTCTAAGTCATACCCGCGTATGTACATGCTTCTACTTAAGAGGATCTGTGTACAAATCTCAAAATACTGACCAATTGAGTCTAAATAACTATCATACTGAAGCAATCACTGAATCACATACTGAACCCATCAAAGATCATTGAAAGAGATACAGATCACCACATAATAGCATCAACCTTAGTCTACACATCATTCCATACACAAGTCAACCCAGTCAGCACTATCAAACACAGATTATCATAAGAGAGACTTCATCAACAGACAACAATAAACATAACAGAACTGACCAGACAAGATTAATAGCTCATACTACAAAACCCTAGCAAATGTACACGAATTTTATAAAGTATATCTGTGTATGTACACACTTATCATTCACAATACCTGTGTACAAATATATCCATACTTCAGAATATATACGTGACTACCTAGTGGAAGATCCGTGTATGTATGCGACTTAGTGTCAAACCAGCGTACAGATCTGTAATCACTAAGACATACCTTCATTGCAAGACAACATCTATAAAACCAAAATCTTGACATGAAAACTGTTACAGAAACACGTCATAATATCATCATCACAAAGTTATCAAACCATAAACATGCTATTCAATATGTGGTCATTTCAGATCTATTAGATCTTATCCATATCCATGCTCCCTAGTGCACACCTATTTTAGATCAATTCATTCATAAATAATCCATTACATGCACATCCTAACGCTTGATCTACATCTCCATATATAGTATAAGTCTTAGCCAATAACTTAGGTCCCTATAATAATAGTGATTCCCCCATTACTATTGTCATTGTAGCCCTTATTGTTATTGTTGTGCCCCTATTGTCCCCATATTGTTATTATTGTGTGCCATAGAAGCCCACTATTGTTAATGTTGTGCCCTTATATTATTATTGTTATGTCGGCTTTGATTATATTGTGACCCCTCAGACTCTTATATATAGAAAGGAGGTTTTGTCATTAGTATCATCCAAGAATTATTCATTTGTGTAATGTAAAGGAGGTTTCCCCCTCGAAGAGGCTAATTTTGAAGGCGTTGGTCTATCTTTTCTTCTATTTTGTGAGCTGGTTGCATAACATTTGGTATCAGAGCTTTGGATTCTAGGGTTTCACTGCTCCAAACAGGTCATCGTGCCATTTTTGCTATAGCTCTTTTTTTGCGCTGTTTCAAAAGCTAAAAAAAACCCATTTGAGCTTAAATCTCTCTGAACATCGAGTTTGAATTTTAGATCTTGTTTCTCTATATTTTTGGAGATATGATCCACGGAATTCAGGGTTTTTGCGGGATCCTGAACTATATCTCAAACAAGTGATCTGGGGAAAATTGTCATAACTTTCTTTCTCAATATCATATTGAAATTTCATAGAAGTTACACAAAGAGGACGACCTATAGTTTTCTTTGTATCAGTTTCAGGTCCGAAGGTCAAAACTATGACATGTGGAACTTTGTACAAGTTCACTCTACTGAACTAGTCTATAATTAGGTCATCGTGGGAGATTTGGCATAAATCTTCCTTGGAGAATCCAATCTTGGTCATACTTGCAGAGTTAGAAATAGGAATCAGAGGGCTACTGCAGGATGTAATTTTAGACTTTGGAGATCCGAAATTATAGAGATACAATAGATTCAATATCAAGCTCCTACAAAGTGAAAAAAGGTGTGTAGTCTTTTTAAAATTTTGCAAAAGTTTTGTTTGATAAATTAGTTTGAAGGAATTCAAAGGGCATAGTGAAGCATTATTATCATTAATTGATGCCCCGAAAAAAGAAAATGGAAACACCTAGTAAGAAACCTGAAATCTCTAGCATGACTCATGAAGAAGAGGATGATGTTGGGCATGGAATTCCCCCCACAGCATGTTTTGGGGCTCAAAGCCCAAGTTTTGGTAAAATAATGTTGTAAGACTCTGCGAATTGCGAGCGCGGAGCGCAAAATGTATGTTGAGTCATAGGGTTGTCCGCCCTAAGTTTTGTAATGTAATGTCGGCCTACCCATGGTTCCGGACCATGGGATTGTATAAATAAAGCGATGCTCTAAGTTGTAAAGAGAAGGAGAGATACATGGAAACGAATAGAGTCTAGAAGATAGTGAGCATAGAGTAAAGGTCTAAGTGCTTTGGATCATAGTAGTAGGAAGAGGTTCTGTAGCTGAGTGTGAAGAGGCCTAGTAGAGTCCACAGCTGAGTGCGCGGACCCCTGCAGTTGAGTGCGTAGGGCGGAATCGAGTCTATAACTAAGGAAGAAGAATAATAAAGAGAAGTTTGATTCCAAATCTTGTGTGTATGTTCTTGTGATACTTCTTATTTAATTATATTGTTTTCTTTATCGCGTGCACTTATATGAATGTTGAACACTGTTAAATAAAACTAAACACATACTGATAAGCTGAGTGATCAACTAGTATTGGGTTAATAGTAAGGAATTGGGTAATAACATGGATTGCACCTCAAGAAGGGCTACACGAATGCAGCCTCATAGGCTGCGAGGTACTGATAGATGTGCATAGCAACATGCGCGCAGGGTAAATTTGCGGACCACTGAAAATCATCAGACATCTCTAGGGTGCGGAAACCTGGTTCTAGCACCCTCCCATACTACTTCGAGTGAGACCTTAGTCCACGCTCCGCGGACTGTTGCCGAAAGGGCCAACAGTACCAGGATTTGTTTGGCTAAATCACCTATGAACCTGGGTCAGGCCCCTACAAGCCAAAAAATGGTTCCATTGTTGGGACCGGGATCTCCATAAGGGATGTCTGATGTCGTGCCATTGGAATCCAACTAAGAAAGAAATTGAAGGGTGGTTGGAAAAGAACATTCACGAGTTCATGGCGCAGGAAAATAGGAATCCGTGAGTATCTAAGGAACAATTGTTGGAGCGCTACTTATACACGAAAATCCATGAAATTTTCTTTGTATCCTTTCCTTCTGAGCTGTATGAGTGGATTGTGAAGCTAGTAGATAGTCAAGGAAGGTGTAGGCTCAACAAACCCATCGTGTGGACCCTAGAATTAGTGCGTAGACTAGAAGCGTCAGGAGATAAGATCGTGTGAGCTATGGACCATTGGCTCGATCGAACTATAGGAGGATTTATAACTGAGTTCGTGGTAGATACGACTGTCAGATATAGTGAGGCGGAATGATGCTTCCTTAAAGGACCACGAGGTAAGTATATTAAATCTTTGAACACTTGGATTAAGATGTTATTGTGTGAAAAGTGGGTTATGCGAATAAGTTAATTTTTGGGACTACATGAAGTGGGAAGATCTACAGAAACGGAGGTAGTGAAGAATTAGAAACTAGTCCCTTAATTTCACCCTTGCAGAAAAGCGAGGGAGATCTCGCGAAAGTTTCTTCGAGAAGTGTGGTCAGCCTGATAAGGCAACGAATTTCGCGCTTACCACCTCCACCTACACCACCACCCATCTCACCCTCTTCACCTCCATCTCCACCCAGCTCACATCTGCCACCACCATAGTTCAGTATGGCGAGTGTGATCGAACTACTAGTATTCAGACGAGTAGGGAATGAAGATCTGAATCAATTCTAGTTTGTGGTAAGGGCGGTATGGGAAGCACAAGAAGTTGTGTATGACAATATAAATAAGGCTACGCTGATAAGCGCGTTGCAGGATTACGCATTAACATGGTACATTAAGCATTCTAATGACCATCCAAACACAGGAATCACAGAAATCCAGGCCATGCTGAACAGGGAATTTAGTAGGCCAAAGTCACAGACACAATCAATTATCGGGTTTAAGGAGATTGTGATGCTCCCAGGTGAGACCCCCTGGGATTTGGACCAAAGATTGAAGAGTATGATTTGCGAAGCCAACATGACTTTGACGGATGGGCAACACTACGCATGGTTTGTAGTGTCACTAACACCGCATCTAAGGAAGATGCTATCACAACAAAAGATTTCCACCGAGGTCGAAGCTTTGGAGATGGCAATGAGATTGCATGAGACCCCTATACAAGATCCTGGCTTGGGAGTCCAACAAATCCACGCGCAACTACAAAATTTGTGTCTGGAAATGTAGAATTTGAAATAAGACAGGACACCTTGGCCACAAGCGCACGAGGAGGTATGGTGCATAAAATGCAAAGGCAAGGAGCATGACAAGGACCACTGTCCAATTTTTGTGAATTACTTAGCGGGAGGAGGGTTGATGCTGTTAAGGGTTGACGCACAAGTAGGACCAAGCGTGACACCTGCACTATGGTATGCGATCTATCAGATAGGAGGAAAACAAACTACGGATAATTGTCATCTATTGCAGAAGTATACGTAGACGTCCCAACAATGTTTTGTAATTTTTGTAGGTTGGTAGGCCATGATGAACGCACCTGCAGAAGCTACAAACTAATGATGTATCAGACTCCTGCCTACAGGGTATAGATCGAAATGGGAGCCCTCGACCCAAATGCAGGAATGGCACGTGCTAGATTTTAGGGGCGTGGATGAGGTCGAGGTGGAATGGGACCAGGAAGGGGTTGCGGACAACTAATTTGTTACAATTGCAAAGGGCCAAGATACTATGCCCACGATTGTACAAATCCAATGAGGAAAGCATGTTTGTATTGTACTCAATTTGATCATGAGGTAGAAGACTTCCCTACATTGATAGCGAGGTTGTGTGAAAAAGGGGTACTCCAGCCTCCTCCGACTCAAAATTTGCAAATGATGAGGTCTGAGTTGTGCGAAGAAGACCCGAATGTACACATAGTGCTCAGAAGTGGTATCACCATTGGCAATGATAAAGGAAAGTCGTCAGAAGAAAGTGTGTGGGTTCATAAGTCTCATACAAAGGAACCTAAATTTAATTTAGAACATACGAAGGAGACATTCATGGAAGCTAAGCTTCACGGAGGCCTCCACTTCAGGTAGTAAGGATCAACTAGAACCAGGGATGGATCCTTCAATGCTCACTACCTTTCTGGAGACATGCATGAAACTGCTACGTGAGAGCAGGGCTGTAAAAGGACTACAAGAACTTATCACTAGGTGCACAGGGTTGGAGAACTGTGCGTGGTCCGGAAACTTAGAAAGCATGCATTGCGCATAGGAAGGGAAATGAGATTGTCTACGCAAATTGGAGAGTATCAAATGGATCAGCTAATTCTAGATCTCAAATCGGACATGAATGTACTGCCAAAACAAACATGGGAACACATGGGAAGACCCAGACTACAATCATCTCCTATTCAATTACAAATGGTGAACCAACAGAAGATCTTACCCATGGGAAGATTGCAAGGAGTAACGGTGGATATTGAGGGTGCGAGCGTGCTGACTAATTTTGAAGTGATAGAGATTGTCGATGATAGTAATCCCTATCCCACGCTACTAGGAATAGACTGGGACACTGATATGAATGGAGTCATAAATCTAAAGAAGAACAAAATTATTTTTGAGAAAAAGTCACTACGCGTAGTAGTACCGCTAGATCCAGCCGAAGGAGTGCAATACACTAAACCAGTGCGTGACGATGATAGTGATGATGATCTCAATTGTATCTATAAGATAACCATAGGAGAATAGGATTGGGTGAATCCAACAACAGATGGTAGGATTTTGTGGGAGTGTGAAAGCTCCTGCACTTCGGATTCAGATGAGGAAAAAGAACGATGGCAGAACCGGTTACACGAGGTAACCACTCTAAATTGCAACATGATGGTTAGATCACTACACTGCATCACAATAGAGGTAAGGGATCTGCCTATGTATGATGGGTTGACAATGGTGGATGATCCTAGACAAATTTGAAAGTGTAGTGCTAGAACAACAACGGTTTGATGCTTTGAAATGGGCACTGCGCATGACGCCCACAAGGTGGTGGGGTACACATCAGGGAAGTTTTAAGGACTGGCGCAGATGCAGAAGGATGATGCAGCTATGATTTGGGAAACTGCAGATGTGGCTAGTAGACAAGTATTACAGATGGGATGATCCATGTACACACCTCGCGAAATGGACCAAGGTTTATGGGGAAGAGCCACAACCTGAATGGGTACACTTATTCTATCATACCCATGAATTGGTATACTGAGATGGAGCTCCGCCATGGTATGAGAGAATGGGATATCTTGCGCGAAGGATTTCTGTTAACTTTGACGTTTGAAGATCGTTGGTGGGATACTGTTGACGATGCGCTACAGATCTTCAAAATACCCTAGGAGCCAATGGAGGTACTTTAGCCAGAATGGGTGACACAACTAAGCTGCGTGCTAGAGTGTTACAATGTAACTGTTGAGGAGATGATGAGGACCCATGAAATATTAACATTCTAGAAATGAAAGGCTGTCACGAGGTTCGAGGACCATCGATTGAGGACCCTGACATCACCGCGGCACTAGAAAAAAAGAAGGTAAACATTGGAACGGAGGCGGAGCCAAAGTATGCAATGCTTGGGGACTATTGGGATGATGCCACAATGGATAAGGTCGCTGAGTTACTCCATGAATACCAAGACTTGTTCCTGAGAAAAATTACGAACTTAAAAGGGATCATTGGCAACTTAGGGATAATGAAGATCACCTTGAAACCCGACGCGAAGCTGGTTAAGTAGTAGCCTTACTGCTTGAATCCGAAATATAAGGAAAAGGTCCACGAAGAATTAGACAAAATGCTCATAGTAAGAATTATTGAGCCAGTGGAAGAATCAGACTAGGTGAATCCTATGGTAGTACAGGAAAAAAAGCAGAAGGGCGAAATAAGAATATGTGTGGACCTCAGGAAGCTAAATGACGCTTGTGTACATGATCCATTCCCGAAACCATTCACAGATGAAGTATTGGAGACTGTTGGTGGTCAAGAAGCATACTAATTAACTGATGGGTTCTCAGGGTACCATTAGATCAAGATTGCGCCAGAAGACAGGAGAAAAATGACCTTCACAACAGAATGGGGCTGATTTCAATACACCATTATGTCATTTGGACTGAAGAACATGCCAGCCATATTTTCGCGCATCATTATAGATGCATTCAAAGAATACATCCACAAGTTCTTGGAGGTCTATCTGGATGATTGGACTACCATGGGATTAGTTAAGCACCATGTAGCAAGCTTACGCTTGATGCTGGATACTTGCCACCGACACCAGATTGCGTTGAACCTTAAGAAGTGCAAAATCCTCGTTCCCTTTGGAAACCTGCTGGTACATGTGGTCTGCAAAAAAGGACTAATGGTGGACCCTGCAAAGATTGCCATTATTCTAAATTTGGAAGCACCGCGAAGTGTTAAACAACTGCGCGCTACCTTGGGACACATCGGATACTATAGGAATTTCATCAAAAGTTATGCCCAAATAACAGCGCTGATGGAAAAGCTATTAAAAAAGGATGTTATAGATTGCTAGAATGATGATTGCATGAAGAGTTTGGATGTCATGAAGGGGAAACTAGCCTCCACTCCAATCCTGGTCTTCTAAAAATGGGATGTGGAATTTCATGTAAATGTCGATGTGTCGTGTATTACGCTGGGAGAAATACTCACACAAGAGGACGTAGAGGGCGTGGATCACCCGATCACATTTGCAATTTAGAGATTGTCCAAAGCAGAAAATAACTATTCCACCATCGGGCGCGAGGGGTTAACGATGGTGTACGTGCTCCAAAAATACTAACACTATTTACTCGGAGGACATTTCAAGATGTATACCGACCATTTTGCATTGAAATACCTGGTCAATAAGCCTGTGTTGGGGGGGTGCATATGTAGATGGTTCTTACTATTCCAAGAATATGATTTTGAGGCCATAGTTAAGCCAAGACGCCTGAATGCAGGACCATATCACTTGTCATGAATTGAGATGGGTGAGGAACCCACGAATTTGGAAGAGGGGCTGCCTGATGCACAGCTCTTTGCAGTGCGCATCACAGATGGACACTAGGAAGATATAATCAATTTTCTAACAAAAGGGATTGTGTCAAAGGAATACTTAGTCTAATAGAAAAAGGAATTGGTGGTGCATGTGACAGACTTTTCTGTCATCATGGGGCACCTATACAAAATGGGAAATGATGAGATATTATGAAGATACGTACTTGAATTTGAACGAGGTCAAATCCTCACGGAAGCACATGGGGGTGTTGCAAGAGGACACTATGCAGGATGTGCGACCACACAGAAGATTCCTCGCGTAGGGTTATGGTGGCCAACCCTACACCATGATTCAAAAGTGCACTGTAAGGCCTGCGATATATGTCAAAGGATTGGAAAACCATCGCGAAGGGATGAGATGCCATTAAATCCAAAAATGACACTATAGTCGTTTGAAAAATGGGCAATCGACTTTGTGGGACTCATCAAACCTCAAGGAAAGAAGGGCATGCGCTACATCATCACCATGATGGAGCACCTTACATGATGGGCAGAAGCACAACCGGTTAAAGATTGCATGGCCATTACGGTTGCGAAGTTTTTGTTCGAAAATGTGTTGACCCGATTTGGCTGTCCAAAAATCTTAATGAGTGATCACGGAACACATTTCCTAAATGAAACTGTCAATGTGCTCACGGAAGAGTTCCAGGTGTATCATCAGAAAAGTACACCGTACCACCCACAAGCTAATGGAACAGTAGAGGCATTCAACAAAATACTGGAGACTACGCTGACCAAAGTGTGCAACATGCAGCGAAACGATTGTGACCTACTGTACTATGGGCTTACAGGACAACGTGCAAGAAATTGATGGGACATACACCTTTCCAGTTAGTTTATGGCGTGGAAGTTGTCATGCTGACGGAATGAAACGCACCTAGTCTGTGAATAGCAACGCTCATAGGGATGACAAGCCACAAAGCTCTGGAGGAAAGGCTCACGCAGTTGGAAGAACTTGAGGAGGAACGGCTTTTGGTTGGATTTCATCATTAGGTACAAAAGTAGCATGAAAAAGCATGACACGACCACCATATCAAGTTGCGCACCTTCAAGGTAAATGACTTAGTGCTGCTATATGACAGTAAGTTTGAAAAAATTCTAGGAAAATTCCGAATGCACTAGTTGGGACCATACGTGGTTAAGGAGGTCACAGACGAAGGTGCGGTCTAGCTAGTCAAACTAAATGGAGAACCCTTCCCAGGCAAAGCAAACGGTAGTCGCTTAAATCCCTACATGGGTTGGACGACTATCTGACTAACCAGCTAAAGCATAGTATTCGTAACTCGAGGAGCTAGACAAGGGCGCGAGACTATGAACATACGTAGCAAATGCCGGTATAGATGTAAGGACACAATTCAGACACAGAGGTCTCGGAAGAACAGATGCAACAGGTTCAACAAGCAGTAGCTCAATGCATTGCAGACATCAGCACCACACGGGAACAGTTGGAGGGACATCGCGCCAAGATCGCTACATCAACAGAGTGACTCGAGGGTGAGTCACGATGTTTGTGTTGGGGGCCTATTGGGCATTGAATCCCCCCACAACATGTTTTGGGGCTCAAAGCCCAAGTTTTGGTCAAATAATGTTGTAAGACTCCGCAAATTGCAGGCGTAGAGTGCAAAACATATGTTGAGTCATAGGGTTGTCTTCCCTAAGTTTTGTAATGTAATTTCGGCCTACCCATGGTCCGCGGACCATGGGATTGTATAAATAGAGCAAGGCTCTAAGTTGTAAAGAGAAGGAGAGATACATGGAAACGAATGGAGTCTAGAAGATAGCAAGGACAGAGTAAAGGTCTAAGTCCCTTGGGTCATAGTAATAGGAAGAGGCTTTGCATCTAAGTGCACAGAGGCCTAGTAGAGTCCGCAACTGAGTGCACGGACCCCTACAGCTAAGTGCGTAGGGCAGAGTTGAGTCTATAACCAAGGAAGAAGAATAATAAAGAGAAGTTTGATTCCAAATCTTGTGTATCTGTTCTTGTGCTACTTCTTGTTTAATTATATTGTTTCCTTTATCGCGTGCACTTATATGAATGATGAACACTGTTAAATATAACTAGACACATACTGATAAGCTGAGTGATCGACTAGTATTAGGTTAATAGTAAGGAATTGGGTAATAACATGGATCGCGCCTTGAGCAGGGCTGCGCGAAGGCAGCATCGCAGGCTGCAAGGTACTGATAGATGCATGTAGTGATGTGTGCATAGGGTAAATCTGCAGACCACTGAAAATCATCAAACATCTCTAGGGTGCGAAAACCTGGTTCTAGCACCCTCCCATACTACTTCGGGTGATACCTTAGTCTGCGCTCCACAAACTGTTGCCGAAAGGGCCATTAGTTCTGGGATTTGTTTGGCTAAATCACCTCTGAACCTGGGTCAGGCCCCTACAAGCCAACAGATGAAATGCAACATGATATACCAAAATTATGAGACAAGTGCAACAAATTTCACTCTCACAAAAAGTAACATAAGCTAATATGGATGGTTTAAAGAAAGGCATCGAAGCTAAGATAGATGGTATGAAAGACAATGAAGATTGGAAGAAAGACATGGAAGGTTGGAAAGAAGGCTTGACAAAGTTGCTACAAGAAAGGCTTCCTAATGATGAAAAAGTAGTAGAGGAAACTCATAATGAGAACAAAATAAATGTTAATCACGATTCAAATAATGATAACATTGAATATTTGAAGAAAGATGTGTAAGGTTTGAAGGAAGGTTTGACAAGGTTGCTACAAGAAAGGCTTCGTAATGGCAAAAAGGTAGTAGAGGAAAATCACGATGAAAACAAAAGAAATTTTAATCATGATTTCATAGACTCTAATGTTGGAACAAAGATCCACCATGTTCCAAAGATCGATATGAGGAATTATGATGGCAAGGATCCCATAACATGGATACTACAGATGGAACAATATTTCGATCTCGATAATGTGCAAAACACACAAATGGTATGCATTGAGACTTTATATTTGGAACCAAATCAGTTTATATGGTATTGATGGCTTTGCTCTTGTAAACAAGTTGTCACTTGGGAAATTTTTACGAAAGAAATGATAACACATTTTGAGGATACAAAAAGCAACACCTTTTTTAGCCAATTGATGAATCTCAAACAAAAGGGTTCAATGATGGAGTACATTGAGGAATTCCAAAAATTTAATATAAGGGTAAAAGATATTCTAGAGGAGCGTAATATTGACGTGTTCATAGGGACTTTAAAGGATAACATCCAACATGAGGCTTGCCTTTGGGAACTTGATTCATTAGAGAAGGCATTCAGGTTGGCAAGAAAAATGGAAAGCAAAATTATGGCAACAAGGAAGCCTATCACTCACAACTATAAATATGGAAGTGTTGTTGCTCCTAGCCTTCCACAACCTACAAGGTTGACACCACAACAATTGGAAGAAAAAAGAGTAAAAGGGCTTTGTTACAGTTGTGATAGAAAATACACTAAAGGTCATAAGTGTGCTGAGAAGAAATTATTTCACATAGATTGTGAAGAGGAGGAAGAAAAGGAACAGGAAATGTCAAAAGAAGAGGATATACACTAGGAACAAACCCTAGATAAAGAAGAAATGAATATAACCCTATCTTGTAATGCATTGGCCAGAATTACCACTCCTCAAACTATCAATATGGAAGGACATATAAAGAAGAAAAAGGTAATAGTGTTGATTGATTCGGGTAACACCCATAATTTTGTTCATTGTAAGATAGCCAAGGAATTGAATTGCTTCCTATATCCAGCACCAGAGTGTCAAGTGATGGTTGCAAGTGGAAGAACCATAAATTTCTTTGGAAAGTGTCATAATATCAAGCTATCCATGGGAGAATATGTATTGAATGGCCCAATGCTTTCCATTCCAATGGGTGGTGATGATGTTGTCTTAGGAGTCCAATGGCTACAATCCTTGGGTACAATAGCTTTTAATTTTCAAGAAATTTTCATGAAATTTTCTTTGAAAGGAAAGGAAGTTGAATTAAGGGGTATCATAGGGAAACCAGGAAATATAATCAGCTCTAACAAAATGACAAATCTTCTAAAGAAAGAACAATGAGGCGTAATAGCATAATTATGTTTGCTAGAGGTTCCCACATCGAAATCATCTATTTCTCAAGATCTCCAAAAATTCTTGGACAATCATTCCAAGGTATTTGAGACTCCCAAAGGCCTCCCATCTACTTGTGATCATGATCATGCTATTCATTTGGTTCCAGGAAGTGTTCCTCCAAACATCAGGCCTTACAGATATCTTTATGCCCAAAAGAGTGAAATTGAACATATGGTTGCAGAAATTCTAGAGGCTAGTATAATTCAACTTAGTAAAAGTTCTTTCTCTGCTCCAGTAGTATTGGTGCACAATAAGGATGGGTCATGGCGCATGTTTTCGGATTAGAGGGAGCTAAACAAGCTCACTATTAAAGATAATTTTCCCATCCCTGTCATAAATGAATTATTGGATGAATTGCATGGATAAATTTACTTCACCAAGTTGGATCTTCGTTCAGGATATCATCAAATCAGAATGAAGACTGGAGACATTTCGAAAACAACATTTAGAACTCATGAGGGTCATTATGAATTTTTGGTCATGCCTTTTGGCCTTACCAATGCACCTTCTACAGTTCAAGGTTTGATGAATTCCATTTTAAAACCCTTCCTTAGAAAATTTGTGTTAGTATTTTTTGATGATATACTAATCTACAACAAGTCTTGGAAGGATCATGTTCAACATGTTGACAGGGTGTTCAAACTATTAGAGGAGAAACAATTATATGAAAAAAGATCCAAATGTTTCTTTGGAGTATAAGAGGTGGAATATCTGTGTCATATTGTATCTCATGAAGGTGTTAAGGTAGACCTTAGAAAAATTAAAGCCATTAAGGAATGGAAAATCCCCACATCCATAAAGCATCTACGAGGATTTCTTGTGTTGACAGGGTATTATCGCAAGTTTTTTAAGAATTATGGGAGAATAGGAGCACCTCTAACAACATTATTTAAGAAATATGCATTTTCATGGACTCCAGAAGCAACGAAAGCCTTTGAACATCTTAGAGAGGCAATGTGCCAAGAGCCGGTCTTAGCTACCCCAGAATTCACAAAAACCTTTATTGTGGAATGTGATGCCTCAGGAAATGGAATTGGTGCTATTTTATTGCAAGAAGAAAGACCCATTGCTTTTGAAAGTCGTCCAATCAAAGGAAAGTATTTACACAAAGCTATTTATGAGAAGGAAATGTTGGCAATACTACATGCACTTAGGAAATGGCAACCCTACCTAATGGGAGACACTTCAAGGTAAAAATGGATCATTATAGTCTTAAATACTTTTTAGAATAAATATTATCTTCAGAAGGGTAGCAAAAATGTGTCACAATGATGTTGGGTTATGACTTTGAAATCATCAACAAGAAAGAGACGCAAAATTTTGTCACAAATGCACTCTCAAGAAAGGATGAGGATGTGGAAACATTGCTTTGTGCCATTTCTATTATCCAACCAGATTGGATAAATGAAGCAAGGGATGAAAGGAAGAATGACGAAGAGGTGCGGAAACTTCACGGAAACTTATTCAAAAGTTACAACAATATCCCAGTACATTTGATACATTTAGCTACAAAAATGATTCGTTATGGTACAAAGATCACTTATACCTATTTAAGAATTCCCAACTCAAACAAAAGATTCTTATGTAATTGCACACCTCTCCCTTAGGAGGGCACTCAAGATTTTTAAAAACTTACCACAGGGTTAAGAAGGAATTTTTTTGGGATGGACTTAAATTGGATATTCAAAAGTTTGTGGCAGAATATTTGGTTTGCCAACAAAATAAAGTTGAAAAAATTAAGACCCCAGGTCTATTACAACCTTTATCCATTCCAAGCCAATGTTGGGAGGAGGTTTCAATGAATTTTATCACAAGTTTACCCAAGTGCGAAGGAAAGAGTGTCATCATGGTGGTAGTTGAAAAAATTACCAAGTATGCACACTTTGTGCATCATCACATCCATTTAAAGCAAGTGCAGTTTTTACTGCATTTATGGAAACAATTCAAAAGCTACATGGAAACCCAAAGATTATTGTAAGCGATAGAGATCCCATTTTCACTGGAAATTTTTGGACAAAATTATTTTCTTGTCTTGGTACTCAGTTAGTTCATAGCTCATCTTATCATACTCAATCTGATGGGCAAACTGAGATAGTAAACAAATGTTTGGAAGGATATCATAGTTGCTTTGTATATGATAAACAGACACAATGGGTCAGATGATTGCCTTTGGCTGAATGATGGTATAACACTTCCTTCCATACTAAAACAAAAATTACCCCATTTATGGCACTTTATGGATACCATCCACCATCTATCACATCATATTTAAGAGAAAATTGTAAGACTCAACTAGTGGAAGATCACATCGAGCATCAGCTATAGGTTCTTCAATTCTTAAAGGATAACCTCACTTTGGCGCAGAATAGAATGAAACAACATGCATATCAATATCACAGCGAAAGAAGTTTTGATGTAGGTGACTGGGTATTCCTATGGCTACAACCATTTAAACAAATGTCCCTCAAGCAAGCTTAAGAAGGATAATAAATTATCACCAAAGTATTATGGTTCATAAAAAGGTGTTGCAAAAGATTGGTACTATGGCATACAAATTGGATCTTCTTGCAGCTTCCCGAGTGCACCCAATTTTCCATGTTTCATGCTTAAAGAAGGTTATAGGTGAAAAACTCCCAGTTCAAACAATATTTCTATAACTTGAAGAGGAAGGAAAAATAATATTGGAACCTGAAGAAATCACAGAAACAAGAACTCGACAACTACGAAATCGATCAATTTCGGAGTATCTCATCAAGTGGAAGAACTTACCCAGTGAATATTCCACATGGGAGGGTGAGAATCTTATACTAAAGCATCTAGAACTACTCAAGTATTCAGGACAACACTTTTTTGAATGAGAGGGTGTCCCTATAATACTATTGATTCCCCCATTACTATTGTCATTGTAGCCCTTATTGTTATTGTTGTGTCCCTATTGTCCCCATATTGTTATTATTGTGACCCATAGAAGTCCACTATTATTATTGTTGTGCCCTTATATTATTATTGTTATGACGACTTTGATTATATTGTGACCCCTTAGAATCCTATATATAGAAAGGAGGTTTTTTCATTAGTATCATCCAAGAATTTTTCATTTGTGTAATGTAAAGGAGGTTGCTCCCTCGAAGAGGCTAGTTTTGAAGGCGTTGATCTATCTTTTCTTCTTTTTTGTGAGCTGGTTTCATACCATCAATCCCTTAGTAATGTCGATGGTATTCTTTGACGAGATAAAATATCCATTGTTGCGCTCAATACTATGGGCCATTACCATGTTATAGACCCCTGGTATTCATAATACCATGGTGTGGAAGCTTTATGTGACTTCTCTTCATCATACCTACATATGCACGCAAATTTTCTTCACATGACCCGTGTATACTTTCCTAAACTTTACCTTTATCATATTTATGTCTCTGAACTGGTATTCCTTTTGTCCATTTCACTTGTAGTATATGTATAACCATCATGTTGATTTATCAACTAGGTTTCCATCAAGGACAACCTTTTTCCATTCTCTCTGTCACACTGCATAATCATCATGTTGACATCTTTATCATCTTAGGTTTCCATAAAGGATACCACATTAGTCATAATGCAAAAAATCTCCCCCTTTGGACTTGATGGAAACCACTTTTGTGTTTGTTCGCCATCACTTGTAAGTACCTATAAACACATATGTAGACATACCAAAATACCAAGCTACTCTACCCCTTTGACATCAAGGGAAAAGAGTTGAAGATCACTGTAGGTTTGATATGTTGAATATGAATACTGACCATACTCCCCCTGAGCATATGTTGAATCTTCCAGAAGATTTTAAATGAAGTACATGACTATATGACTCAACCAAACACGACCTTTCCTATCACCAAGAACTCATGCTTACATCAATCACCCAACATAGTGGGGTTACATATTTGACTCAAGATTACATAAAATTCCCAAAATGGGATTAAATACATAATTGAATTGACTCCAATAGTCCAAACATGACTCAATATTACAATTATTACATCATAGTTCTTTACATGACCTTTACATCAAGAGACATATATGACATTTATGATCAAAACCAAACACAAGGACCTCAACCATGTGGTAGAAAGACCATAATAGTCATCATAGGATCTTGCAACCTAGATAGAAACAATGTGAACAACAATATGCACATCCTCATCATCAATATGCAATATAAAACAATGTAGCTTTAATATCATCAACCCATGACCAAGTATGCATCACTACCAGATTATTCCATAGAGATATGTTATTGAATCATCCCCTTTACCTCATCAAGGTCAACTTGCTCTTTCCCTTTGTAGAAGGAGCCTCAATCCATGTACATCAAATACATATAGATATTTTTCAGCATAACTACATATCTCTTTATGCATCTATAACATATCTGAGAACCAAGAATATCAACATAAAGTATGATAGGACAATGTAGCATCAATCATCATCACCATGTGACCAAATCTTTCAAGCATCAATATGTGACTAAATATGCAATGCCTCCAAGGATCACCCAACAGTTGTAGCAATATTATATCAATAACCATCCTCTTATCTTCATGTACCCTACTTCTTCTTCATAAATGAAGAGTTATAATTCAATATCATTCTCTTGTCCGATTATCTTCATGAAAGAAGAATTATCACATCATAAACAAATTCACTAATATGCAACTCAAGTAACCATCCAACATTGATATCCTATGACATATAAATATGAAAGAATTCATCATCATCAACCAATAATATGATGAGATTTATAGTCAATCTCTGTTAGTATCCCATCTCCTTGATCTCATCAAGATGACATGCTTTATATATGAGTAACCACAATCCTCAAGAAACATACCATGTACATGTATCATCAACATGTAACATATGTGAGAACCAAGAACAACACTATAGACATTATCCACAACTACATCATATTCAAATTATGCATCATAATGACAACAATATATAACTAGTAAGTGAAACTCATCATCATCGAAATATGGACCATGGCATGCATATCCTCTTCATCGAGAATTAACTCCACTAAGTGCATCTTTATCCAAGGCAAAATAAAAACATCATATGTGTCTTTAGTAGCAACAAATACACATCATCAATGATATGTATACTTATCATGAACATCATCATGAAAAAAAGAATTATCAAGAAATAATAATGCGAACAATGCATCATTAGAAGCATAGAAAATGCTCCCCCTGAACTTGTTCCAATTATTTACTATCAGGTATGATCAGACCCATCTTCATTAATCAGTAAGCCATCAAAAGAGCCAAGGAAACAATGACATATTGCACCAAATTACAAACCATCACAAGAAAATACTACTTCTAAGTGGTATCTGAGCATCAATAGACTGCAACCAAGTAATGTCATAACTAGAAAGTCAAATAATAACTAACTTAAGTATATCATAACTTCTCCCTAAGTATGTCCCATAGTTTCTTCATCTCAGATAAACATACATGACTATCTAGACCAAAACTCACGTATATATGTGACTGCCCTTTATGATATCTGCGTACAGAAAGTAAAATGCTGAACTTTCATAGCCACAACTCCCCCTGAGCCTGTACTGTATGTTCATATTTTAGTGTTACTACATCATATACACTGTCAGTAATATAAGAAACATGAATATCAAATCAACATGGGAATGATCATCAAGATATTCATATGTATAACTCCACCTAAGATCATACATCACTGGTCCTGAGGACCTGATGATCATTTCCTGCTCTTCATGCGGTCATGTACCTCTCATCACTTCTGCATTCACTATGAGAAGTATTCTTTTAAGAACAATGTAATGTAGTAGAGAGATCTTCATTTACTCCGAGTCTAAATCCTCCTATTTCTGCGAGAATTCAATTCTTTAAACACATATATTTGTCTGGATTTTTGTGTCCTCTTGCTATGACTTTTCTAGTTTCTTCATCCATAACCTTCCAATTAGTTGATGTAAAGAAAATTATATTTCCGTTATTCTCCATTTGACCTACACTTAGAATATTATTCTTTAGCCATTGAACTAATAAAGTATCAACTACTCCTCTATGTTTATTAATTTTGGCTCTACCTTTTCCTAGAAATTTTAGCATTATTTCAAAGAATAACCTTAACATATTGGTTTTTCTTGGGAGACTCCATCTAACACTTATCTCTAGTCATGTGATGAGAGCATTCACTGTGTATGTACCATTCATCTTATTCTTCAAACAAGCATAGAGAAAGACCACACCTTATATATTATTCTTATTTCTTATTATTATGAGAAATGTTGGTGGATCTATCCTTTTCAGGTCTTTTGACATCAATATTCTTATTTGATTTCTTGCCATGTTGTCTGAAGAAATCCATAGATTTGTTCCTGCATTCTTTTTCTACATGCCCAAACTTGTTAAAAGCATAACATGTTATATGAGCAAAGGAATCATAATATTTATGTTTCATATTCCTTCTATTGCAATCAATAGCTTTGTGACCAACTATGTTGCAAGAAAAAAACTATCCCTTAAAGAAGCCTGAGTACCTATGGGTTGATGATCTTTTTGTGAATTAGTTATTTTCTTGAGATCGAAACAATCTACTTATGTAATTAGCTGCAACATGTCCATAATTATGACATATAAAACATTTAGCATTATTGATCAAAGGAGAGAATCGATTAAAGTATCTATTATTGGGAGCAAATGATTTCTTTTGAGAATTCATATTCTTTGGATGTTGATCTAGTTGACTTCTAATTTCTTTGACAGGAATTTCAGATTTCATATTGTTATCTTTCAAGATCCTTGTACATGCCTGTCAACTAGATTATCCTTTTACAGCTTCATGAAAACCAATACCAGATTTAATGGCGGGAGACCTTTGACTACTAAGAATGTTATCCAAAATCTTAGTACTTTATTGAAATCTCAAGTTTTTATCCTTTTCTTCTAATTTACGTTTTAGAATATTTACCTCAACCTCCATTCTTTGGTATTGCTTTTCCTTTTCAAGATAATTCTTTCTCATTCCTTCTTCAATCTTTCTTTCTTCTACCATTTTCTCCTTTAAGTTGATAATTTGTTCCTTCAACCTATTCTCTTGTTCTTTAAATGCTTGGAGTAGTTCTTCATTTCACTTGTTTGACTTTTCATGATATGCTTTTAGAGAGACAATATCTACTGCAAGGCCCTCACAATATTGTTTATATTCTACTGCAACATTTAATGATTTAATATGATCCATGTTGTCCTATGCCTGCAACTTATCTTTAAGATTAATAATATTTTTCAAAGAAAGATCAAGTTTTATTCTAAGATTAAGAACTTCCTCTATTATGTCTTTTTCTGAATTTGTAACATACTCATCTTTTAATGCATCATTATTTTCTTTAGAAATAAGGTTACCTATTGGTTCTTTTGATGAACAATATTCCTCTGTTCTTCCTTCATGGATTTCCTATAGCTTATCCCATACTTCCTTTGCTCTTGCATAATGCATAACCCTATTTAATTCTGAATCAGGTATGCTATTAATAATGTCACTTAATTCCTTATTGTTCTTTTGCACTTCTTTGTCTGATGGAGGAATTTTGATGAAGCCATTGCATAATAAATACCAAACATCATGGTTCATTAGATTATACTTCATATTTTCTTTTCATGATTGATAATTAACATTGCTTAGCATAGGTATGCCTTCATTATCCATTGTTTTTTATTTTCCTTGTTCTTTTGCTTCAAGGGCCATCATTTTTTATTATGTTTTTATCTTTATAATGATTCATTTCACTTTTACCCATGAGTGAAATTTTAGTGATTCACTATCATCATTATTACATAGACAAGGAAATGTACCAAAATTAGAACAAAAACCCATACCTTATAGTTCTTTGTTACCATCTTCTTCATTCTTGATCAATAGAAAGTTGGGTTCCCCCATAACTGGATATTTGCTAACATCTATAACTGTCACTGCATATAATATATCATTATCACTACCATTGTTTTCTGACTCCTTCCTTCGAGCTATCTTCTTCTTTCCCATCATCCTTGATCCACTCCAAGTAGTTAAGCTTAAGCTAAAGTGACCTACTTTGATACCAATAGTTGGGAAAAAGTTTTGAGAGGGGGAGGGGAAAGGGGGGTTAATCATTATTTTAAAACTCACTTAAACCTTTAAATTTCTTATTCGGATTTATATATGCTAATTTCATTAAGTAAAATAGCGTATGTACGTGACTATGTTGAAAGAAAACAATGTATATCCTATTAGTGTCAGTATATGCATACTTCCATCAGGGATCAAATCTGCTCTTTGCATTTTCATTTTAGGTGTCTCATACTGAATTTTTTATCATTGCACTAGGTCATGCCAAAATGGTCCACTAATGGTTGTCTTCTTCTCAAAAAATCAAAATTTCCCTCATGAGGTACATTTGCTAACCCATCTCCATGTTGCATTCAGTTATGGTTTCAGTTATGTTGCAATTGGTTATGGTTTCAATTATGTTATTTTTAGAGTCAAGGCAGTCATGTTTCCATTAGGTCTTAGGGTTCATTTCCAAGGTCAAAAGCATAGTTTTAGTGTAAATAAAGGGCAACAAAGGTATGAGGAAGACCAATAAAAAAAGAGTGATTGGTAGCAAGTCATGGTTATTGTACAAAGTTCTTATTTCACTGATGTAATTTTCATCTCAAAAACATGTTTTTGAGATGAAAATAGAGTATTTTAGTTTTTTCATATTTTTGATGTAATTCAAGTCATTTTATGTAATAATTGTTCCCATAAGTTGCCCAAGCATTTCTCCTTGTTGCAATAAATGAGCCATTCAAGAATTTCAACTCAATCAAAGCATCATCCACCTGAAAGGAGATAAAGAAAAAGAAGCATCAGATAAAGATTTGAAGACAAAGTAGAAAGTTCCAAACAAACATTATAAAGTGGGTTTTTCTAAGGAAAAATCAAACTCATCTTCTATATAAGATCTTCAAGGCATCATTAAAACTTCATTAGCTCTTTTTCACCCTAATATCTCCTTGCCAAAGAGGAAATTGAGTGATATTTTGGAAATTTCAGAGGCACTGCGCATTTCAGTTGGATGTTGCGTGCTGGGTAGAGTTGTTGCGCGCCTGTGCGTTGAAGGGCGCATTTGTTGAGGACGTTGCAAGTTTAGCCAAAGGAGCCTGGAAAACCTTAGGAGCACCAAAACATCACTTTCCTTCATTTTCTCAAGACACAAAAGCTTCAATTACCTGCATACAACAAGTGGCCCAATATCTCTTTTTCCCCATCACTTAAGCAAATTGGCACCCTAAATTTTGAAACCCTAACAAATCTCTCTTGTATGTTTCCAAAATCACCTATTTGATCAGAGTTACAACACTTCATAGACCTTTTCACCTTTTAATCATCCTGACTGTATTTCACTCCACCTCCTCATTGTTTGACTCACCTTGACATATATATCAGTCCCTCAAGTTTTCACCTAAAAGCCATGGAAAAAGACAATAGTTCAGAAGAAGGGGAAAGACAGCCAAGGAGGTCAACCAAGAAATGAGGGAAAATTATCATATTTGAACCCACTGGTACTATAGAACTTATGGCATCACCACTTGTAGTATCATGTTTCAAGTACATGGGTTGTTTTGAGTTTTGCCAAAGGGTTGAAAGGGTGAATTTTCATTAGCAGTTAACCAAGTAGTTCATCCTCAATTTCCGAAACAACCAGGTCACTTTAGCCAGGGTCACATTCACTATATCTCCTGCCATCATATCACAGGCCACTGGAATTCCAAATGCAGGAGAGAAATGGTTCAAGCAAGGAAATCTGCATCATAGTTTTTGTGAGCCATATCTTAAGACTAGGTTCAAAAATTATAAGAAAATAATTTTCCCTTTCTCTTATCTTTTGGACAAGTATGTGCCATTAATGAAGATCAGCATGAGGTATTTCACATGTGAGGGTAGGCTTTCTAGACCATACTCATATAATATCAGGCTTCTCATGCACTTTACCAGGGGAAGAATGCTCAATTTTCCATATTACCTTTTCAGAAGTATTGAAAAGATGATTTATATTGCTCAAAAAAGGGATCCAACTCATCAGATGCATAGTATTTTCCATCATTCTATTATCAAAATGATAGTCCTTCATCACTTTGATCAACTAGGAATTGCTTGGGAGACCTTCATAGCTAATGAAATATTCAATGAACCACCTACTCAGCCAGCTCCCCGCATTCCTCCATCATCCTCCACTCATCCATCTACTTCTTGTCATTCACCACAAATTACTTATCACTCATCCTCAATAGATCATCCTTCACCAGACACCTCCACACCATTTACATCACCATTTCATGTAGCCATTCATTCACCCAATGGAGATGGTGACAGTGATGAGGAACATGATGAGCATGATGGCAGTGAGGGACATGATGTACACACTGAGCATGGTCAGAGTAGTATACCACAGAGGAACAATTTTCAGCCATTTTCATTCACCTATCAGAGGGGAAAGAAGCAGGTGTTTACCCCATGGAAAGTGGTAGGGGCCTTGCCTTCTTCATCAGCATTAAAGATTAAAGGAAAAGAAAAAATGGTAGAGGAAGCAGAGGTCAAACAACAGCATGAAGAACATGACATTGAAAAGGAGTTTCTCCTTATGGACATTAGTGATGAGGAGGGAAACAAATATTCTTAAGCTTCCTTGAGAGAAAAGGATGCCAAAATTAGGGAGCTTGAGGTTAGTTTACAAAGAGCCCAATATGTTATCTCCTTTTATGAGTAAGAGAACAGGCAGGTAGAGGTTAAGTAGGAGTTGATGTAAACCAAGTACATCAAGGCAAAGAGGGAGGATGAGAAAGCCAGGTTTTAGCTTGATGAGGCTTATGGAGATTATGGAGAGCCAGATGATGAAAAGGGACAAAGAAAAAGTCCAAGAACAAGAGGATTGAAAAAAGCCTTAGAGCTTGAAAGACAAAAAGAGGCAGAATTGGAGGAGCAACTCACTCTAGATGAGCAATTGGTCAAGGACATAGCTGAGAACAGAGAGTCTTGGCTTGAGAAAGTGAACACACACTTGGAGATCCTCTTGCACAAAGAACATAGAGATGTTGAGTTACAAAGGAAGATGACCAAGTATTACGCAAGGAGAACCCAAGTGGCAAGGAGTAAGCTCAAAAGAGCTCATGAGAAAATTGACAAATTGACCAAGCCAGAGGAGAAGAGGAGACTTGACATACTTTCTGAGGCATCCCTACATGCCTCTAACTTTTGATCAGTCATAAAAACAAAATATTCGGCATGTTGGACCATTTTTGAGCTTGAAGGATGTTGTTGTGTTTTTCAATTCGGTTTTTTCACAATCATGGAAGGCAAACACGCAATGCCTTAGGCACTGTGCTATTTTTTGAGGAAATTATTCAGAAAAAGGTCAGCATTTTTGGGTTTATAGTAATGAGTACATACACCCTGTACTTTTTCTAAGGATTTGGAGGAGAAATGGTTGGTCAAAAGGTCAAAAAAACACCCAAAACGTGACCTTTCTGCCCTATTTTTGCCCTGGGCACTGCGCGCTAAGAAGTGTTGGGAGATTTGGTTTTTTACTAGGTAAATGACATCCAAATTCAGAAATTCAAGTTTTTTTGGAAAGTAGACAAGCATAGATTTCCAACAAGCTATTGTGGGCCCAATTTGGACATCGGGAAAGCCTCCAAAAGTGCAGCTGAAGTTAAAGGGGGCGCCTGCACTTTGCGTTGCACGTTGGCACTTGGTGCTGCATGTTTGACACTTTGCCCAGAATTCTGCAAATCCTACCTAGTTTTCACTTCTACCATGGAAAATGATGTTTTTACCCTTGTAATTGATAAGTTGAATGTAATTATGATGCTTCTAGAGCTTACTAGGGTAGATTCATTAGGTAAAACAAATTTATGAGGTGTAATGTATCAGTTTGTTTGGATTAGGGATGAGTCACTTTGACCACCATATTTTCTTGTTAATAGTTCAGATTTTGTTAGAAACAACTCCTCCTCTCATCGATTCGACTCCCTGAGCTTAGGATGAGTTGTTTCGCGTCTATATGATGCTTGTCCTCAGTCATTGTAGGGGTTGGACTCAGTGGGATGCTTAGGCTTTGGTAGACATCATTTTGTACCAGTTACTGCGGGAGATTAATGAAAAATTGCAGCTATTTCTTTGGGATCCATGTGGTATGATACTCAGTTCAGTTTTCTTATGTTTTCATGTGTTAAAATGTATTTTTAACTCCATTTCATCATTTCATACTCTTTATGTGAATGTATACAAGTCTGAAAGGCAGAATCCATAACTTTTATGCTCTGTTTTGGGTAGACATTTCACATTCTGTGTTTTCTTTAGTTTAGGAAGAATCCATGACATTTACATGCTCTTCCTAGCTCCTCACCTATCTTTCCACCTCATCCATCAAACCCTAGGGTTCTGATCATTGTGCCTACCTTGACCCATCGAACACCTTGTAGTTTTGACCTAATTTCCTCTTGATCCAGCAAAACCCTTCAAAATAAAATAAAATCTTGTGCTACTATACCTAGACTAATATCAATTTCTAGACCCAATCAATTTGGCTAAGATCCTTATGGAGAGAGCCCTCTCCTGGCATAGTAGGGCTAGCTACTTGGCTAAGCGTGGTTTTTGGTTACCCTAGCATTACCTTCCTTCAGCGTGAGGTTCAATCCAGGTGCTAACATATCCAGTTAGCTAACTTTTCAAATATTTTATCATATGTTCTACTTTTACCAATATGTCATTACTTCATTAGAATTTAATTAAACAATAACCATGAGTAGTAAGGAAAAGATAAACCATCACACATAAGAAACACATCAAAACATGAGGACACTAGGATTTTTAGGTGGAACCCCAATGTGGGAGATAACCACCACTCTCATCGTCTTTGTCTTCATATTTTATTATAAAGGAAAAAATCATACAATCTTGTTGATTAGTCCCATCAATAAGTACATTTTGAAGATTAATATGCCATCCTCCAACCTTAAAACTACCCTTATCTTGCATTAATTCATATTTTCCTTTATATTATGCTTAGTAAGAGGAGTAGAAGGTGTTTGTCATAGTATGTGGACTAATGTGGTTTAATTGTAGGAAAATGAGGCATTTTTTAGGCTATTATTATGCAGGGGCTCAATGGAGACAACTAGGAGAGAATATAGGGGGTTTGTCCACCTCCTTAACTCCCTAAACTTGGCTAGGGATCACTATATCCTCGCTCACCAGTTTGAGGTCATTAGTAGTCGAGTGACTCCTAGTCTAAGTGAAGACTAGGGAGGAAAATATCCACCATTTTCGAGGTCAAGGAGAGAACCATTCCTATTTTCAAGGGAGATTCTTCAACTTCCATTTTGTATAAATAAACTAGAGGAAGCGATCATTAGGATTATAATTTTCTGTTCAGCTAGGTGTAGCTATTCAGCTTCAAGCATTGACATTGTTATTTTCAACTTTTGTGTGATGTATTAGACCTACACTTTTTGATAATGGGAAGTTGGATTTTAATCTACATCTGAATTATTTTTAGAGGGTTGAGACCCTTGGGTTTGGGCCTAACCCAAAAGATTTTGTCCCTCTTCTTATACTTATGTTTCTTCTTGATTCTAAGAAATTCATAGTTTCTTGCATTTCAGTAGAAGTTAACCTATAAAATATTATGGTTTCAACCTCTACATCACCTCTCTTGTGGGAGAATGAGTGGAAGGATTCCTAACCACAACCCAAAAAGATTATGTTTATGATTTCTTGGAAATAGATTAGTATTGGTTTTCCTATTTTACATTTAATTTCTGTTGTTTATAAGTTAGTTGAGTGAGTAGATCAATGGTTCCATGAATTATATGTCATTTAAATTCAACTCAACTTTTCCATCATGAGTTATTTCATTTTTCAGATGATAAATGGATGCATGCATGTGAATGATTGCAGCACTGGTTGATATGCAGGGAAGGGCACCTTCATCACTTCCATCCTGTGCTCTTTCACCTTCTCCTTCCACCTCTAAGGTTTGTCCCAGAACCCTTATTTTATAAGATATTTTGTTTAGGTCACCAAGAACACTCATCCTAGTGCAAGACAGGCCTCCAAGAGGTCTTGAGCTTGGCTAGGGCCTCAAAACAACCTTCGTTCATTTTCATCAACTACTATTCACCTCTCCATACCCTCAATCTAACCTTTTCACGTTAAAAAACCACTCAGATGCCCTCCTATAGCATTATAGGCCTCTTGTGGAAATCACCTGTATCAAAACTGTATCAACCTTTTTCTTCATAAGTTTCAACCCACACTGCAACTTTGACCTGAAATAGATGCATAATGACCTCCAACTGTGATAATATGATAAGGAAAATCTCCTATGCCACTCCAAACATTCCTTGTATTCACTGCAAAAACATAGTAGAGTTATTTTCTTTATCATGCAAATAGGTTATTGATTTATGAGAAAGTATGAACTAGGTAGATGGTACCTATGATTCTGATTGGTAGTTTGATGAATTATGCAAGATAGATTAGTTTCTTTTTTGCAAGTAGATGAGGTAGTGTGATGAATTCTAAAAGATAACATAGCTTCATTTCTGTAAGTAGGTTAGCCTTTATCTTTTCATGAATTAAGTAGTTATGGTTTTAAAAGTTGAGTCATTGGCATTTCTATTTTCATACTTAGAAGAAATTTCCAATTTTTCCTTTTATCAAGCTTTCATTCTAATTCAGTAGAAGGAAGGGTCTTTGAACACTTTTTGATCTAATGTCATAACTGAGGGTGGCATGAGTGGAATCCTATCTACTATGCATATAACACTGTCACCTCAAAGTTTGTATGAACCCCAGGTTGATAATTTGAGTTGAGGTGCCCTTGGGAGTTGCAACATTCTTGGTGCAATACCAAGGCTCACCACCTTTTGGCACTATTGTTAGGGAGGTGTCTAGGTAGATGTTGTTTCTGCTTAATAATTGTTTTCTATTTTGCATATAGTTTTGAATAAATAACATAAATTCTTACAAAAAAATCCCACATCCTCAAGAAGTTAACCTTCACTCTTCTCCAGTGACTCTCATCTTCCCTCTGTAATTATAGGGGAGTTAGAAGACTCTCTATGTGAGCAACCTGAAATTTTTGAAGAACCTATTGGGGAAGAAGAAGAACTCACTTCACCTATCCAAAATATGGCTGAAAACAAGGAAACTTAGGTTTTCCCTATCATAGAGACCAATTGAGAGGCTAGAATGAAGCATATAAGCCCTACTACCCTTCCACAATTCCACGGCTTAACCTCCGAGGACACTGATACCTTCATGTTTGAATTTGTGGTCATATGTAAGACCTTTGACTATGCCTCTGATGAACATAAGTTGAAGTTATTCCCCTCTACCCTTAAGGATGTAGCCTTGCGTTGATTTATGGGTTTGCCTAGGGGTAGCATCACTATCAGGATCAAATGCAATAAGCATTTAATAAAACGTATAGGGACTACTGTAGGTCAAATAAACCAAGGAAGAAATCTTTAGGATGACTCTTGGACTTGATTAATCCCTAGAAAACTATGATGAGAGATTTCAACTCATTTATAGGAGGGCCAACTCCACCCTTGATCCTTAACCACTCAAACTAGTTCTTCTCTGAGGGATCATGGAAGACATGTTAGAGACCCTCAACATGCTATATGGGGGAGATATCTATCATTTATCCTTTGATGACATTAAAATTATGTTCAAGAATTACTCTAGACCTGCTGGAAAGAAGGGTAGGGCTAATCAAGGCTTGGTCAGTTCCTCTCCCTCAACAACTTCCATTAAGAATGAGCTAGGAAACATGTTAGAGGATTTCAACAGTGAAATTATGCATACTTTTGCACTGCAAATGGATACGATGAAAATCAAAAGAAAACATGAGGAAGCTTAAAGGGAATTATTTATTTTCTATCCAAGATGCACCAAAAGACATCCTAGGAATGAGTCCCCCTTAAATGTCATAGAGGTTTGCCTAGTATGTGAATAAAATCACGCAACAGACAAGTGCCCTTATTTTCCATGACTAAAATTTATATATCAAGGAGCAGAAAGGGGGTCAAAGAAAATTTGATTCATCAATCAAAGAAGACCTTAAGGATCTAGGTCATATCAACAAGGAATTCAAGGTGCACATTACTCTTATTATAATCCATATTAGAATACACCATTGCAAGCTTGGTACTCTTCTACTCACCCATCTTGGTCCACACCCCCTTCTTGGCCTTATTATCCTCCATATCCTCCTAAACTTGTCAACCATCCGTTTCAGCCATATCCACCCCAATATTCTGAATAGGGTAACCCATCACAAGGGTGGAGGCCTCAAGTAAACCAATCTCTTGCCTTATTACCTCCACCCCAACCCTAGCCACAACTCACTCATCCTACTCCATCTAAGCAACCTCAAATTCCTAATCAACCAAATATGAACCTGAACAACAAGCATGCCCAACAGGTCCATGGTGGAGAGACATATTACCCTACTTATGATATGGAAATCTAGGAGATCAACCTTCAGTCTAGGAGAGTGCTTCCAAATAACCACCCACCTTATCCACCCGAAGAGATTGAAGGAGAGAAGAAAGAGAGTGTTCCTCAAGTCAATCCACCTCCTTTTCTTGAGAGGTTGGTCCACCCTATCTAGAACACCCTAGAAAAGGTTGAAATTTTGAGAGAATTGAAGAATTTGTGTGTTAAAATACCCCTTCTCCAAGCTATTAAAGATGTTCCCATATATAATAATCTCATCAAGGAGAAATGTTTCAAACATACTGGGAGAAGAAAAATAGACACCCCCACCATAAATGTTGCTGAGAAATTATATGATTTGATGCTTAGGAGTGTGTCTTCCTAAAATATCTAGACCCTAGAAGCCTTGTAGTAGATGTGCACATTGATGGCTTTATAGTCCCTAACAACCTGATTGATATTGGGGCTGCCATCAACATGATGACTAAGGAAACCATGCTAAAGATAAACCTCCAAGGAGCTTTGAGAAAGACCACCATAGTGTTGCAAATTGCAGGCATATCCATAATAGCTCTTAAGGGATTTGTTGATGATGTTATGGTCTCCATTGAATCTTGGGAGTATCCTACTGATTTCCTGGTTCTCCTGCCTAAAACCAAGTTCAACGACTATCCTATCATCTTGGGAAGGCCATGGTTAGCCACTATTGATTCTCACATTAGTTATAGGGTTGGGAGCATGACCATTAAGAATGGACATTTATCTAAACAATTGGTATTGTATCCTCCTACTCAACCTTCCATTGAGCATGAATTATCCTTGTGGCTAGAAGAGGAGGAATAAGATGAACTACATCACACACCCCTCACCCAATATGTACTCTGGACATCATTATAGGATGGGTGAAACCTGATGAAGATGATCTCATTGACTACATCCTTTAGAATCAACCTCCCATTCCCATACCCATTGATGAGTTGATGAAAGGATATGAGACTAATCCTTGGGATGACTTATTCCCTACTGACTCAATTCCAAACCATGTCAATACTGTATATTTTCTCCCATCCAAAACCTTAAAGATCAACCCTTCTCTCTCATCCAAACAAGAAGAGAAATTGTGCAAAGTGCTGAGGCAACACTTTAGATGCTTTTGCTTGGGAATATAAGGAAATGAAAGGTGTGAATCCCTTGATCTGTACCCACCATATTTACATCAAGGAGGGATTCATGAAGGAAGAATTGTAAAAACTATTGGATGCAGGGTTCATATACCCTATTTCAAATAGTGATTAGGTATCACCTCTTATGTTAGCTCCCAAGAAGAATGGGAAGTGGAGGATCTATGTCGATTACAGGGAGATCAACGAGGCCATAAAGAAGGACTATTTTCCCTTTCCCTTTATTGAACAAGTCATAGATGGCCTTGCAGGGAAGAAATTATTCTCCTTCATGGATGGATTTAATGGATATAATCAAATCCAAATTAGCCCCGAAGACTAAGAAAAGACCACATTCACATGTCCTTGGATTATAGAGTCCTTCTATTTGTTCTATGAAATTCCCTTGCTACTTTTTAGAGGGTAGTTTTGAGTATTTTTGTTGAATTGGTTCATGACTCTATGGAAATATACATGGATGATTTCACTCCTTATGGATGTAACTTCCATGAAGCTCTCTCCAATCTCTGCAAGGTTTTGAAAAAATGCATTGAAATTAATATTTCTCTAAGCCCTGAGAAATGTGAGTTCTTGATGAGTGAAGGGACTATTCTTGGCCATTCCATCTCTAGGGAAGGGATACAAGTGGATCTAAACAAAACTGCAATCATCAAAAGGGCCCCTACCCCTCAGAAGTAATGGGATGTCAGGAGATTCTTAGGACTAGCAAGGTATTATAGGAGATTCATCAAAGACTTTAGTAAAGTTTCTTCTCATTTGTTTGTTTTACTTGCCAAATATGCATATTTCTATTGGACCAATAGTTGTCAAGAGGCCCTTGAAGTGTTGAAAGAAAAGTTGACTACTGCACTCATCCTAAGAGGTCCCAACTAGGCATTTCCTTTCCATATCCATACTATGCATCAGACAAATATGTGGGGGGGGGGGGGGGGGTCTTGCGACATGTAGAGGATAAGTTTCCTTATGTCAATTACTTCATTAGTAATAATTTGTCTAAAGCTAAGATGAATTACACTATCACTAAAAAAGAGCTCTTAGCTGTAGTACATTCTTTAAACAAATTTAGGCACTATATCACTGGGTACCAAAAATTTGTTCATACTGATCATGCACCTATTAAATATTTGATGAACAAACTTGATGTTAATGTGAGGATAATTAGGTGGTTGTTATTGCTACAACAGTTTGATTTGATTATCATTGACAAGCGAGGAAAGGAAAATATGGTTGCAAATTTTTTATCCAGGTTAACCTTGCTTGCAGGTAATGAAGAGATGGTGGATGATCAACTGCCATATGAGTACCTCTTTTTTATATTGGTGCTTTCTCCCTAGTTTTCTGATATAGAAAATTACTTGGTTACTGGGAGGTTCCCTCTTAATCTATTACCCAAGGAGAAAAGTAAAATTGTAAGGAAAATCTCCCATTTCACTTGGATTGGGGGAAATATTTTTAGATTGGGACTAGATCAAATCTTGAGGAAATGCGTAAGAGAGGAGGAGGAATTTGACACTATCTCAACATGTCATGATGCTCCTTATGGAGGTCATTTTGTTGCAAAAAGGACAAAATTTAAAGTTTAACAAGATGGTTACTATTGGCCCACCTTACATCAATATGCAAGGAGATATACCACTCGATGCGATTAATGCCAAGGAATGGTAAAACCCACACCCAGGGAAGAAATGCCCCTACAACCTCAACTAGCCTTAGAGCCATTTGACTAGTGGGGCATGGATTTCATTGGGAAAATTTATCCACAGTCAGGGCATAAAAAGTACATCATTATGTGCACTGATTGCTTGACAAAGTGGGTTGAGACAAAGGCAATCAAAGTAGCAACTGAGAAGAAAGTGGCATAATTTTTAAGAGAGAAAATATTCTATAAGTTTGGGTATCTAAGGGAGGTAGTCATTGACCAAGGACAATAGTTCACATCCAATTTGATTAATGATCTCATGAGGTAGAATTGTATCAAGCACAAGGCATCCACTGCCTATCATCCTCAAGGAAATGGGAAAGTAGAGGTCACAAACAGAGAAATAGAGAGTATCCTCACCAAAGTTGTTAACAACAATATGAAAGATTGGGCAGAGAGACTAGTAGAGGCCACTTGGGCCTACAATACCACTTGGACAACCACCACTGGATTCACTCTATATGATTTGGCTTATGGGAAGAAATCTCTTCTTTCTATTGAGTTTGAATATAACACTTTGATAATTGCAAAGTACTTGGACTTAGATGTCACCACAATACAACAAGAAATGATTCTGCAACTAAATGGCTTAGATGAATTAATAATGCAAGCTCTCTTACACACTAAGGTCATATAGCTGCAAAGGAAGGTCTGGCATGACAAGCATATCAAGGAAAAGATTTTCAATAAGGGGATTAGGCCGTGTTATATGATTATAGGTTCAAATATTTTAAAGGGAAGCTAATGATAAGATGGTTAGTCCCATACCTAGGGGAAAAATTTCATGAATACGGGTATGTCCATAAAAGAATCATTGATGAGGAAGGCATCCCATTTATTGTAAATGGTTACAGGTTGAATTTTTATAGAATACCTCTATCCAAGGAGGAATTTATCAGAACAATCAGTAAGGAATTGAATGTGGTTGGGAGTTTCATAGCTTCCAGTCCACAACACTTCTAGAAATTTTGTTTAAGAGCGAGAGAGAGAGAGAGAGAGAGAGAGAGAGAGAGAGAATAAAAATAAAAATCCTGGGTAGAAACCTCTATTAGGTATCTGAGGCCAACTCCTCAGTTGAAAACCTCTCTAAGGCAACCAAGGAGAATAATAATAATAATAATAATAATAATAATAAATATTCCTAGGTGAAAACCTCTCTTGAGGCACCTAGGGCAGGCATGTAGGTTGAAAACCTCCTCCAAGGCATCCTGTGTGTCTCAAGAAAAAGGAAAAAAAACCAAAAAAAAGAGAGAAAAGAAAAGAGAAAAAAAGGAAGGAGCTTATATCATATTTGCTAACCTTTCCTTTGTTTTGCAGAGTTGTACACAGTGGCAGATTGCATTGTTACATGCCAAGACCTATAGGGTTCCATCCATTCCTCTATCTATACACCCCATATCAATCCTCTCCATTCACATTACTATCTCTCTCCACCATCCCATCATCAACAAAAATGGAATTCACCTCCTGTCTTTGTTGCTACAGGAAGGACCTGTGTTGCTATAGGAAGGCACTATAATGCTACAGGAGGGACATACGAGGAGGAAAATGATAGAAAATACCATCCTATCTAAGAAATAGTAAAGGGGGTCCTCCTATGGCTTTTCCATCACTCATCTATCATCCACTCACTTATTTCACCAAAAGTTTGCTCAAAAGTTTCCACTCTGTCCTACCTTAAAAAAAAATAAAAGCTATCATTTTTTTATCCCTACAGTGCCTACACTACTACTCCATGATTCTAACCATATCCTCATAACTCATTATTATCTACCTCATCTCCCTTATGCCAATTGAAGACTTAAAGGGGAGAACAAGAGGCTTCTAAAGGAAGAATGCCTCCTATACCAACATATACATCCACGAAACAAACATTGATATTATGTTTTTTTCACCACCAAAAGGGATGATGAAGCTTGGTTTACAACAATGAAGAGACACCTCATTCTCAAGGAGGCTTTTGATGAGCCCCGAATTGGGTAACTTATTGGGCTCATTTTTCCTAATTGTCCTTGCTCAATCCTCCATTTTTCATAGATTATGCATGTTTTTTGAGTATGTTTATGTTATTTGAACGAATAAGGGTGGTCACTCTACCAAGGAGGCTAATACGTGGTTATTTCAGGTTTTTTGGACAAATTTTGGAGCAAAACCAAGCAATTATGGGTTAGGTAACAGCCAAGCTTGAGCTGAGGATTCGTAGGGAGGTTGTCTCTGGCATTAAATGGCCCTTCCTCAAAATCTCTACCCTCAACTCCGAGCTCAACAGGCCACCAAAACGAATCCTAAAGGCAGCCGAGCAGCTTTGGGAAGAGTGACTGTTCACTAGCAGTTTGGACAACCGAGTCCCTTGAATTAAGGAGGGCTGCTAGGCCCTTCGTAGTGTATAAATAGGAAGGCCTTAGCCTTCGTAGTTTACTTTTGGAATTGTTGGTATTTGCATTATAGTGCTGTCATTTTCTCAGCTCGTTTTCTTGTATCTACTGCTATATAACTTTCTTGTGTTGATTATTTTTTAGTGATGAAAAGCAACTTTACTTGGCATCAGATCTAAGTTCTTTATAGGAGCCTACAGCTCTTGGGGTTGGGCCCAACCCAAGTGCCAAGGCCTCCTTTATGTATTGTTATTTGTTCTTTATGTCTTTGCAAAATAATTTATGTTAAGTAGATTAAAATCTTGCTGATTAACTAGGTCACTGTTGATGATTAGAAATAGTTTTGATGTTTAGATTGAGTTGATAGGTTATTAATAGGGACAAGCTTCAGAGAAGGGCCATCAAGCACCTCTGATTTCACCTCTCCCTAAGTGGGATCAGGAGCTGGGATCAAGGTGACCTTGCTGCCAAAAAAAACACTGACTTTGCTTCGCCATGCAATCATTAGTGTTTGATTTTTATTTGCAGAAGTTGGTTACATGTTCAGATTCTTAATTGCTTCGTTGCATAGTTAATATACATGGTTTCCTTGCAATTAAAACTTTTGTTCATTCTCTTTACTGTTAGCTAGATCAGATTAGGTCAACGTAACTAGGTCTCTTATTTTACAAGTCTTCATTGGTTCAGTTGGAAAAACAACTTGCAGAGCACTTGTATCACTTCTATATCTACCCATACTCCATCAATCCCATCTGCTCCATCCCCTCACTCGAATTCTTGCCTCACATTTGCCACACTTGCTCACGCAACCCTAATTTTTGTGCAACATTGCTTCATTCCTCCTTGAACAAATCCAGCCATCTTCCTCTTTCCTCAACTCCATCCACCAAGTCCTAGACCTCCTTACACCCCTGTCCTACCTCCATACGCACTCCTTCACCTTTCTCTCTCCATCCATCCTCTAAAATCCCATTTCTGAACAACCTGTAGAAAATTACAGACATCCTGTAGAAATTCCAGAACATCCTGTAGAACCCCTGTAGACTTCTTGTAGAGGCTCACGAATGATGTTTCTTGATAGCCAAACTCGGTGAAACTCTCTGGAAGGCTTTTAGGGACCCCTTAGGCCCTCTCTGAACCTTCCTGACCTCCTCCAAGCATTTCCTCTCACCAATCCACCTCTGCACAGTCAAAATAGTTAAATCGCATGCATGATAATTCTGGCAACTTATTCAAAAATACAAAAAGAAGTTTTTTCAGATGTTACTGTAGAAATAGCTTAGGCACATGTATTTTACCTTCCTAGAAGTCAATGGCATCTCTTTCAGTAGCTTGCATCCTCTTTCTTTCATCAGTAGGGATAGCTAGTAAAATTAGGGTTTGCTAGGGTTTACGTTCCCTTTCAGCTTTCCAGTTTCTTTCTGCAAGTAGATCAGCGTTCTTTGAGTTAGCTTTCATCCATCGGTTAAAAAGCTTCTTCTCAGAGCTCATATAAGTTGGCTTAAGCTCCTAGCAGACTTGTGCCAGCTGACCAAGTGACAGCTACGGCAAGAGCTAGTACTTATGCATACAGCATCATCACTTCCAAGTTTGTTACGAACTACCGGGTTGATAAAAGTAAAGAAGGGAGTCCCAGGAGTTGTAGCATTATTGCTACAATACTGGAGCCCACCATTCTTTTTGGTGCCATTGCCGGGGAAGCGTCAGAGTATTTGTGATTGATGCTTTTCTTCTATTTCCTACTCTAACCTTCTGCTAAGTAGTTTATTTCAGTTCCATTCTGCAATTTCATTTCTGCAAAAGTAAATTAGACATTTCCTGCTTTCATAGATTAGCCTTTCAATTCCGCAATTTCAATTTTACAAGCGTAGAATAGAATTTCAATTCTGTAAGTGTAGTCTAGCATTTCATTCCTGTAATTTGATTTCAGCATAATAGATTAGTCCTTTCCTGCTTTCATTTCAATTCCACATTTTCATTTCCGCAAGAGAGATTTTAGTTAGTTGAAATTCCATTTGTTTCAGTTTTGTAGGTACAAGCAGAAAAAAAAAAACAAAAGAAACCAAAAATCTTTTCATGCCTCATAGGAATAGAGATAATACCAGAAAATTCCTACCCAACACCCCCACCACTTCACTGAGTCACCCTTCTCTCTTCTTTGGTGGCAGTGACCCAGAAGAACCTATAGGTGAACCTCCTGAGATATACGAACATCCTATAATAGAAGAAGAGCAAGAAAACATTCATTTTGAGACCATGGCTAAAAACAGAAACGGTAGAGATGATGATGAGAGAATAGAAGGTACCTTCCACATACGAGAGACCAATGGGGACATGAAGATGAAGAACATAAGTCCCTCAGCCTTACCTCATTTCCATGGATTGACCATTGAAGAGCCTGATACCTTCCTGTTTGAGTTTGTTGTCCTTTGTCGAACTTATGACTATGCAGAAGACAAGCAAAAGTTGAAACTCTTTCCCTCTACCCTCAAGGATGCAACATTATGCTGGTTCATGGGGTTACCTAGAAACAGTATCACCACTTGGGCTCAGATGCAGCAAGCCTTTAACAACAAATACCAGGATTACTGTAGGTCAAAGGAAACAAAGGAAGAAATCTTTTGGATGACCATGGGAAATGATGAGTCTTTAGAAGACTATGAGGAAAGGTTCCAACTCAGCTATAAACGGGCCAGGTGCACACTTGACCCTGAATATCTAAAGTTGGTTCTACTCCGAGGAGTCCCTAAAGACCTTCTAGATACCCTTCACATGCTAGCTGGAGGAGACATCTACCAACTACCTTATGAGGACATAAAGACTGTGTTTAGAAACCACTCTAGGGTAGCCCGGAAAAGAGGTAGGGGGAATCCACTTTCAGCTAGTACTACCTTCTCCAAGCATGAGTTTGCCAATCAGATGGAAGACCTCAAAAGTGAGATGAGACAGACCATTGCCATGCAACTTGATACTTTCTGAATCCAACAAAATAAAGAGGAAGCTGAGAGGGCTTTGGCCATTTTTTGTCCTAGATGTACGAGGAAGCACCCTAAGAATGAGTGTCCATTGCACTCAGTAGAGGTATGTTTCATTTGTGAGGAAAACCACCCCACAAACCAATGCCCAAACTTACTCGGATTTAAAGCCATGTACCAAGGGACTTAGGTAACCACTGAACCTTTCTACTTCCTAAACCAAAGGAGGCCGCATGGGCCCAGACCTTACCAGCAGGGGATTCTAGTGACATCCCAAGCTTATTATAGCCCCAACCAATCTACTCACCTACCTTCTTTGGGTCCCCCTACTCATCCTTCCTGGTCCGCACCTCCTCCATGGTCTTATCCACCTCAATACCATACTCAACCCACTGCTCATTCGTTTCACTCACATGTCCAGCCACAACCTCAGTGGAATGCACCTCAACCGGGGTGGAGGCCCCAATACAACTCTCCTCCTTCCATTCTTCCTCCACCACTAGCTCAGCCACAACCATTACCTCCTGCTCCTCCAAGACAATCCCAGATGCCTACTCAACTGAACCCAAACCCCAACAACCGATAGGCCCAGCAGGTATACACTGGGGAGACAACATGCCCTACCTATGCTATGGAGATCGAGGAGATCAACCTGCTATTTGGGAAGACCCTTCCAGATCACCAACCTCCTCCCCCAGAGGACGAGGAAGAGAAACATGAAAGTGAACCCAAAGCCATTCCACCCTTTCCTGAGCGACTAACAGTAACCACACAACCAAACCCAGAGGAGACTGAACTTCTGGGAGAAATTAAACAGTTGTGTGTGAAAATACCACTTCTCCAGGCCATAAAATATGTACCGATATACAACAAATTGATTAAGGAGAAGTGTTTCAGGCACCCAGGCAGGTGAAAGAGAGATGCCTCAACTATCAATGTCATAGGACAACTGTCCGATCTAATGTTGGGGCAAGTAATTTGTCCAAAGTATTTGGACCCTGGGAGTCCTGTAGTTGATGTCCACATCAATGGCACCATAATCCCCCATACCATGATTGATCTAGGGGCTGCCATTAATGTGATGACCAGGGACACCATGCTTAAACTCAACCTTCAGAGTTCCTTAAGGAAGACCTCGACAGTCCTACAGTTGGTAGATCACTCCACCGTGACTCCCGAAGGGATTGTGGAAGATGTCTTGGTCTTTGTTAACTCTTGGGAGTACCATGCAGACTTCTTGGTCCTTCAACCAAAGGCAAAGCTCACTGGATACCCCCTCATTTTGGGAAGGCCTTGGTTAGCCACTGCGGACGCTTACATCAGTTGTCGATCTGGAAGCATGACCATCAAGAATGGGCCTATGTCCAAGCAGCTAGTCCTATACCCTCCTGCCCAACCTCTGCTAGAACATGAGTTACCACTCTGGTTGGAAGAGGGAGACAAGGATGAGGTCTACTCTGCACCATTGTGCACAGTAGAAACCACCATGGGAGGCCCTCAAACTGAGGATGATTTGATTGAGACTTTGATTCAAAATCCACCTCCCAGTTCACTGTCCTTAGAGGAACTGGTGGAAGATACCCAAGCTAGCACTTTAGTAGACCTCTATGTGACTGATCCGACCTCTCCCATAATTAAGAATGTGGAATTTGGCCCCGAAAGAACCTTGAAGATCAGCTCCTCCCTATCTCCCTCACAGGAGAAGGAGCTGTGTAGCTTACTGAACAATCACCTGGATGCTTTCGCTTGGAGTTATAAGGAGATGAAAGGAGTCCACCCTTTGGTCTGTACCCATCACATTTACATTAAAGAAGATTGTAAACTAGTCAGGCAGCCTCAGAGGAGAATGAATCCAGCCCTTAAAGACATTGTCAAAGAGGAATTGCAAAAATTGTTGGATGCAGGATTCATCTACCCTATCTCCGATAGTGGGTGGGTCTCACCTCTAGTGCTTGTGCCCAAGAAGAATGGGAAGTGGATAATCTGTGTAGATTACTGAGAACTTAACAAAGCCACCAAGAAAGACCATTTCCCTTTGCCTTTCATAGATCAAGTGTTGGATGGACTGGCAGGGAAGAAGTTCTTCTCTTTCCTAGATGGGTTCAGCAGGTATAACTAGATCCAAATAAGCTCAGAGGACCAAGATAAAACCACCTTCACTTGTCCATGGGGTACCTTTTCCTACCGAGTCCTTCCCTTTGGGCTATGCAACGCTCCTGCCACTTTCCAGAGAGTATTATTGAGCATATTTTCTGAGTTGGTCCATGATTTGGTAGAAATCTATATGGATGACTTTACTCCTTATGGATCCAACTTCCAAGAAGCATTGACTAATCTCGGAAAATTTTTAACCAAGTGCATTGAGATGAACCTGTCCCTCAGTCCCGAAAAGTGTGAATTCCTGATGACTGAAGGGATCGTGCTAGGTCATACCATTTCTCGGCAAGGATTATAGGTGGATCCTAATAAGATTGCTATCATCCAAAAGGTCCCACCTCCTCAAAAGGTAAGAGATGTTCGGAGTTTCCTAGGCTTAGCAGGATATTATCAAAGATTCATTAAAGATTTCAGTAAGCTAGCCTCGCCATTGTTTGGCCTCTTAGGGAAAGATGTTGAGTTTAAATGGACTGACAACTGTCAAGGGGCACTGGATGAGTTGAAAGATAAGCTGGTGTCCGCCCTGATCTTGGGAGGTCCAAACTGGGCCCTACCTTTCCACATCCACACTGATGCCTCGAATAAAGCCATAGGGGTAGCCTTAGGACAAGTTGAGGAGAAACTACCATATGCCATATACTTCGTTAGAAAAAACCTGTCCAAGGCAGAAATGAACTATACTGTAACCAAGAAAGAGTTCTTGGCTGTAGTCCATTCCCTAAACAAGTTTATACACTACATCACTGGTTATCAAACATTTGTACACATTGATCATGCTGCAATTAGATATTTAATGAATAAGCCTGATGTCAATGCTTGTATCATTAGATGGTTACTTTTGTTGCAGCAATTTGATTTGACTATTGTCGACAAGCCAGGTAAGGAAAATTTTGTTGCTGACTTCTTGTCTAGATTGGATTTGCCTGCAGGTGAAGAAGGAACAGTGGATGACCAGATGCCAGATGAACACCTGTTTTCTATGTTAGTACTCTCTCCATGGTTTGCTGATATAGCAAATTACTTGGTCTCATCACAGTTCCCTCTGCATCTATCCTCAAAGGAGAAGAGTAGAATTGTAAGGAAGACTGCCCCGTTCACTTGGATCGGGGGCAACCTATTCAAACTTGGCCCAGATCAGATCTTGAGGCATTGTGTTAGGGAGGAGGAAGTCTTTGACATCCTCCTAACCTGTCATGACGGACCTTGTGGAGGCCGCTTTGCAGCAAAAATGATTGCCTTCAAGATTCTACAGGCAGGCTACTATTGGCCTACTCTTCATCAAGATTTCAGAAGATACATCAGCCAGTGTGACTGATGTCAAATGATGGGGAAACTGACTCCAAGGGATGAAATGCCTCTCCAACCTCAAGTGACCTTCGAGCCATTTGAGAAGTGGGACATGGATTTTTTGGGTCCTATCAAACCCTCCTTCAAAGCAAAGGTCTTACATCATTGTTTGCACCGACTATCTGACAAAGTGGGAAGAAACAAAGGCAATCAAAGTAGCAACAGAAGAAAAGGTGGCTGAGTTTTTAAGGGAAAATATCTTCTACAAGTTTGGCTACCTAAGAGAGTTAGTCACCAATCAAGGAAGCCAGTTCACCTCCAACCTGATTGAAGACTTGCTCACTCATCACAAGATCAAGCACAGGACTTCCACCCCATATCATCCACAAGCAAATGGGCAGGTGGAAGTCACTAATAGAGCATTGGAAGGGATTTTGACTAAGGTGGTGAGCAGCAGCAGAAAGGATTGGGCAAATTGCCTGGTTGAGGCCACCTAGGCCTACAACACTACTTGGAATACTACAACAGGTTTCACACCTTATGAGCTGGTCTACGGGAAGAAAGCTTTACTGTCCATAGAGTTCGAGTACAACACATTGAGGGTGGCAGCTTAGCTAGACCTAGATCTCAGCCACGCTCAACGTGAAAGATTACTGCAGCTGAATGGATTAGATGAACACAGAATGCAGGCCCTCCTCCACTCAGAAGTAGTTCAACTCCAGAGGAAGATATGGCATGACCGACACCTTAATGAAAAGAAATTCTAGCCAGGAGATTGGGCGTTGATGTATGACTCAATATACAAGGATTTCAAAGGAAAGCTGAGGACAAGATGGTTAGGACCATATACAATGGAGAAATGCAATGACAATGGTTCAGTCCTTATCAGGACCATTGATGAAGAAGCCATTCCCATGCTTGTCAATGGGCATCGATTGAAAATCTACAAGACACCCTTTTCGAGGCAGGAGTTCATTAAAACTATGGAAAAATCAGTGCTCGTAGTAGAGCAAGGTTCTGCCTCTATTTTGGCCACACCTTGATCATCAAAAAAAAAAAAAGGGAATAAAAAGATCCCTAGGTGAAAACCTCTCTGAGGCGCCCAGGGCCGACAATGAGGGTGAAAACCTCATGGAGGCACCCCAACTATCTCTCAGAAAATAAAGAAAAAAAAGATCCTTGGGTGAAAACCCCTTTGAGGCGCCCAGGCAGATAGTGGGGGTGAAAGCCTCATGGAGGCGCCCCTACTATCTCTCGAAAAAAGAAAAAAAAGAAAGAACAGAAAAAAGGAACAGGTCTAATCTCTGTAAAATTATTGCAGGTTGCAGGGAATACATTACAGATAAAGAAGGTCGCGCAAAACGAGGACAGGGGTCCATACCAGGATACATGACATCCTTACGGACACTCCCTCCATAGCCACTCACTTTTCCCAAGGTTTTATCACAATCGGGTCGAGATTCAACCTCCTATAGGAAGTTTTGAGCTTTCTACAGGAAGTTTTGGGGCTTTCTACAGGAAGTTCTACATTTCTACAGGAAACATCCTGTAGAGCCTTCGGGCAGGCCAAAATCGATTCTGGAAAGGGATTTAAAGCTTGAAGTCTGTTGATTAGACTTGTAGCCACCCCTCTCTTCCATCCATCACCGGTTTCATCTCTTTCCACCAGCATTGTAACAATCTGGTTATGTATTCCTGCACAGTCATACAAAGAGTCCTGTTTTCCTCAGATTGAAATCTTTTTTTCCCAAGTGACAAATCAAGCACACAAAGGCTCGCACACTCTACCTGTCAAAGCTCCATCAGGACCCTTCATCCACGAATACAACCTTGCTCGTTTCAGCATGCATCCCAGGAGGAGAAGCAGCTACAGGATGTCCTACAGGAATCCTGTAGCAGCTGATCCGTCTAGAGCACATGCTATGGAGTCGGTAGCAGCTGAAATCGACACAGGGGACATGTAACAAACTCTGCTTGGATGTGAACACCTCCTCGACAGCTGAAATCAGACAGAGCCTGTGCATGTAGTGTTTACAACCAGAAGATCGAGTCTCGAAGCCGTGCATACAACATCAACCAATGAAAGAAGGTGTTCCAGTGCCTGTGCACGAAGCAACAATGAGCAAAGCCATCGTTCCATGTCCTGAAACCTGCAGAACACATCCATGGCCACACAGGTAAGTGTTTAACCTTATTCGTCAAATTGCATAAACTATACTCTGAAAACTGCATGTCTGTGAAATGGTGCGGATTGAACGAATTCGGTGGCTAGTCAACTGGCCACCCACAATCAGTCGAATGGCCTCGTGGGATCTGAACGAGCTCGATTATGCCAAAGAGACGTGCAGCCAACACGTGGGAAGTGTCCAGTCAGGGAGAATCGGTGGATTGGCAGTAATGACAGTGGTTAATGGCAGAGGAAGGGTAATGACAGTCAGAGACGCGTAGAGGAATGATGGTCGTGACGTTGGCTAACAGATCGGCTTGGCCACCTCACCCCCTCGCCATGAATTGTGCCATAATTAAAACATGCTCAGCCGAAGAACTCACGATTAACCACTGTCATTTATGCTTGCAACCGTTCTCAGCAAAATACGCGTCCTCCTCCTCCGCAGTCTGTTAGCCCGAGCTTGTCGACCTGTTTCAAAATCCTCCCACGTCCCAGGCTCATTCAGAAGCACCGTGACATCCTCCAGAAGTCAACAAAGCTTTCTACAGGAAGGAGCTCTACAGGAAGCATGACATAGCCTCCCGGAGCAGAGAAACCTGGACTTTCTGCGTCGAAATTGGAGTTTCGAAGAGAGGTAGGCTCGAAAACACCATTCCCATGCGTGATATTTTGAGAGGTGGTGAATTAAACTATCTAGAGTAGGAGAATTAGAAGCAAGTCTGCCTGTGGGTCAAGAATCATAGTTTGCCTATGTGATACATGGAATTTTTCAGTTGGTTATGCGTCAAATTCTCCTCCACGGTTCCTGTTAAAAAAATTCCTCCTATAGAAATGATAAACCACTGTAAGGGCTAACTTGTGCATGAAGAATGTGACTTTTATGTGGTTGTATGCATGATGGGGATGAAAATTAAGCTCTGCACTCTGTCTGTGGGAGCCTAATTCCCTTTTGATTGTCGAGTTTTGGGCAGCAATAGCATTATAACCAGGGAATTGGTGCAAAGTGAAATACAAACACCTGAGAAACCCTGTCCTAAGAATCAAAAGAGGAAACCATAAAACAATAGTCCCTTTCTGCTCAGAGCATTGAAACAGGGCACTCTCACCATGCCAGGAGGGTTTATCAGGAAGGAACCCTCAGATTCCAGAAAATTGTGTGAAACTCCCGAGATGGTGGACCTATTCACCCGTGCCAATTGGATGACCTTCTGTGATAGAATTCAAGGTCATGACGATGAGGTAACAGAATAATTCTTAATGTCCCTGCAGCCTAAATCAAAGACACTATCCACTGTGAATTTCAGAGGGTTGACCCCAAAGCTTACCCCACAACTCATTAGTCGGGTTATTGATCAGCAAATAGGAGAGGGCATTGGGCCAAAAAGCCAAGAAAGAGTTCTTCCTACCAAAGGAAATAGTTTTCAGAAGATAAGAATGGGGTCCGGAGAGCCAACCTACACCCTTTTTGTAGCGAGGTCAGCCTTCAGATCATGAAATACATTACCTGTGAGGGGCAGTTTAGTATTGTTTATGGTTATCACTTCCGGTTGCTAAGTGAACTCAGACATAGGATGGATTTACCCCCAGAACAAAAGTTAAGCATCCCCTATTTCCTCCTACAATCATTAATTTAGTGTGGCACAAAATTGAAGGAAGGGACACCAGATCAGCTAGCCCATCATGGGCTTATCAAGCTTCTAGTGGAAGATGCCCTCCATACCTACACTGTCCCTCTCCTGGGAGATTTTCCGCAATATGTCCAAGGATGATGATATTCATATTTTTGCCGAGAAACTCACTTCATCCAGCAGTGAGGAAAGGGAGCACATTGAGGCAGAAGAGAAATCCAAGGGTAAGGAAACCCAGGACAGACCACCGCAGAAAGAACAAGAAGAGAAACAAGAGAAAGGCCAAGCTGTTGATCCCAAAACTGTGGGTGCAATAAAGGCACAAACACCAAGGGAGAAACGATTGCAAATTAGGGCAGAGAGGACTGAAAAAGTCCAAGTAAGTGACGACACAACCAAGGCAACCACAGCAAAATTAAATGGGAAGGCACCCTCAGCCAAGCAGACCAAAACAATGAAGACAGTTTCTACAGGAAGCCATAAAACCGTTTCTACAGGAAGCGAGAAAATAGTCAGCATAGGACTTTCTACAGGAAGTCTGGAAACAGGGCAACAAAAGAAAAAATCGCTTGAGATTTTAACCAGGGAGGCAGCTGTGCTGGCTACCCTAAGCACATCTCCAAAGCAAACAGGGAAGCGGAAGAGGGCACCTTCCATGTATTTTAAGGCAAGAAGGAGCCTGAGGATAAAGACTGGAAAACCCCAGCCACTGTCAAAAGAACCAATCATGATTGTAGACACCCCAACTACACAAAAGGAGAGGTCCCCCTCCAAGGCATCCATCACTTATGAACGGGGAAGCCCGAAGACATCCACCTGGAGAGAAAGAATGAAAATGTTGGACACAAAGGCCTCTCTATAGGATGCTGAGACTGTTCTACAGGAAACACTGGCTAGGCTAAAGGAGACCGAAGAAAAGGAAGGAGAGGCGGCTAAACCACCACAGGAGGAAGAAGAGGTGGAGAAAATTGTGGAACCTAGCCCCCAGCCCAGTTTGAGCTCCTACTATAACTTCTTAGAGGCCGGAAAGATCATTCCCCAAATTGACAGTGCCACTTTTCCTTGCACTAGAAGAAGAGAGAGTGAGGACCCACACTTGGATGAAGATCGCTAAGTCCAAGGGTGTGGCAGATATAGGTCCTCTGGAGGAACAACTCAAAGAGGCAAGAAGGGAATTGGCTATGGTACGACATGTGGAGAGCAGTCAGCGGGTCAAGCTATAGGAAGAAAATGAGTTGCTTAAACAGCAGCTACAGTTACAAGGACAGAAGAAGGAAGACAGGCCTCACATCTTGGGAGAACAACAACAACAGGAGGAGCCCACAGCAGACAAAGAAACCCCTGATGAACAACAGAGAAGGGAAAGGATGCAGGTTGAAATTGAGACACTGAATAGACAGCTACAGGAAAAGGAATTGCAAGTAGGCTAGGAGATACAATCTCTGAAACAATAGGTACAAGAAAAGGAGGCCCAACTAGCCTGCATGGCCAGCTGGGTGATGGAAGCCCTGTAGTGTAGGTAGCCTGCCAAATCCTACGCCCTATACCTCAAGGATCAGTGGTTACAGTTTCAGATCAACACCTTGTCCCAAAGGGGCATCACGCCATTCCAAAATTATCATCAATTTGCAGCTCTATGTGGCAGTAGTTCATCAGAGGATAGGGCCAAATTATCAGAGTTTTACTTGCACAACTTTTCCCTTCCGAACATGAATGCATGGGATCCCAACACTATGATAGGAGATGTCCAACTTATGGCCATGGCCTCTTGGATGAATCATGACGAGAAGAGAGCAGCAGAGGTCTGCAGTATCATAGGCAGAGAACTCAGTGAGCCACTAATGATCAAAGCAGAGCCGGATGACCCCTCAGCAGTGATAAGCACCCACCAGCACTTGGCCACCAGCCCTCATGATTTATCGGAATACATTGAGCAACAGGCTCAATCTATTGCCCGCTTTGAGGACATGGAGAGACTGTTGGGAGAAAACTGCCTGCATGCCTGCACAAGGCAGTGGAACACACTGCCTCACAGCTTGAAGATAAGGGAATACCACTCTCCCACCAGGATGAGGGAGGCCTTGGCAAGGGTACCTCTCTACAAATAGTTGGTGCAAAATCTGCAGGCCAATTGGATTGGCCTGAAATTCAGTCCTCCTTTGCTTTTGGGATTGCTAGAAGGAGTTAAGGAAGAGGAGAAAGACAAACAATGGGAGGAAGTGGAAAGGAAAGTAGGATTCCACGACCGGGAAGAAGATATCACCGCAGATCCTGGGATGTGAGGGAGGTGGTCAAAGCAATAAAGGATGATGAGATGGACTAGTTGCTCAGAGGATGAGCAACCCATTTAGCAGGGGGGTGATGATGAGCCTGAATTGGGTAACTTATTAGGCTCATTTTTCCTAATTGTCCTTGTTCAATCCTCCATTTTTCATAGATTATGCATGTTCTTTGAGTATGTTTATGTTATTTGAACGAATAAGGGTGGTCACTCTACCAAGGAGGCTAATACATGGTTATTTCAGGTTTTTTGGACAAATTTTGGAGCAAAACCAAGCAATTATGGGTCAGTTGACAGCCAAGCTTGAGGTGAGGATTCGTAGGGAGGTTGTCTCTGGGAAGGGCCCTCGTAGTGTATAAATAGGAAGGCCTCAGCCTTCGTAGTTTACTTTTGGAACTGTTGGTATTTGCACTGTAGTGCTGTCATTTTCTCAGCTCGTTTTCTTGTATCTACTGTTGTATAACTTTCTTGTGATGATTATTTTTGAGTAATGAAAAGCAGCTTTACTTGGCATCAGATCTGAGTTCTTTATAGGAGCCTGCAGCTCTCGGGGTTGGGCCCAACCCAAGTGCCAAGGCCTCCTTTATGTATTGTTATTTGTTCTTTATGTCTTTGCAAAATAATTTCTGTTAAGTAGATTAAAATATTGTTGATTAACTAGGTCACTGTTGATGATTAGAAAGAGTTTTGATGTTCAGATTGAGTTGATAGGTTATTAATAGGGACAAGCTTTAGAAAAGGGCCATCAAGCACCTCTAATTTCACCTCTCCCTCAGTGGGATCAGGAGCTGGGATCAAGGTGACCTTGCTGCCAACAAAAACACTGACTTTGCTTTGCCATGCAATCATTAGTGTTTGATTTTTATTTGCAGAAGTTGGTTACATGTTCAGATTCTTGATTGCTTCGTTGCATAGTTAATATACATGGTTTCCTTGCAATTAAAACTTCTGTTCATTCTCTTTACTGTTAGCTAGATCAGATTAGGTCAACGTAACTAGGTCTCTGATTTTACAAGTCTTCGTTGGTTCAGTTGGAAAAACAACTTGCAGAGCACCTGTACCACTTCTCTATCTGCCCATAATCCATCAATCCCATTTTCTCCATCCCCTGACTCGGATTCTTGCCTCACGTTTGCCACACTTGCTCACACAACCCTAATTTTTGTGCAACATTGCTTCATTCCTCCTTGAACAAATCCAGCCATCTTCCTCTTTCCTCAACTCCATCCACCAAGTCCTGGAACTCCTTACACCCCTGTCCTACGTCCATACTCATTCCTTCACCTTTTTCTCTCCATCCGTCCTCCAAAATCCCATTTCTGAATAACTTGTAGAAAATTACAGACATCCTGTAGAAATTCCAGAACATCCTGTAGAACCCTTGCAGACTTCCTGTAGAGGCTCACGAACGAGGTTTCTTGATAGCCAAACTTCGTGAAACTCTTTGGAAGGGTGTTAGGGATCCCTTAGGCCCACTCTGAACCTTCCCAACCTCCTCCAAGCATTTCCTCTCGCCAATCCACCTCTGCACAGTAAAAACAGTTAAATCGCATGCATGATAATTCTGGCAACTTATTCAAAAATACAAAAAGATGTTTTTTTTCAGATGTTACTGTAGAAATAGCTTAGAAAAATGTATTTTACCTTCCTAGAAGTCAATGGCATCTCTTTCAATAGCTTGCATCCTCTTTCTTGCATCAGTAGGGCTAGCTGGTAAAATTAGGGTTTGCTAGGGTTTACGTTCCCTTTCAGCTTTCCAGTTTCTTTCTACAAGTAGATCAGCCTTCTTTGAGTTAGCTTTCGTCCATCAGTTAAAAAGCTTCTTCTCAGAGCTCATAGAAGTTGGCTTAAGCTCCTAGCGGACTTGTGCTAGCTGACCAAGTGACAGCTGCGACAAGAGCTAGTACTTGTGCATACAGCACCGTCACTTCCAAGTTTGTTACGAATTACCAGGTTGATAAAAGTAAAGAAGGGAGTCCCAGGAGTTGCAGAATTATTGCTACAATACTGGAGCCCACCAGCTTTCCACTAGCAACAACAACTTAGATATTAGAAAAAGGCCCTGCAAACACATAGCAACAACAAGAGTCAAGGAAACATAAAAAATGAAGAAATGCACTGGAAATAAGTGAAGAGGTCAATTCCCTTGTCCATAATGATGTATGGTCTAGCTCTAGCATGAAAACCTCTACAATAAATTGATCCATAGGTAGGCTTAGACATGGAAACCCTAACCTCCTTCCTCTACATGAAAATGACAAAAATGTGCTTTAAGCGAGAAAGGTTCTTTAATAGGGAGAGGTGTCTAGTGAACTTGGCCATCCTCAACTAGTCAAATCAAGTGTGAGTTAAGTTACCCATGCAATGTGGAAATGTCAACTCAAAACAAACTGGTGTACTCAAAGAGTGGGGTGATAATCATGAGGATGGAGAGATGATGATGGTTAGCGAGGACAACGGTCCAACATAAGAAACTCATGTTAATGCCAATTCACCACAATGCTCCAATATTTTAACCATAATAGGATATTATGTGTTGGATCGACTCCATTTACACCATCACTCATTCCAAAAATAGGTGGAGGAAGGACGATATAGTGCATTAAGAAGCTAGAGTGCCACTGAGGAGTTTCAAACGCTACCTGCACAATGCTATAGAAAGGCCTGTAGTTGGTACAGGAGGGTTGATAGGAGCTATAGAATGAATTGAGAGGAGAACAAGGAGTCATGGTGGCTTGATACTCTCTCAAAAAATTCATGCACACCCAAAATTGCTATGATAAGAAGTAAGTGATTCCCTCCTCCTTTGTTTCTACACACAATTTCATGAATAGTCTGCTTCAAATTAAGAGCATATAACAGTCAATTGATTAGTAGGGTATCCTTTTTGAGGTTGTTGTGGTTAAGATAAAAGAAATATCTTGGTGAATACAACTTTTAGCACCCTTCTTCCTCACCATCACCAATCACTATGCCACTATTTCACCATTGCTTATGCCATTGTTTCACCATTAAGATGACCTGAATTTTTGAAATTTCGCACCTACATAGCATCAAGGAGTAATAGAGAAGAAATGTGGGGAGGATTTAATAGAAGGGAACCCTTAGATACCAAGAGAATTCACCAACACCCTCCTATATTTGACATCTTCAGAAACCAGTAGTGCCTGGGCTTCTTTGAGATACTAAAGGGGTATGATGATGACCTTGCCCATGAATTTTCCACAACATTACAATCTCAAGGGTAAGATAATGCCACAACTATTATAAGAGGATTGGTAATTTCTCTCATTCCATAAACTATTAGCAGAGTAAAGACCTTGCCTCTAGGAATGAGATGGAGCAAAGAAGACAAGAAAGTAAGTTCCACAACTAGGAAAAATTTCCTCCTTTCAAAAGAGAAGCATGTAGAATATAAGAATGGAGTAAGAAGAGAAAGTTCACCTTACCCTTAGGATGAGGTAGCTTACCATATCCTTGAATACATATCTCTTGAAGGGAGATTAAGTGTAGTTTATGTCTACCATTTCAGGTTTCTCCAAGAGCTGAGATTCAAGGAAGACTTACCCCTTTCTCAAAGACTTAGTGTCCCTCATTTTCTTATGTAGTCAATCATGGATATGCGTCACAAGGTAAGGGAAGGAAAATAACAACATTTAGCTCACCATGACCTCATCAAATTCATAGTGATAGAGTCATTGAACCATTTGAGAATCCCTTTCCTATGGAACAAATTTGTAGACATGGATAGGAAGACTTTCATAGAAACACAAGATCTCACACCAGGAGAAACTCTAGCCTCTAGTGTTGGAGGAAGAGAGTGAAAAGAAAAGGAAGAATAAGGGGAAAAGATAGAAGAGAAAGAGGTAGGAAGGTCAGAAGAAGAAGAAAGAGCGACAAAAGAGGAGGAGGCAGTAAAAATAGAAGGAGAAGAAACAAAGGTAGAAGAGAAAGAGGTAGTAGAGGTAGAGGAAGGAGAAGCAGAGATGAAAGGAGAAGAGGAGGAAAAGAAAGGATAAGAAATAATGAGCCCCGAGAAGAATTCTCCACCCCAAGGAACAAAATAAACTGAACAAGAAGTGGATGCAACCTTAGCTACATTGGGCAATCCTGTCAAGAAAAAAAGGAAGCAATCAAACCCAAGTCACATGTATTTCAAAACCAGGAAGAGCACTAGAATTATACAAGGAAAGCCACAAAATCATACAAGGGTTCTTATAATTATTGATGAGTAACCAAGTAAATAGGAAGAAATGGGACCCATTGAGGGAAAATGGGAACCAAAAACAAGTCACACATAACACCTATGAGTAGGACTATGACTAGGTCCGACACCTTCAAGAAGCCAAGGACACAATCTACATTTGAGGAAGAGGAAAAAGAGAAGCTACAGGAGAGATAGGGTTTGCTACGAGAGGGGCATAATTTGCTACATGAAGAATAGGGGAAGCTACAAGAGCCCAATAAATATTCACAAGATGTAGGCACCACCTCAAAAATTATTGGAAAAAACCTACAAGAGCTCCAAGAACCTGTCCCACAAGCTAGCATGAGCTCCTACTGCAAATTCGTTGAAGGAGGGAGGGTGAAAATTGCTAAATCTAAGAAGGTAGAGAATGTAGGCCTCATGGAAGAAAAGGTCATTGGAATGAGCAAAGAGTTAAGTGAGATGAGAATGAGAGCATATATAATGAAGGAGAAGCTACAAGGAGGAAATATGAGGTTGAGAGAGAGGTTGTAGGAGAAAGAAACACAACTTTCCACCATGATAAGTCTCTCCATGGAAGTATTTCAATGCATATAACCATTAAAGTCTTATGTCCTCTTTCTCAAAAAACGATGGCTACAATTTGAAATAAAAACCTTGGAAAAACATGGATCTATGCCCTTTTAGGATTACAAATAGTTAATTGAATTTTGTAGCAAAGCTAACATGGAAGACAAGTAAAAATTGGGTAAATTTTACATGCACAACCTCACTATGGCAAATATGAATTTTTGGGACCCCAATGCAAGATTGGGAGATATGCAGCTGATGGCCTTAGCATCTTAGATGACTCATGAGGAGACAAGAGTTGAGGAAGTGAAAATGGTAATGACAAAGGAAGGAAAGGAACCATTGTATATCAAGGTAGAACTAGTGAGCCCAAGGGTTTTCATTATCAACCATGGCCTCATCCCTAATGATGCTACTTTAGCACCTAAATACCTTTCCAACAAGGAGAAATCTATCCTACACTTTGAAGACACATTCAAGTTGTTGGGAACAGAAATAATGTAAGCTTTCCAAAGGAGATGGCATGCCTTACCCCATAGCTTATAAATTAGATAATATCACTCTCTTGAAAGTCTAAGGACTTCCTTGGAGAGAACACCATTATAAAAGGGGATCATGTAGAGGATGAAAGTTAGGTGGATAGGACTCAAGCTCAGTCCACCCTTGCTGCTAGGCCTATAAGAAGGAAGATATGAAGCATGCGAGCAGAAGGAATGGACATAAATAGAGAAGAATGCAGGTTTTTACCCCCAAGAGGGAAAACCATCTAAGGAGCCTTGTGATGTCAGGGAGGCTACTAGGGCGATGAAAGAGATGCACATGGATGACTGAGTTGATTAGAGGATGAGAAAAACTGTCAACAGGGGGTGATGATGAGTCCCATCAATAGGTACATTTTTAAGATTAATATGCCACCCTATAACCTTAAAACTACCCTTTTCTTGAATTAATTCACATTTTTCATTATATTACGCTTAATAAGAGGAGTAGACAGTGTTTATCATAGTATGTGGCCTAATTTGGTTTAATTGCAGGAAAATGAGGCATTTTTTAGGATATTATTATACAAGGGCTCAAAGGAGACAAATACGAGAGAATCTAGGGGTTTTTTCCACCTCCTTAACTCGCTAAACTCAGCTTGGGATCACCATATCCTCTCTCACCAGTTCGATTTCATTGGAAGCCGAGTGACTCCTAGTCTAAGTGAAGACCAGGGAGGACAAGATCCACCATTTTTTAGATCAAGAAGGGAACCATTCCCTTTTTCAAGGGACTTGCTTCAGCTTCCCTTTTGTATAAATAAACTAGAGGAAGAGCTCATTAGGATTCAAATTTTTTGTTCAGCTTGGTGTAGCTATTGAGCTCCAAGCATTAACATTGTTATTTTCAACTTTTGTGTGATGTATTAGAACTGCACCTTTTGATAATGGGAAGTTGGATTTTAAGCTGCATCTGAGTTAGTTTCAAAGGGTTGGGACCCTTGGGTTTGGGCCCAACTCATAGGCTTTGGTCCCTCTTCTTGTACTTATGTTTCTTCTTGATTCCAAGCAACTCATAGTTTCTTGAATTTTAGTAGAAGTTAACCTATAAAATCTTGTGGTTGCAACCTCTACATCACCTCTCTTTTGGGAGAATGAGTGGATGGATTCACAACCACAACCCAAAAATATTATGGTTATGATTTCTTCAAAATAAATTAGTATTGGTTGTCCTGTTTTACATTAACTTTTTGTAGTTTAGAAATTAGTTCAGTGAGTATATCGGTGGGTTGCATGAATTAGAGGTCATTTATTCAACTCATATTTTCCTTCATGAGTTATTTCATTTAGAAAATGATAAATGGATGCATGCATGTGATTAATTTTAGGTTTGATTGATCTATAGGGAAGGGCACCTTCATCACTTCTATCCTGAGCTCTTTCACCTTCTCCCTCCGCCTCCAAGCTCTGTTCCAAAAACCCTGTTTTATAAGTTGTTCTGTCTAGGTCACCGAGAGCACTCATCCTAGTGCAAGACAAGCTTCTAAGAGGTCTTGAGCTTGGATAGGGGCTCAAACCAACCTTCTTTCATTTTCTTCAACTACTATTCACCTCTCCATGCCCTCAAGCCAACGTTTTCACCTTCAAAAACCAATCAGATTCCCCCTTATAACATTATAGGCCTTCCTGTAGCAATCACCTATAGAAAACTTGTAACATCATTTTTCTTCATCAATTTTGACCCACACTATAAATTTGACTTCACATAGATGCATAATGACCTCCAGTTGTGATAATATGTTCAAGAAAATCTCCTAGGCCACTCCAAACCTTCCTTGTCTACACTGTAAAAACATAGTAGAGTTAGTTTCTTTATGATGCAAACATGTTATTGATTTATGAGCAAGTATGAACTAGGTAGATGGTACCTATGATTTTTATTGTTAGTTTGATGAATTATGCAACATAGATTAGTTTATTTCTTGCAAGTGGATAAGGTAGTGTGACGAATTCTTTAAGATAACATAGCTACATTTCTGTAAGTAGGTTAGGCTTTATATTTTGATGAATTGAGTAATTAGGGTTTTACAAGTTGAGTCATTGGAATTTCTATGTTCATACTTAGAAGCAATTTCTAATTTGTCCTTTTATTAATCTTTCATTCTAATTCAGTAGAAGGAATGGTCTTTGATCAATTTTTGATCTAATGTCATAACTAAGGGTTGAATGAGTGGAATCCTATCTATTGTCCATATAGCACTTTCACCTCAAAGTTTGTATGAACCCCATATTGATAATTTGAGTTGGGGATACCTTGGGAGTTACAACGTTCTTGGTGCAATACTTGGGATCACCACTTGTACTAGCACAGACTCATACTAGTACGTAGGTACCCACCTGTAGAAGGCTAAAACCTTCACTCATTCTCAAGCACCCACTAGAAGGGAGCTCCAAACCCCTGATCTCATTTACCAACACCCATTGGAAAGAAGATCCAAACCCCTGATCATATTTACCAGTTACCACTGACAGGAGGCTATGACTTCCTCACTGAAGGCTACAATCCTCAACACTTATGTGGCCCACATTTCATAATATTTCATATTGGATCTACCTGATCCAAAAAATCAAACTTGTAGGCTAACCAAACCATAACAGGTATAAACCATAAGATACATCAATATACCAAGCCAATCATTGTTACCCATCACAAAATCCAGCTGCTTCTATTGAAAAACCCTGATCAACCATATGTTAGAATATATACGCTACTATTCTAAGTCATACCCATGTATGTAAGAGATTCTCCTTAAGAGGACCTATGTATAGATATCAAAATACTGAACAATTGGTTCTAAATCACTGTCACACTAAATCAATCAATGAATCACATACTAAACCCATCACAGATCACTGAAACAAATATAGAACATCACACAAGAGCATCACCCTTAGTCAACATATCATTCCATAAACAAGGCAACCCATCCAGCACTATCAAACACAAATTATCATAAGAGAGACTTCATCGACAGACAACAATAAACATAATAGAACTGATAAGACATGATTAACATCTTATACTGCAAAACTCTAGCAGATGTATGCAAAGTTTATAGAGTATATCCATGTATGTACACGCTTATCATTCACAACACTTGTGTACATATCTGTCCATACTGCATAATATATACAATATTACCTAGTGGAAGATCCAGGTATGTATGCAAATTCTCAGTTTCAAACCCGTGTACATATCTGTAATAACATATACATACCTTCACTGCAACATAACATCTATCAAACCCAAATCTTTGCATGCAAATCATTATAGACACACATCACAATATCATCATCACAGAACTATCAAACTATAAACATATTATTCAATATGTGGTCATCTTAGATCTATTAGATCTAATATATCTCCATGCTCCCTAGTACGCACTTATTTCAAATCAATTTATTCATAAATAATCCATTAAATGCACATCCTAACACTTGATCTCCATCTCCTTATATAGTATAAGCCTTAGTGTTGGCTTGAGGGGGCCTAACTTAGGTTTAGCATTAGTTAGCCAAACAAATCCCTACACTACTGGCCCTTTCGGTATCAGCATGTGGAGCTCGGACTGAAGTCTCAGAAGCAGTATGGGGGGATGCTAGAACCAAGTTTCTGCACCTTGAGATGGTTGTGATGTCAGTTTATTCCAACTATACCTGCCTTCACACAGGTTGCTTCGCTCTCCACTCTATCCTTTAGTACCTTCACGAAGTGTTACCATCGGCTTTTACGAAGCCCCAACTAGGGGCTGAAGTCCTTTCATGCTGCTAGGGCAGCGAACTGCGATATTTCCCAAACTGAGCTAAGTATCTTACTTATCTTATTATCAGATCCTAGTCAGCTTTACGTAAACGTAAGTTATTACTTGCGTTCACTTAACCAATACAATTATACACATTCGCGCATCATATAAGCATTAGAAGTGAAATTCATACCCAATATAACAGATGCATAAATAGGAAATAAGACGCATAATTTATAGGAAACTTCTCTTTATTAATACTTCTAGATGATTACAGACTTGACTCACCCTGCGCACTCAGCTGCAGGGGTCTGCGCACTCAGCTGCGGACTACTAGGCCTCTGCACACTCAGTTGCAGAGCCTCTACATACACGACGACCCAAAACTTAGAGTTACACTTCATAGCTATCTCCTATACATATTCATTGATTCTTCCTTCGATATTAGATATTAGATGCCTTTGACTACTTAGAGCTTCGCTCTATTTAGACAATCCCATGGTTCGTGGATCATGGGTAGATCTTTTACAACCGACATTACATTATCAAAATAAGGGTGGACAACCCTATGACTCTTTAACAACTATGCACTCCGTGCCCACAAAATGCAGAGTCCTTACATTGGGATTACAAAATTGGACCAAATCTGGGCTCTAAGCCCGAAAACTACCCTAGGGGATCTCACATCCAACATGCCCCCAATACAAACATCGTGACTCGCCCTCGAGTCACTTTATAGGTGTAGAGATCTTAATGCGAAGACCTCCCAACGCTGTTTGGATTCGTACAACTTTGGTAGCGCACTAAGCCGCTGCCTGCTGAACTTCTTCCAGGCACTGGTCGGTGACTGCTGCCCTAAATCCTCTGTTGAGTTTCTTGCATTTGCACGAGATTTTCTTCAATGGAGGCTGTAATTGTATACGCCTCATCGATCCATGGCTATAAGCACACTTTTAAGACTGCTTCCTTATGTCGAGCGCCATCCACCTATTCCTTGAGCACCTTTGCCAGCTGTATCCTTGCAAGCCTCTTTGTAAGGGAAACCATATGCGCAGTCCCTTTCACTTCGTCATACTTCTGTTGTAGCTCACACGCCTCTGTCTCTAGGCGTTTTACATTCAGGTCCTCCTGCAAGGTGGTTAGGACCTTGAATGACTGCTCGAACAACTGCATGTAGTATACCAATGCACTATCAACAACCGTTGTTGCTGTTGTAACAGCAGTGGTTCACTATTCCCTGATTTCCGACGGAGTTGAAGGCTAAGCCTTCAACTGCAGTTCTGCGATCTGCAGGTTCAGCTCTAGCTGAACCTTGGCCATCTCTTCTCTAGTGTCACGCACCCCTGTGGCCAATTTGTGGACACGCGCCTCCACTGGTTCTTCTGCCTGAATGTCCAACTCCGAGACCATTCGACAGGCTTCCTCTATCACGTGCATAATCTATTGATTCTGCTTGACTACCACATTGCATTGTAGGCCCAACTATTCAATGTTGATCTGTTGCTCGCTCATCACCTGCAGTGTGTGACTCTCCCTAGCTCGAAGTTCTATGGTGATTCCATCCAACAAGAGATAGAGTGTCTCCCGAGGGAGTGCAGCCATATTTAATTCGACCCCTTTCAAACCACTAACCATGGCCTTGTCGACCTCCTTCCCTGTAGTAAGTGCCCCATCTGGTAGCACAATCATGTTGGTCACCCTTCTGTGCAACATTTCCTTGGTAGCCGAAGTGTCGATCGCAAGGTTAGTGGACACTGTGCCAGCCTGTGGAGTGTGAACCTTCAACTCCTGCAACTCTGTTCGAAGAGCAACATGAAAGGAATTCATCCCCTGGTTAGGGATGCACAAAATCTGATGGTAACACTTCGCGAAGATATTTAAGGATAGAGTAGAGACCGAAGCAACCTACGTGAAGGCAGGTATAGTTGGAATAAAATGACATCACAACCATATCAAGGGTGTGGAAACTTGGTTACAGCATCCACCCATACTGCTTCGGGTGAGACTTTAGTCCGCGCTCTGCGGGCTGATGTCGAAAGGGCTAGTAGGGTAGGGATTTGTTTGGCTAACTAATGCTGAACTTGGGTCAGGCCCCCTCAAGCCAACAAATGGTTCCATTTCTGAGACCGAAATCTACATAGAGATGTGTGATGTCATATCATTGGAATCCAACTAAGAAAGAAATTAAAGGTTGGTTGGACAAAATAATTCACGAGTTCACGGTGCAGGAAAACAGAAACCCACGACTATCAAAAGAACAATGGTTAGATAGCTACCTGTATATGGAGATCCATGAAATATTTTTCACGTCCTTCCCTACTGAGATATATGAGTGGATCGCGAAGCTAGTAGATAGCCAAGGAAGGTGGAAACTTGACGGTCCTATTGTGTGGACCCCGTAACTAGTGTGAAGATTGGAAGCATCAGAGGATAAGATCACGAGTGCCATCGATCAATGGCTTGATCGAATTATAGGAGGATTTGTTACTGAGTTCGCGGTCAAAACCTCAGTCAGCTATAACGAGGCAGAGCGATGCTTTCTCAAAGAACCACGAGGTAAGTACGTAAAATATTTGAATACTTGGATTAAAATGTTGTTGTGCGAAAAGTGAGCTATGTAGTTACCTTGATGTTTTGGTCTACGCAAAGCGGAATAATTTACAAGAATGAAGGAAATAAGGGTCCAGGGAATAGACCCTTGATTTTACCTCCATGAGGGGATGAGGAAGGGATCACAAAGGTCTCTCTACAAATTGCTATTCATTTGATAAGAATATGTGTTGGGGGCCTATTGGGTGTAGGATCCCCTAGGGGCAGTTTTGGGGCTTAGAGCCCAGATTTTGGTCCAATTTTGTAATTCTAATGTAAAGACTCCACATTTTTTGGGCGTAGAGCACGTAGTTTTTAAAGAGTCATAGGGTTGTCCGCCCTTATTTTGATAATGTAATGTCAGTTGTAAAAGATCTACCCATGGTCCATGGACCATGGGATTGTATAAATAGAGCGAAGCTCTCAGTAGTCAAAGGCATCTAATATCTAATATCTAAGGAAGAAATAATGAAGATGTATGCGAGATAGCTCTAAAGTGTAAGTCTAAGTTTTGGGTCGTAGCATAGGTAGAGGCTCTGCAGTTGAGTGCACAGAGGCCTAGTAGTCTGTAGCTGAGTGCGCAGACCCCTGCAGCTGAGTGTGCAGGGTGAGTCGAGTCTGTAATCATCTGGGAGTATTAATAAGATAAGTAAGATACTTAGCCTAGTTTGGGAAATATCGTAGTTCGCTGCCCTAGCAGTGCGAAAGGACTTCATCCCCTGGTTAGGGCTGCGCGAAAGCCGATGGTAACACTTCACAAAGGTACTGAAGGATAGGGTAGAGAGCAAAGCAACCAGGGTGAAGGCATGTATAGTTGGAATAAACTGACATCACAACCATATCAAGGGTGCGAAAACTTGGTTCCAACATCCCCCCATACTGCTTCAGTTGAGACTTCAGTCCATAATCCATGGGCTAATGCCGAAAGGGCCCGTAGTGTAGGGATTTGTTTAGCTAACTAACGCTAAACTTGGGTTAGGCACCCTCAAGCCAAAACTTAGCCAATACCTTGGATCAATCCCTTAGTAATACGAATGGTATTATCTGACGGGATCAAATATCCATTGTCATGCTCAATGCTATGGGTTAATACCATGGTAAAGACCCCTGATATTCATAATACCATGGTGTGGAATCTGTACACAACTTTTATTCATCGTACCTGCATATGTACATGAATTTTATTCACAGGAACCATGTATACTTTCCTAAACTTTACCTTTATCATATTTCTGTCTCTGAACTGATATTCCTTTGTCCATTTCAACTGTAGTATCTACATAACCATCATGTTGACATATTTATCAACTAGGTTTCCATTAAGGACAACCTTTGTCCATTCTCTCTGTCACATTGCATAATCATCATGTTGAAATCTTTATCATCTTAGATTTTCATCAAGGAAAACACATTAGTCATAATGCCAACATAATCTCTTATCCTAAATGGCTCAACCTAAAATCATACTCCTGGGGTGTTTTTCTAACATGTCCCCTGGTGAAATTTCAATCCCTGATAAGCCTCTGTATCACTTGTCTCAATGGAAGTTTCATGGTGAGGATGGAACATCCATAACCGAGCGCATTTCTAATCTTCTTAAACTTTGTGAATACTAACAAATCAATGATGAATATTTTTCTTGTGTGGCATTCTTCCTCACCCTTGAAGGTTGTGTTAATCGATGGTGTCATACCTTACCGTCTTCTTCCATCAATTATTTTCATCATTTCCTCAAGGAGATTTATCAAGCCTTTGATAGATATGATTATTGAGATGTTTATAAAAGAATAAATCAGCTAAGAATGAAGCCTAATGAATCAGTTGACGATTTCTCTAATCAGTTCCTTCACCTTTGTTTCGTTAGGCCCCCTCAAGCCAACAAATGGTTCTGTTGCTGGGACCAGAATCTGCATAGAGATGTGTGATGTCGTATCATTGGAATCCAACTAAGAAATAAATTGAAGGTTGGCTGGACAGAATAATTCATGAGTTCACGGCGCAGGAAAATAGAAACCAACTGTCAAAAGAACAATGGTTAGATAGCTACCTGTATATGGAGATCCACGAAATATTTTTCATGTCCTTCCCTACTGAGCTATACGAGTGGATTGTGAAGCTAGTAGATAGCCAAGGAAGGTGGAAACTTGACAGTCCTATTGTGTGGACCCCAAAACTAGTGCGAAGATTGGAAGCATCAGAGGATAAGATCGTGTGCGCCGTCAATCATTGGCTCAATTGCATTATAGGAGGATTTGTTACTGAGTTCATGGTCAACACTTCAGTCAGCTACAACGAGGCAGAGTGATGCTTCCTCAAAGGAATGCCAAGTAAGTACGTAAAATATTTGAATACTTGGATTAAAATGTGGTTGTGTGAAAAGAGGGTTATGCAGTTACCTTGATGTTTGGGTCTACGCAAAGTGGAAGAATTTACAGGAACGAAGGAAATAAGGGTCCAGGGAACAACCCCTTGATTTCACCTCCACGAGGGGACAAGGAAGGGATCACGAAGGTCTCTCCACGAAGTGCTATTCATCTGATAATATAAGTAATTCTTCAAATACTAGCCCCGCCCACACCACCACTCGCTTCACCTCCATCACCTCCAATTTCATGCATACCACCTCCACCACCACCACTATTTAGTATGGAAAACAAAGTGAAGTTGACTTTGTTCAAAGGCTTGGGAAATGAAGATCCAGACCAATTATGGTTCGTAGTGAAGGCTGTATGGGAAGCTCAAGGTGTTACAGATGACCATATAAAGAAAGCAACACTGGTTAGTGCCCTGCATGATTGCGCGCTAACTTGGTATATTAAGTACTCCTACTATAACCTGAATGTGAGAGTAGGGGACATCGAAGCAGCACTGAATAGGGAATTTAGCAAGCCTAAATCTAAAGCGCAGTTGATTATTGGATTCAAATAAATAACGATTTTACCAGGTGAGACACCTTGGGAACTAGATCGGAGGCTAAAATGTATAATTTGTGAAGTCAATATGAATCTTGCAGATGGACAACATCGCGAGTGTTTTGTAGCTTCACTACTACTACACCTAAGGAGTGCGTTTTCGTAGCAAAAGATAACAACTCAGGTAGAAGCCTTGGAGATTTCCATGAGACTACATGAGACCTCGATGTAAGATCCTAATCTAGGAATTCAGCAAATCCACGTATAGCTGAGGAATCTGTGCCTTGAGATGCAAAGCTTGAAGTAGGATAGGACGGTTCGACCAGAAGTGCGAGAAGAAGTATGGTGTGTGAAATGCAAGAGTCAGGGTCATGACAAAGACCACTACCTGGTCTTTACAAATTACCTTACAGGAGGAGGATCGTTTCCTCTAAGGCCGGAAGCTCAAGTAGGACCTAGCGTGATGCCTTTTTTGTGGTGTGCTATCTATCAAGTAGTCGGAAAGCATGCCATGGATAACTACCACTTGTTACAAAAGTATATGTAAGCTCCGCAACAGCTGTTTTGTAACTTTTGTAGGTTAGTGGGACATAACGAGCGTACTTGTAGGAGCTATGAATTGATGATGGATAGAACTCCCACCTACAGGGTTCTCGCCGAAACGTGACCCCTTGACCAGAATGCAGGGATTGTGTGGATAGGATTTCAGGGGTGCGGACGAGGTCGAGGCAGAGGAGGACCTGGTAGAGGTTGCAGATAGTTGATTTGCTACAATTATGGAGGGCTAGGAGACTATGCCTGCGATTTCACTAATCCAACGTGTCTGTCGTGCAAGTATTGCATGCTGTTTGATCACGAGATAGAATATTGTCCTACACTGATAGCTAGGATACGTGACAAAGGAGTGCTACCACCTCTTGTGACTCAGAACCTGTAGATGATGAGGTTTGAGCCACGCGAGGAAGATCTGAATGTAAATATTGTGCTTCGAAGTGGAATCGTGAAGGGAGATGACAAAGGGTAACAACTGGAAGACAACACTTGGGTTTGCAAAGCCTCGGTGAAAGAAGCTGAGTTTGATTTGGAGCGCGCTTAGGAAACCTTCATGGAAGCTAAGAAGAGCTTCGTTAAGGCCTCCACGTCAGGAAGAAAAGATAAACCTGAGCCGGAGATGGACCCCTCTATGCTCACTACTTTCCTGGAAACCTTTATGAAGTTATTGCGTGACAGTAAGGCTGTGAAAGGGTTATAGGAACTTATCAATAGATGTGCTGGGACCGTGCTAGGTGAACCTCACGTAGTCTGAAAGTTCAGAAAGCATAAAAAAAGGACGGGGCATGAAATGAGACTGATCGCACAGATCAGAGGATACGAGATGGATCAAGTCATCTTGGATTTGGGATTAGATGTGAATGTTCTACTGAAACAAACATGGGAGCGAATGGGAAGACCCGCACTGCAATGGTTTCCAATTCAGCTGAGAATGGAAAACCAACAGAAAATCATACCCATGGGGCGATTGCAGGGAATAACTATGGATATTGAGGGAGTGAGCACGCTGGTAGATTTTGAAGTGATAGAGATTATTGACGACAACAATCCCTACCCCGCACTCCTAGGAATTGACTGGGCCATTGATATGAATAGGGTAATCAGTATGAAGAAGCAGAAGATGATCTTTGAGAATAAGTCACAACACGTAATAATACCCTTGGATCCTGCTGAGGGATCACGCTATACGGAGCTAGTTTGTGACTATGAGAGTGATGATGATATGGACTGCATCTACAAGATAACAACACGAGACTAAGATTGGGTGAATCCCACTACGGATGGATTTACATGGGAGCACGAGAGTTCTTGCACTTCAAATTCCGACGAAGAAGTAGAACGATGGCAGAATCGGTTACACAAAGTAACTACATTGAATTGTAATATGATGACCCGGTCGCTGCGATATGTGTCATCAGAAGAAAGAAATCTACCTACTTATGATGGTATAAATGAAGTAGATACCTTTTTGGATGCATTTGAAAGGGAGGTGCCAGAAAAGCAACGCTTCCAGGACTTGGACTAGGTACTGCACTCTACGGTTGCAATATGGTGGGGTACACACAAAGGAAGCTTTGATGATTGTTGCGAATGTCAGAGAATGATGCGAGCATGATTTGGGAAGCCTAAGATGTGAATGGCAGATGAGTATGATGGGTAGAATGATCTGTGCACATGGATGCAGGTCTATGAATAAAAGCCCCAACCTGAGCAGGTGCACCTGTATTCTGCGCTAAAGTACCTGGTTAACAAGCCTGTGTTGGGGGGAGGGGAAAATTTGCAGATGGATTTTATTGTTCCAAGAGTATGATTTTGAATTTGTTGTGAACCCTGGATGATTGGAGGCGGGACCAGATCACCTGTCGCGCATCGAGATAGGGGAGGAACCTACTGGTTTGGAGGAAGGATTACCTGATGCGCAACTCTTTGTTGTGCGCATAGCATATGGACATTTCGAAGATAGAATACACTTTCTAACAACTGGAACTACGCGGGAAGGATACTCTGTCCAACAGAAGAAGGAATTAGTGGTACACGTGACATATTTCTCTGTCATTGTTAGGCATCTATATAAGATGGGGAATGATGAAATACTGCAAAGGTATGTACCTGAGTTTGAAAAAAGCAGCATCCTTGGGGATGCTCATGGGGGCGCCACGGGAGGAAAATATGCAGGAAGAGCAACTGCATAGAAGATTCTACACGCAGGGTTGTGGTGGCCAACCCTTCATCAGGATTCAAAAGCATATTGCAAGGCATGTGATGTATGTCAGAAGACAGGAAGGCCATCGCGAAGGGATGAAATGCTTTTGAATCTACAAATTGCATTGCAAACTTTCAAAAAGTGGGAAATAGATTTTGTAGGACCCATTAAACCTCAAGGAAAGATAGGCGTGAGGTATATTATCATTGCAACGGAGTATCTGACTCATTGGGTAGAAGTGCAACCAGTGAAGGATTGCACGGGCGGGACTGCTGCGAACTTTATTTTTGAACATGTACTGATGCGATTTGGATTTCTGAAGATCTTTATGAGTGATTGTGGTACACACTTCCTAAATGAGACGATCAACGCACTAATGGATGAATTTCAGGTGTATCACCAGAAGAGCACACCTTATCACCCACAGGCTAATAGGACAGGGGAGGTGTTCAACAAAGTGCTTGAAAATTCACTGACCAAGGTATGCAATGCTCAATGAAGTGATTGGGACCTACGCATACCTGCAGTGTTATGGGCTTATTAGATGACATGCAAGAAAATAATGAGACATACACCTTTTAGGCTTGTCTATGGAGTGGAAGCTGTAATGACTATGGAATACATTGTGCCTTGTCTACGCATAGCATCTCTCACAGGTATGATGAATTGCGGAGCCATGGAGGAAAGGCTTGTGCAGTTGGATGAGCTCGAAGAAGAACGATTTTTGGCTGGATTTCACCTATAGGTCCAAAAATAGTGTGAAAATGCATGGCACGACTGACACATCAAGCTGCGCACATTCAAGGTAAATAATTTGGTGTTGCTGTATGATAGTAAGTTTGATAAATTCCTAGGGAAGTTCTGGATGCACTGGTTAGGGCCATATATTATTAAGGAGATTACTGATGGAGGTACGATACAAGTGGTCAAGTTAAATGGAGAACCATTCCCAGGAAAGGTGAATGGCAGTCTCTTGAAGCCATACACTAGCGATCCGGTGATGTGACTATATGGAAGTAGCATAGTCTTAGCACTCCAGGTAGCTAAAAGGAGGTGCGGGACTATAAACTACACTGCCTGGGATCTGCGTGATGTCCGGACTATGTGCAATAGTGAAGTGTCATAGGGTTAGCGACAATGCGAAGATAGTTGCACTGGTGCGTAGGTCCACAGGAAAGTGACCGTTAAAGTCACTATTCAGGATTTGATGCTTGGTTTGAGGCCAAATGGAGCAGGTGATAGGAATTTAAGGCGAACTTTATGGGCTATATTATTGAAAATTTGCCACCAATCTAGCATTAATGGACCGAATGTGGGGGGAACGGTCAAATTCAAATTCAAAAGGCACTATAAATTACAAGTGGCTGTCTAGAAAACAACACTTGGCAATTTGAGAACTGAGTTGTTGCGCGCTCGAGTATTCATGAACCAAGACTTATTTTGAGACTCTTAAAGCAAATTCATTGTTTGGGCAACTACCAGAGATAGTGAAAGAACTATGGAGTAGCACTATGTCAGCACCCGAAGAAGCCATGGAAACAGGAGTAGTGATAGCCGAGGAAGCCACGTAGGAAATTGAAAAAGTGGAAGCCCCAGAGAGTGCCAGAATAATCATTGAGGTCCCTAAATCATCGCGAACATTGAGACCCAAGAAGGATAAGCAGGCCATGATCTCGGTGCGTGTCTCCCCAAGAAATCCATTGAGGACTAAGCTCACATTGTAGGAAAAGGGGAAGGCTATTAATCTGGAGGCCGACGAAGAGGAGTCTGAAGAAATCCTAGTGGATGAGGAGGGCGAGGATGTAGAGATGGAAGTTGAAACCCAGGGTGCGGACCCTATTACACGGTTACCTAAATATGTGCCTCTGCGAAAGGGTAAAGCCAAGGTGCCGAAGGATATCAATGAGAGCAAGATTTCTTTGCAAACTCTGCTGCTCCCAGACGATATTATTTTTAAGGGAGTGTACTTGAGGCAGGTTTCTGTGTTGGAATTTGAATATTGGGACCTCACTAACCATGAGAAGTTCCCGCATTTAGTGACTATGAAGCTAATGCACCATAAGATGGATGCGATAGCTAGAATGATTGAATTGGAGCCACGTAAATGGCTCAAAGGTGTAGAGAAAACTAGGTTGCTAAACCTGCTTTAGGTACTGCATTACCACCACGCCCCAGTGACTGGTTTTGTCATCAGGCAGCTGCTCTACTTGGTGCATGATGGGTGATTGTGGCTGGAGGAGCCCATCCCCATCACTAAACATTTGATTCACTGGATTACACAACTACCTTGCTCAGGGGAGGATCCAACTAACATTTCAGAGGGGAAAGGTGGCGCGTTGGCCCTCGCGGAGGCAATGAAGAAGAAGTTTAAGTTGGAGGAGAAGAAGTGAGGTTATGCCATCTCCAACATCAACAACTCTGAAGTCAAGGCCGCGACACAAATATTGGTAGGGAGGGTGATGCAGAAGTGCCGCGCAGATGAGGTTCCCACGCTAGTGGTTGCACTAGGGGTGCAATGCGCAGAAGGAGTCCAGTTCAACTAGGTGAACTACCTATGCGGCGAGTTCCTTGTGAACTGTTGCGAGGCATAGGAGCAGGGAAAAAAATTTCATTATGCATGGCTCCTGTTATCGATCACACTAGTGGCATGGGAGCTGCCTGAAGATAGCTAGTTCCCTTCGGTCGTGCTGGACCTTCTAGGGGCAGTGAAGTACGCTTCACTGTGGGTGATTAAGGACGTAGAGAGGATAAAGGAGAGAAAGATATTTTGGATACTAATGGAGATGAATATGGGGATCAATCAAAAGCCGCAGTTGTCACCCACAGTCTACAATAGTTTGCAGAGCTTTGCAAAGTTCAAATTAGACTTACATCATGTCTTCATTAGGGCGTGGAAGGACCCTATGAAGATGTGGCATGATTTACTGTATTTGGCGAGTGGAAATGTGATATTTGCAGTCCTTGAGTCTTGGTTGCTGGAGTGACACACTCCAGTTGGCTTTGCAGTGGAAACAAAGAAGTCCACTGTGCAACGCAAGAAGGAAGAGAAAAAACTTTGGATGGCACAGCTAGCGGAAAAGCGTAGGAAATAAGAAGCAACGACTAAGGCCCAGGTAGCACACGATGTTGTGAAGTTGGCAAAGCAGCAAAAAACAATAGAAGAAGAGAGTGAAGGATAGAAGTCACCTTTGCCCGAACTAGAGACAGATATAGAACAAGGTGGTGTGGACCCAAAGACAACATCCACCCAACTCAAGCGTCTGCGACCACAAGAGTAGACGGTTCTATGAAAGAAGACAAAGGCATTAAAGACTTCTTTCGACCCAATAACCCTCACTGAGGGGGATTTGCATAATATCGTTGAAACGGTGAGGGATGTCCCCGCGGAGGCCCTCCAGTAGTTTGAGGAACAACAACAATTGTTACTGGGGGCTCTTTGGACAAAGTTGTAGGAGTTGCAAGTTCGCACTCCATAGGCTAGCGCAGTGTCCACCAACCTCACGATTGACACTTCGGTTGCTGAGGAAATGTTGTGCACTTGCGTGACCAACATGATAGTGCTACCAAATGGGGCACTTACTATAGAGAAGGAGGTCGACAGGGCCACGATCAGTAGTTTGAAGGGGCCGGATTAAATATGGCCACGCTCCCTCGGGAGACGCTCTATCTCTTGCTGGATGGAATCACCACAGAACTTTGAGCTAGGGAGAGTCGCACACTACAGGTGATGAGTGAGCAACACATCAACATTGAACAGTTGGACCTACAACGCAATGAGGAAGTTGAGCAAAATCAACAAATTATGCAGGTGATAGAGGAAGTCTACCGAATGTTCCCGAAGTTGGACATTCAGGCAGAAGAACCGGTGGAGGCACGCATTCACAAATTGGCCACAGGGGTGCGCAATGCTAAAGAATAGATGGCTAGGGTTCAGTTGGAGCTGAACCTACGATCGCAGAACTGAAGTTGAAGGCTCAACCTTCAACTCTGTTGGAAATCAAGGAACAACGAACCACTGTTGTTACAACAGTAATAGCTGTGGTTGATAGCGCAGTCTTAGACTACATGTAGTTGTTCAAGCAGTCATTCGAGGTCCTAACCACCCCTCGGGAGGATCCGAATGTAGAGAACCTAGAGATAGAGGTGTGCGAGCTACAACAGAAATATGACAAAGTAAAAGGGATCATGCAAATGGTTTCCCTTACACTGAGGCTTGCAAGGATGCAGTAGGCAAAGGCGCTCAAGGAACAAGTGGATGCCACCCAGCATAGGGAAGCAATCTTAAAAGCATGCCTACAGCCATGGATCAATGAGGCGTATACAATCACAACCTCCATTAAAATAAATCTCGTGCAACTGCAAGCATCTCAGTAGAGGATTTAGGGCAGCAGTTCAATAGCAGCAGTCATCGACCAGTGCATGGAAGAAGTTCAGCAGGTTGCCGCTTAGTGTGCTGCCGAAGTTGCAGGGATCCAAAAAGTGCTGGGAGGTCTTCATGCTAATATCTCCGCACCTAAAAAGTGACTCGAGGGCAAGTCATGATGTTTGTGTTGGGGGCTTGTTGGGCACGGGATCCCCCAAGGGCAGTTTTGGCACTTAGAGCCCAGATTTTGGTCTAATTTTGTAATTCCAATGTAAAGACTCGACATTTTGTGGGTGCGGAGAGCGTAGTTGTTAAAGAGTCATAGGGTTGTCCGCCCTTATTTTGATAATGTAATGTTAGTTGTAAAAGATCTACCCATGGTCTGCGGACCATGGGATTGTATAAATAGAGTGAAGCTCTAAGTAGTCAAAGGTGTCTAATATCTAATATCGAAGGAAGAATTAATGAAGATGTATGCGAGATAGCTTTGAAGTGTAAGTCTAAGTTTTTGGTAGTAGTGTATATAGAGGCTCTGCAACTGAGTGCGCAGAGGCGTAGTAGTCCACAGCTGAGTGCGCAGACCCGTGCAGCTGATTGTGCAGGGCAAGTTGAGTCTTTAGTCATCTGGAAGTATTAATAAGGAGAAGTTTCCTATAAATTCTACGTCTTATTTCCTGTTTGTGCATCTATTATATTGGGTATGAATTTCACTTCTAATTCTTATATGTTGCGCGAATGTCTATAATTTTATTGGTTAAGTGAATGCAAGTAATAACATCTGTTTACACGAAGCTGACTAGGATCTGATAATAAGATAAGTAAGATACTTAGCCTAGTTTGGAAAATATCATAGTTCGCTACCCTAGCAGTGCGAAAGGAATTCAGCCCCTGGTTAGGGCTGCGTGAAAGCCGATGGTAACACTTCACAAAGGTACTAAAGGATAGGGTAGAGAGCGAAGAAACATGTGTGAAGGCAGGTATAGTTGGAATAAACCTACATCACAACCATCTCAAGGGTGCAAAAACTTCGTTCCAACATCCCCCCATACTGCTTCAGGTGAGACTTCAGTCCACGCTCCATGGGTTGATGTCGAAAGGGCTAGTAGTGTAGGGATTTGTTTGGCTAACTAACGCTGAACCTAGGTCAGACACCCTCAAGCCAACACTTAGCCAATACTTTAGATCAATCCCTTAGTAATTCCAATGGTATTATTTGACGGGATCAAATATCCATTGTCACGCTCAATACTATGGGTCAATACCATGGTAAAGACACCTGATATTCATAATACCATGGTGTGGAAGCTGTACATGACTTTTATTCATCGTACCTGCGTATGTATGTGACTTTTATTCATAGGAACCACATATACTTTTGTAAACTTTAGCTTCATCATCTTTCTGTCTCTGAACTTATATTCCTTTGTCCATTTCAACTATAGTATCTACATAACCATCATGTTGGCATATTTATCAACTAGGTTTCCTTCAAGGACAACCTTTGTCCATTCTCTCTGTCACATTACATAATCATTATGTTGACATCTTTATCATCTTAGATTTCCATCAAGGAAAACACATTAGTCATAATACCAACATAATCTCTTATCCTAAATGGCTCAACCTAAAATCATACTCCTGGGGTGTTTTTCTAACATGTCCCCTGGTGAAATTTTAATTCTTGATAAGCCTCTTTATCACTTGTCTCAATTGAAGTTTCATGGTGAGGATGGAACATCCATAACCGAGCACATTTCTAATTTTCTTAAACTTTGTGAATACTAACAACCAATGATGAATATTTTTCTTGTGTGGATTTCTTCCTCACCCTTGAAGGTCGTGTTAATCGATGGCGTCATACCTCACCGTCTTCTTCCATCCATTATTTTCATCATTTCCTCAAGGAGATTTATCAAGCCTTCGATAGATATGATTACTGAGATGTTTATAAAAGAATCAATCAACTAAGAATGAAGCCTAATGAATAAGTTGAGGATTTCTCTAATCGATTCCTTCACCTTTGTTATGAATTTCCTGGAGAAGACATATTGGGATTTCTTTAAGCACAAGTTTCAGCATTTGGTCCACATTTATTTGCACGATGAAACTGAACCCCCTAATGTTTCTACTTCCCCAACTATTGCGAATTATGAGACACCTATAATTTAAGAGGAGGTATTTACTGATCCTTCTGTTCCTTGTCCTCCTCCTTTTCCAGTTCTGATGAGGGTTCCTCCACGCAATGATAAAAAAGTTGGGAAATCTCCAGATCAAATTCTTAATCCATCTCTTCATCCTCTTTCCACTTTTCCTTATTTAAATCGAATGGAAGAAACCTTGGAATGGCTCATGGAGCCTAGGGTGAGGGATAATTCTTCCATTCCTGAAGATGACGTTAGCACTCTCAATAACAATCTTGAATTTGGTTCCATTTAAAGTGTTACTTCTGCAAGGGAAAATTTTCATCCTCTATCATCTACATTTGATGATTATGTGTATCATGATCTACTTGATCAATTTTCTCGACCAACTAGCTCTTCATTCTCCCTTGATTTTCGAGTTGCTGGTTTGAATTATGATCAGATGCAAGGCAACAACATTACATTGGTAGAGGAGGAGGAAAGTCAAGAGAATTTTGATCTCTCTTCCATTTTTCAAAGTCCCTCATGGCAATATAATGTACTTCCATTCGTAGATGATTTCCAATCTACTAATCTCGATAGTGAATTAAATGAAATCAATTCTTTCAATCAATCCATAGCCTTGGGAAACAATCATTCCGATGATGATGACTCTGTTGATGTATGCGATCATGAATGCCTAGGTACATCAACTAATATTTCAATTTCTCATGAATATTTTGGTTCAGATATAGAATATGATACGATCAAAGAATATGTCCTTACATAAACTTCCCCTTCATTTCATTATCCCTTGTGCTTTATCATTTGCAATGAATCTATTTGCGACAAGGATAATCCATGCTCTTCACGTTATTCATTGGACCAGTTAAATTCTCAATTGTTATAAGGTGGTGAGATTATCCATGATGAAAATGAAAACAATCAAATCATTGAATACTCTTTCCATCCCACATCATCTCTTCTCTTACATTAAGATAACCCTTCAAAGTAGCTTGCTCATGAAATTCTTCGATCCATACATCTTCAAATTTATGATCAGAAGAATTTTTCAACTTGAGTAATTTGGTTGTTGAAGTTTAAAAATCTGGTCAAATTAATGACAGAGATGGCTACCATCCAGTGAGTAGCGGTCTTATTGAAGCCAGTGGTAGAAAATATCCTCACACCATGCACGATATGGTTCAATCTTCGAAATGAAATTTCACAATCTTTAAACGTTCCAAGACTTGTGAGAAAATCGAGACACTTTAACTTCCATTGATGGTTATGTCAGGATATCATGACTCTCATAAGCCCCCCAAACTAAGCCAAATCTGGTTTTTATCGCACAATCCTTCTCTTCGCATTGTTTCACTTGATGTAAATTTCTTTTTGAAAGATGTTTGGTATTTGAGATGTAATTTTTCAAATTTTCAAGATTTCACTTATGATCGGATTCAAGAATATTCTTCAGTTGATTCATCTTCATGCAAATATCTTGCATCAAACTCAGGTTTGGAATGTACATCTCTCTTAAATTCATGGAACTGTGAAGTTGATCACCTTAAAGATCATCATTGGCTGAAGGAATAATATCTATCAAAATTATTTCACGACAAACGGCTCCTCGATTTCCTTGTGAATATCGTATTGCAAATCTCATTCTTCATAGCACCTGGAATTCCTCTTGAGTGTGAATTAATGCATGAGTTATTGTTCGAATCAAATTCTTCTTTGTTCAATATATTATGACTATTATCATGTGTTTGTTGTACTGCAATTCCTTTTCGCTGATCTGAAAATGGGGCTCTTAGGCTTCTTGTCTAACTTGCAAGAACCTCTCCCACTTCCAAAGCTTAAATATTCCCAAGTATTATTGATTAACCAATGCAGAATTAAATGTGTGCTTGACAATATGGGTGTATGATTATGTCTGTTTTTGAACTATTTATGTGTTGTGAATTGATTTTGTTTAAACTAATATAAAACATATAATAGTGAATAATGTAACAACAAGCATCACACATAAGACAACAAATTAATGTGGAGTTCACCCAAAACTCTTGGGCTACATCTCCTTGAGCTCTAGTCAACTCGACTGGGCTCTTTGGGATTATGGCAAAGTCCTTTTACAAGCTCTTGGTTCAACCCCACTATTTTACATAGAAACAATGGGTTTAGACACCATTTTATCCCTGGCTCTTGAAGCTCTCGGCTTTCTGGCCCTTGGCTCTTTTTCCCTGGCTATTTGGAAATGACAGCTCTCGGGCTTTTCACTTGACTTCCAAGTGACTCCACTCGGCTGCTCTGCGCATTAGCTTTGTCTCCCTCAGCCTCTTTTTGCTTCTGCCTTTTTCTTTCTATGCTCCTACTCTCAATTGAGCTCTTTCTACCTCCTGTCTCAACATTGCTTCTCTATCTCTATCATCATGTGGATTTTAAGCTAATCATCACTGTCCGTTCGTTTCCTCTTCTGGGCTCTCTGGCTCCTGGCCTTTGTCTGCTCAAATCCCCCTCTTAGTGTTAGCAATAATTGCTAAATGCCTTCAAAGATGGTGGCCACCTGTTCTGCAACAGAAGGGACCATAGTTGCATTGAAAAGCCCAACAATAGCGTTCTCTGTTTACACAAAGGAATACTCTAAAACACGGGAAAAATCCTCCAAAACGCAGTCTATCGGACTTCAAATTATATCGCATCCACCTTAATATCACATTGGGTTTGCCTTTGGCTGCTATTGCACTCTCCATCATCGATCTACGGGATCTTTGATCCAACAATCGCCATGCATTTTTGGGCAGCTTAGGAGTACGGGGGTTACTTGCCCAAAATGGCAGTTTCCCTATTCCTCAACCAAGCCATGCGTCGTTCATTGTGTGGGATCAGGCAGAGCCATCCCAAAACCTTTTATCGCTTGAGGCCCGCCCGAAATCTGCCTTTATGGAACTCAAATTATATAGATTGTGCTGAAATTCCCCTTCAGGTCCAGTTTTATCGCTTTCGGGAATTTTCCTTTGTATTTGAAAAATACATTAAAACATTGAAATCTCATGAAATGGCTTTATGGTGGACTTGAAATGTTATGCATTTACATCTATAAGTTCCATCGGGTTCGGTTATATTGCATTCGGGTGCATTCCTTTATATTTCATTTATTTAACAAAATTGTGAAATAAAAAGAAAAAGCCATGTTTCTGGATCTCAAAATATATCAGATATCATTTATAGTCCCATCGGGTTTGGATATCGCGAGTCATATGTATATTGGCCCCACTCCGTTGAAATGCTCTGATGTGATATTGCGATGCGAATGATCACAATCGCATATCGCATAGACTCGGGGTCTTTCCATATGGCATGGCCTATACCGATGCCGATCTGCTAATGCCGATATTGGCGATCGCAATATCGTTCGGCCTGGGGTCCTGCCTTAAGTCCCATGCCATCAGCCGATGCCAATCCTCCAATTTCGGCGATCGCAATATCGCATAGCCCGGTCCTTTTGTTATTACATATCTGCCTCTGACCCGATATGTCGGGGATCAGTAATCAGGGGTTTCTCCCCTTTCTGCTTAAGTCTGCTCTTTTTCCCTGGTCCGATGTGATTTTCCTTTATAAGGGTTTTTTGCCCATTTTACAGGATTTTTCCTATTTTTCTAAAGAACATAGGGCATATTCTTTCTGCGATAACTTCTGCATCCTAACTCCATTTTTTCCCATTCAAGTTGCAGTAGATTTAGAATGAAAAGATCCTTGCAATGGGGCTATTTCCAGGAACTTCCTTGGACTTTCATTTTCCTCAGTGAGGAACACTTAGACTTAGGAGTCTATCCAAAATCCATTTTGGATGATGCCTTCCCACTAAAAGAATTTTTGGTCTCCAAAAGAATAATATACTGATCTGAACAGTAAATAAGAGTAACATCACCCTCTTCTTTTAGCCTCCACACACTTGCCTTGTATAGTGCCTCTGAACCAAAGCCTCCGACCACTTCCCTTTCTAGATGGGCTAGTCTTCCTGGGAAGAGTTGCCTTCTTCTTTCCCTTCCTGTAGAACTCCTGCATAGATGGTCATAGAAGGTAGTTTGAACTTCTATGCCTTGATCATTGATCCAAGGTGGCTCAAACAAATTTGAAGTACACTTGCTCCACAAAACTTTCATTTTTACCTGTTTGACAAGCTTTCAATAATAATTGTTAACAACAACAAGAATACAGACAACAACTGGATGGACTAAACTCCTTCTTCAACAAAACAAACAGATTTCACATCTTGTGAACACCTCCATGTCTTACATCTGAATACAAATGATGGACTAGACAACAAGCCCACAAAACATGCCTTTAAAACAAATGACTCTTCAAGTCAAGCATGTAGAAAAGGACCATTAGGACTCGTTTCAAAAGAGGAAACATTTCATCACTATCTCCATCTTGGAGACCAAGTCAACTTTCCTCAAGTCAACATTACATGCATGTTTACATCAAAGCAATCAACCCTTCAAGTTAATTACACATACATGTTCAAATACAAGGAAAACATCAACATCCCTATGTTCATGCACATCATGCTTATGCATGCATTTCATCCTTCAACTTTCACTTAAGCACACTATATTTTTGAAGCTAAAATGACATATAATGTTGCAGCAACAAAGTGAGTCTCTTACTCAACCTTTTTCCATTCACCATCTTGGTAGAAACTTGCAACTTGCATCTCATCAACAAGAAATGAAAATAGATGCAGCAATAGACATGCAATCCTTAATTGGAAAAGAGCTCTAACCATTTCTTACCAATCTAGTTCAAAGGTTTTTCCTTTTTCTGCACATCAACATCAATATGTGAATCATTCTGAAGCACATCATCCATGAAAACTTCATTTCCATTTTTGCCATCTTCTCTTTCTACTTTCTTCAGATTTTGTGGAAGCATTGTTGGGTTCAGAGTCCACCACCTTTCAGAAAGATGACCTTGCTTATGGTAGTAAGTGCAACACATGTCACCCTCCTGACAACATGATTTGCCTTGTCCAATGGACCTTTGCCTTCTTGCTTCTTTTCCTTCAAAAGTTTCCTATATGTGGTCATTCTCTTCCAACATCTAGAAACATGATGGTTATCCAAACCACAAAAGGAACATGCAATTATTTTACCATATCTATGTGGAAATTTATCATGCTTTGCAAAATCAAAATGGATATGTTTAGAACCAGATTTATACCTCTCCCTTTCACCCTTATTGCCTTCATGAGGAGGTGAAGAAAATGAAGAAGTGGCTCCCTCTGGAACGCTATCAATCTCTTCAAGGCTATCAGAGTTTCCACAACTCTCTGGTTCAAGTGTGTGCTTCTGAACACTTGCATCCTACAAATGATGTTTCAAGCTATTGCATTCCTCCTTAATACAATATTCACACTTCTGAGGTAGAACACTTGTAATGCAACTCCTTCTTGGAGCTATTTCAATGGCCTTCATGGCAGCTTTGAAACTTTCTCCATAAGACTCTCCATAACCAAGGCCCAAATACTTAGGCCTTTCCTCAAACATTATTGGCTTAAAAATACCTTGTGCATGTCTACCCAAGCCTTTTCCTTCATATCCCATCTTGGACAATAGCTTGGAACCTACGCCTCTAGTATGTTTTTCAAAAGAACCAATATAAGCATTCTTAGAAGAATTTGAAGACAAACTGGAATGGTTTACCTCTTCTTCAGGCTGATACTTGACCAAGGCATCTTTGGCAGCAAAGAGCTATGACTCCAACTCATGCATCCTTTTCAGGTTCATATTTGCAATATGAAGTTTCCTCTCCATTTCCTGCAATTTGTTAGAAAGAATTTGCTTCTCTTCCTTCATGGAATTCAACTTCTCTCTAAGTATGATACTCTTCCTTCCATCCTCATACATTTCTCTCACCTTGTCCATCATGATGAACAAGTCTTACTTTAAGTCTCCATCAAAGAATCTTATGATGAAAGAGGAATTTGAGGACTCACTTGTAGAAGTTGTCATTATGCCAATGAACAAAAGAACTTCACACAAGATTAATAAAGAGCTTTATTCAACAACCTTTTGCAAAAAACCTCTTGTGCTTCAAGGATTGCCTTGTGTTCCATTGGGGTAGAAGAATGCTTTCAGCCCTTCTTCCTTCTTGTCCTTCCCAGATTGAGATATCAATAGCTTTCCCTTCACCTCTGCAAACTCAAACAATAGTCAGTCTACAAATAATCATACAATCAATCAGACAATCAATCCTTTACTGCACAAACACCTTTCAAACAAGCAATCTTTGCTCTTGTCAATCAAGAATTCTGATATAAACTTCTTTGAAGGTGGGGTTAACCAAAATTAGGCTCTGATACCACTTGATATGAAAATGGGGCTCTTAGGCTTCTTGTCTAACTTTCAAGAACCTCTCCAACTTCCAAAGCTTAAATATTCCTAAGTCTTATTGATTAACCAATGCAGAAGTAAATGTGTGCTTGACAATATGGGTGTATGCTTATGTTTGTTTTTTAACTATTTATGTGATGTGAATTGATTTTGTTTAAACTAACATAAAGCATATAAGAGTGAACAATGAAACAACAATCATCACACGTAAGACAACAAATTAATGTGGAGTTCACCAAAAATTCTTGGGCTACATCTCTGAGCTCTAGTCAACTCAACTAGGCTCTCTGGGATTATGGCAAAGGAATTTTACAAGCTCTTGGCTCAAATCCATTGTTTTACATAGAAACAATGGGTTTAGACACCATTTTATCCCTGGCTCTTGAAGCTCTCATCTTTCTGGCCCTCGGCTCTTTTTCCCTAGCTCTTTGCAATGACAGCTCTTGGGATTTTCACTTGACTTCCAAGTGACCCCACTCGGCTACTCTGTGCATTAGATTTTTCTCCCTTTTTCTTTCTATGCTCTTACTCTCAATTGAGCTCTTTCTACCTCTTGTCTCAGTACTGCTTCTCTGTATTTATCATCCCCTGGCTTTTAAGCCAATTGGCACTGTCCATTCATTTCCTCTTCTGGGCTCTTTGGCTCCCAACCTTTGTCCACCCAAATCCCCCTCTAAGCATTAGCAATCATTGCTAAATGACTTCAGGGATGGTGGCCACCTGTTCTCCAATGGAAGGGACCATTATTGCATTGAAAAGCCCAAAAATAGCATTCTTTGTTTACATAGAGGAATACCCTAAAACACGGGAAAAATCTGCCAAAATGTAGTCTATCGGACTTCAAATTATATCGCATCCACCCTAATATTGCATCGGGTCCGCCTTTGGCCGCTATTGCGCTCTCAACCGTCAATCTACGAGATCTTTGATCCAATGATCACCATGCATTTTCGAGTGGCTTAGGAGTATGCGGGTTACTCACTTGAAAAGGTGGTTTCCCTATTCCTCTGCCAAGCTAGGCATCGTTCATTGTGTGGGATCGAGCGGAGCCAACCCAAAATCTTTTACCGCTTGAGGCCCGCCCGAAATTCGCCTTTATGGAACTCAAATTATATAGATCGCACCTAAATTCCCCTTCAGGTCCAGTTTTATCGCTTTCAGGCATTTTCCTTTGTATTTGAAAAATACATTAAAACATTGAAATCCTGCAAAATGGCTTTATGGCGGACTTGAAATGTTATGCATTTGCATCTATAAGTTCCATTGGGTTTGGTTATATCGCATCCAGGTGCATTCCTTTATATTTTGTTTATTTAATGAAATCGTGAAATAAAAAGAAAAAGCCATGTTTCCAGATCTCAAAATATATCAGATATCATCTATAGTCCCATTGGGTCTAACTATCGTGAGTCATATTTATATCGACCCCGCTACGTTGAAATTTTTTGATGTGATATTGCGATGCAATTGATCGCAATCACATATCGCATAGACCCGAGGTATTTCCATATGGCATGGCCTATACTGATGTCAATCTGCCAACGCCGATATCAGCGAATGCAATATTGCTCGAACTGGGGTTCCGTCTTAAGTCCCATGCCATCGGCCAATGCTGATCTGCTGATTTCAGCTATCGTAATATCACACTACCTGGTACTTATGTTATCACATGTCTGCCTCCAACTCGATATATCGGGGATCGCTAATTGGGGGTTTCTCCCCTTTCCACTTAAGTTCACTCTTTTGCCCTGGTCCAATGTGATTTCCCTTTATAAGGCTTTTTTTCCCATTTTAGAGGATTTTTCCTCTTTTTCGAAAGAACATAGGGCATCTTTTTTCTGCGATAACTTCTGCATCCTAAGTCCATTTTTTCCAATTCAAGCTGCAGTAGATTCAGAATGAAAGATCTGTGCAATGGGGATATTTCCAAGAACTTCCTTGGACTTTCATTTTCCTCAGTGAGGAACACTTAGACTTAGGAGTCTATCCAAAATCCATTTTTTCTCATTCACTTCTTTCGATGATTACAATGCCAATGCAGTGTGTCATTTTTCATGCGAAGAATATGATTCTATTATTCAAAGAACTTGTGAATATTTTTGAACTAATCTATCCTTATTATTTTGTAAAGCATAATCTCATTCCAAAAATGGTCCATCAGATCATGATATTAACTATCATTCGTTTCACCACTTTCCTACCAGTATACCCAATGATAGTTGTTTTACACCCTTTGATCCTCGTGGTATAACATCCCACCATTTAGATACTTGCTGAATAGTTAAGGCACTTCAGCCATAGTTTATGGTTATGTTGTTCCTCATTGTCTAAATATGATTAGATTTATTTTTCCTCACAACATTCTGGTCCTGATTTCGAAGATCTAATTGAAGATTCATTATTTCAAAGTTGTCAAGGTTTTCAAGAGGATTGTTTTGAATTTCAAGATCCAATTGCCAAATGGTTGGAGAAATCCTACTTGGCAAGTTCCATTGCAAATAAAATGTTTCAACCTTTTCCCATGTTTTCTAAGAAGGATGACACAGAAGAAGGTGCATTCACAAGAAGTCTTAGAGGTTTATCTAATTATGGTTTCCAACAAAAAGATAAGAATGTGAATGGGATAAAAGTAGTGGTTGTGACACATCTTTATGCCCATAGGAAAGAAATTCATTCTCTTGTGCAAGTTCTTCAAGCTCTCATATTTTTTCTTGAACACTACTTTATATATGTTTTAATTTATCATATATTTCTCATTGCAAGTTGGGAACAACTACAGTGGCTTCATTGGAAATTTCATTATATGTGACCCCAACCTTCTAGTTGTTAAGTTAGGAGTAGGATTAGCTTTATTCTAGTTTAACCCTCTCTTGCACTCACTTTGTACTTGTTCTCTTTGTTATTTTTGGCCTTTTCTTACTTATGTCTTCGATCATGCTTTGGTTTAGCCTCTTTTTTCTTACATGTTGTGTCATGTCTTTTCAATTTTTTCTATTAATGAGACTTTGCATGAAGGGTGCCTATTTGGGCTCAAAAGGAATTGTGGAAAAATAGAAAAGAACTTTGTGACACTACAAAATTTGGCTAATTCTCTGTCCTTCTTCCTTGTCTTTGTTACACCTTCTGGTCGATCATGTTCTAATGGAAAATACAATCCTTGCGTTAGGAAATCCTTGTGTTGAACCATGATATCCATTTCTATTCTGGGAACCTCATGCCTACATTCAAATTTTTATGTTTCGGTGTTTTCAGGTTGATCCAATCAAGTAGATAAGGATAAGGCAAAAAATGTAAATGAGAAAACCTAAATCAAAGGTCTTTATATGATTCTCTAGAGGAAAAACCTCTCCTTCTCTCCATAAATCAGGATCCGTCTTCCACCCATGAAATCAATAAGTGCCTATGCACATTCCTATATAAATATATAAATAAAGGTGAAAGAAGAGAGAGGATTCCTACGCAAAGAGGTGAATAAAGAAACTCCACCAGGGTACTGTCCAGGCTCACTAGTAGGGAACCAATGTTTGTGTTCGTATAGTGACTCTTTCAAGGTATTGTCTAGGCTTGCTGGAAATAGATAAATACCAGAGATGAAAAACTATACTCTGAAAATCTAAAGCTCACAAAATATACTACCCTTTATTGATTCAAAACATTGTGAAATTGTTGATATTATGTTTGTATTCAACTGAAAAATGATAGAGGGTACTATGTTTATTCATGGGGTAAATGGGGAAGCTAGGGTAATCTGAACAGTTAATAAATATTTTCTAAAGAAATAGGCCCAGCACAAAGAGTTATTGAGGCAGATAAGCTAGAGTTCTACCAATGTGTTGCCAAGTGTTGTTTCTCTAAAAACCACCCTCCAAAATTTTGCAAATACTTGAATTTTGGAGCCTACTCTGGATCTTGTGATTGGTCGTTCCATAGTCACTTCTTGATCAATCAAAGTCACTTTCTCACACATGCTTAGTTTGCTACAAGTTCACGAGCGCATTATTTTATGTAATATTGAACAAGCAACATACATTCCATCAGGACAGTGTTTGTGTAATGTTCAACCCATGTCTACAGCTAGTGCGCACTGTTATTGACAACCCCTAACTTTTGGTTGCGCTTTTATTTTTGTTTTGGTGAGTTTTTCAAACTGTCGTTGTTGCCCACCTTCACTTTGGTGAGTGTCATTTTCATTCTTTTGAATATCAATTTTACTTGCTTTCACTTTAATTAGTGTCGTTTCCATGTTATTTTTACTCTGGCATGTGTGAGTTTCACTGTCATTCGCATATTGCAAGTGTCGTTCACACATTTCTCTTCATATAGTAAATGTCATCTTTTGGCATATGGAGTGTCACACATGCATGAAAGCTAGTTTTGGTGTGTTTCAAGCGGTAATATTTACGTTAATGAGTGGTACTTACCATGTAAAAATGTATCACACTCATTTCCAAAATTTTAGGCATTGTTGCACAAGTGTCGTCATGGTCATCGCAAAATGTACCTTTGGTGTTGCACTTGTCGTCACAAAGTTTTTGCTCTAAGGGAAGTTTGTTTCCCATGTGTTTTAGATGATCTATGTTCTATCATCAAGTGTTCTAGTTGTGTGATCACAATTAATTCCTATCATTGTTCACATTAGCTTCATTGATCCCACACTTAGCAAAATTCAAAAAAACTTCCAACCAAGCAACCTAGCCTCATTTGACCCTCTTGAATTGTGCATTGAATAGTCTCATCCCTCAAGATGCAACCCTACCTCTTTACACTACACAATGCGTATTTCCTACCTCCCAAGACTGTGCACAGCACAATCTCAGTGCTCAAGCTCGAACCTTGATCTCCAAAACTACGCAATCATGCCATCCACCCAAACCTGAACTACACATTGGGTAGTCTTAGTCCTCAAGCCTAAGTCTTGAGCTCTTGAGCTATGTGATTATGCAATCTCAAGCCTCCCGCTTGAGTCCTTGAGTCCCTTAACTACGTATTTCCTCTTCCCATGCCTATAAAACTACCCATTGCATAGTCTCAATGCTTAGGTCTCCAGACTGAGTCCTTGATTCCCTTAAATACTTATTTCCTTTGCCCATGCCTATAAAACTATGTCCCTTAACTACGTATTTCCTCCCTGCCTCCCATAACTGCGCAGTGGGAATATTCAAGCCTCAAGCCCTAACCTTGAACTCATAATCCCATCAACTGTGCAATATCCTGAACCTGGTCATCATGAGCTATGCCTTGCATAGTCTCAAGCCTCAATTCCGAGCCTTGGCCTCTAGAACTACGCAATCCCTTAGCCAGTCACCAGTTCTAGCCCTAATATGTGCATTCACAAAACATGTTAGGTTAGGGTTTTTTCTGATTGATGTCATCTTATCATGAATGGATTTGAGTTGTAGGTACTCTATATTGTCTTGACAAAATGATGAGGGAGGAAAAGGAGAAGGGGACCATGCTAGAAGACACATATGGAGTCGAAGAGATAAGATGATCATCAAGCGAGAAGATGAAGGAACACTAGATTACAACAAAAGATTAAAGATCAGGACCACATGAACACTCCATTTGATTCACAACCCTTTGGAGGGTGGATATGAAGAACAAAGCATATCTCTCATGAAGATGAAGCATTTCACATCTCTTATTGAAGACAAAGAAGCAACAAGGATGGTTTGACATTGCCATGTCATCAAGAATTCCTTGTCAGCAATGTCATACCATGTCATGTCATGAGTCGTCATATTCCACATCATTCTTTTGGATTATCTAATTTTTTATTTGAAAATTTATTATAAAGTGGAAGTCCAAATGACATGTACAAAAGATGAAGAGTCATGTAAGGTTGAAAAGTAATAGGAAGTCAAATAGTCACGAGGGTAGTCAAAGAGTCACAAGGGAGGTGAATCAACACCCCATTGGTTATATATATATATACCCTCATTGTATGACAAAATGAATTTTCACCTTGGCTTCTCCCATAAGGCATTAGAGAGATAAAGTTAGTACCTTTGGGGAGAAATTTGTGGCTCCAATGCTCCACTATTCGACCTAGTGATGCTCATTGTATTCATGTATCTTGGGACTTTTACTTAATCCATGAAGGCTGATGGCTGACACGTTTTCATGCATAGATTGTGAATATTTGTAAGACTGTTATGTGAATATTTATGATTCATGTATGCTTTCACCTGTACTAAATTAGTTGAACTATTTTGGTTATTTTAGTGCTTGTCTAATTGAATATGTGTTGTAGTGGTTATAAGAATTGTTGCATCTATGTGGACAATTATGCTCGATGTTAGGAGATTCTCTTTTTCTTGTGTGTGATTCTACTAGTGTGGTACTATTACCTCTCTCTTATAGGCTCACCTTTCCTCCTCTTGCAGTAGAAGAACCTTGATACACCTGCAACTGAACATTCACCAGGCACACTTGCTTTGTGTAAAGGCACATACATGCTTCTCTCTCTCTTGCTGACAGCTAAAGCCAAGAAAAAACTAAAAGAATATATGGAAACTGAGCTGATATTCCATATGGGCTCCAAACGATGTGAGGTCTAATTGGGACTTCACATTGGGGAGATCCCTTGGATGATGTATTTCTAACACTGTCAACACCTGTTCAAAGAAGGAAAAGTTGAACACTGAGTTTTTCATATGTGTGAAGGAGATTTGCCTTAACGTTTATGTTAAATTTGGTCTAAAATATATGTATTAAATACCTAGGTTTAGTTTTCTCTCAAGGCATAAAAAATATGGCTTTGGGGTGGCTGGTTGCGAGGACTACAATTAGTCTTTCCTACAGTTGGGTGGAGAGTGTCTCACCCTTTCTAGTTCCACAATCACTTTTTTTGAATTAGATAAGTACTTTTGTGCTTGTTAAATGAAATTGATTACTGTAGCAATATGTGTATGAAATTGAGATATTCAAATTGTTTATTTTAAACATTTTTTTATTTTTTTTAATGACATCTATTTATCAAAAGTAAACATGTGGAGGATATGAATTCTATTGCTAGAAAACTTGTTAATTTTTTTCTTAACCTATAAATAAAGAAATTGAATCGATTTAAGCAATATTTTCTTCCAAGTAGAGATAACATTAAAAAAATTTCAAAGTCATTGGTCCATTGTGTTCATGCATGCCTTCCCTATTAATTGCATGCTACATTTTCTTTAATTTTCTCTACAGGCCATAAGTGTTGGAATCAATGTTTAATACTTGGGGGGGGGGTGGTGAATTAGTATTAAGGCCAATTTAAACTTTTATGAAAATTTACCTTTTCATTCAAACTTGGAAACCATGCATATAACTATCAACAACATATCATGTAGCAGCAATACGAAATCATCACATGAACACAAAAACCATTAGCAGCATACACATTGGACATAGAGGTTTGATGTGGAAATACTTCTAGAAGAAAAACCACCAAACCTTGTTTTTGTTATTGATGTAAAAATAAGAGAACCTACTTTATTACATCAATCTATTTGCGATCCACCACTCATAGGAAGCACAAACTCCCCTTGATTGTTTGCTAGCACCCACTAGCAGGAAGCATCAACTCCCTTCTTTTGTAGACACTTGATCAACTTACCAAAAGTACCATGTGCAACACCAACTACATGGATTTGTTGCAAGAAACAACTTGAAACTCCTTGGATTTATGCGAGCACCAACTTGCAGGAGGCACCAACCCCCAAGCCTTCTCAAACGCCCACTAGATATAGAAGCACCAACTTCCTGTATGCAGACTCTAACCCACACTCAAAAGAAAACTTACTACTCATTGTAATTGGAAGCCTTTCTGCCTATTTCTAGCTATGTTCTCTTCAGTTGCATTTTGGCCCATGCAACATTTTTTCCTGTGTGTGCTTTGTAGCAGCCCACTGTTCTACTCAAAATTCTACACTAATATCAATTCTCTCTACACTTTTCTCACTCTGTAGCAACATACTCACACATGCTCTCTTCTCTCAACAACATACACTCATCTCTCGACCTTCTTCTTTTACTTAGTGTTGTAGCGTTTTATTCTAAAAGATGTACAGAAAGAACCCACTTAAGATTGTGGATGACAAATAATCTCAACAATATAAATGGCTACTAAACATTGTAGATCTGCAACAACTGATAGAAACAAAACTTGCCAAAGTTCGGATCTATGCCACAATCATAGTTAAATAGAAAAATGAAAAAGTAATAACTCCAATCATCCAATGGAAACCAGATATGGAAAGAATAAATTCATTATAACACCTATGAAGAGAACAGATAAATGTTACCAGTCCCCCTCTATGGGATGGGTTCTTGGCTATCCTCAAACGTCTTCAGCTTGTGTAGAGTCTCTCTCGTCTATAATGCATAAACCCAACAAAAATATGGTGTACAACAATGAAAATAATCAGAGTTACAATAGTGAGTGCAACAATGAAAATAATCAAAAGTGAATAATGAATGGAAAACCCTTCTATTTATAAGAAAATATTGAGTTATCCTCGAATAATGAGCAATAAAAAAATATTATTAATCCCATTTTTGGAATAACCACTTGGAATATTTTATTATATTTGTTTAGGAGGGAAACAATATTTAAACTTTTATTTAGAAATAATAAATAAATAAATGATTTATTTATCATCTCAAGGAATTAGTTAAGGAATAATAAACAAATAAGGATTTATTTAATTATTCCTAAGCAATTTAGTCAAATTTAACAAAGAATAATAATTAATTAGTGATTAATTAATTATTCTTAGAGAAAAATAAGAAAAATAATGATTAATCTAATTATTTTTCATGATCGGGTCAAATTTTACAAGGAATAATAATAAAAAAATGGTTTAATAAATTATTCCTAGAAGTAAATCAAATAAATAGTGATTTATTTAATTATTCTTCATGGGTTTAATTATAAATTACTTAACGAAGATGGTTTATTAGGTAATTTCTCACAGTGTAAGCAATTTTACTATGGTAAAATTGGCTGTACATGGTGTACTTCGATCCATCTAGTAAATTAGGCTAGATGGTCAATTTTTTGGTGATAACAGATTGCCCTCCAATGTACGAGTGTTAGGAGCAAAATGTATGACCAATGTACGTTATAAAGACACAATCACTTAGACAACATAGGGGAGTTAGAGAGAGAGCTCAGAGAAGAGAGAGACCAATAAAACTGAATTGAAAGAGGATAGGGATAGAGGGGGTGAGACTAATGCAAGTCTCCTTTTATGTTTTGGTACTGGACCTCACTGAGGCGGGGGAGGCATACCCATACCTGCCGAGATAACTTAGTACAAAAATAATGGTTCACCAAAAAATAAGAAACTGAGAAAGGAAGTACATGCTGAATGGTACATGACATGCTAGCATAATGGAGCCATAAAATAATACAATGTGTCCCATATATATAATTCACTTGGAAAAACATGAGCTAGGACTGAATACAATAATATCTGAGTACATGAGATACAAAACCCCTTCCCTCAAAAAATGGGTGGGAGGGAGGGTAGAACAACTGGATAAGCCTCGCTGAACAAGGAAGGGATTTGCAAAACTGAATGGATCATCTGGAGGAGATGTGCATGCTATGAACACTGCGATCGGTAGGAACCGAACCAATCAACTCGATGGAACTACATCTAAGGTTGTAGGATAGTAGGTATGCATCCGGCCATGTGGGGACTACCTGAGGGCCACCCCCTCATGAGGTCTGAAAACATCTCACACACACCTGGGAATCACTGGTACAATCTGCTGCATCACTGGACCATCAAGTGTATGAATCACAAACATGAAACGACCAAGTCAAAGGGAAATAATGAGACCCTATGCTCGATCCAAGGTGCCAAACAAGAATGGAAGCTGGAACCGAGATACACTTCCCTCTAGATCATTCTTCTAGAATAAATGAGCTGATGTCGATTGAATAAGGCTTGCGATAGATGAGGAAATGAGGATCCTCAACTAAAGAATGAGGGAAAATAGTAATGTGATTGATGGAATGACACTAGGGATAATGGGGAAATGGGATTGAGGGACAAACATACGACTACCCTTGTTAGAGCATAAAGTGCATGGTTGACCTGGCAACAACTAACTCAACTCCGGAGGGGATGGGGACATTATGACTAGAGGCCAAAATGGGCAACACAGGATGGACGGCATGAAAATATGGATGGAATATTGTGACATGATATGATGTAACATGAAATAGACTCCAAGAATGCAAGGGTGAATCATTGTGTATGCTCTGAACAAGGGTGACTTGATGATGCTTCCACACAGACTAGGCCAGGTGGGGACCATGAAAACATGAGTAAATGATGGTTACTCATGATGAAAGTCATCATATGGTATGAAAAGTATTAAGAGGAGGTGGACCTCAAAGTACAAGTGTTGCTTTATGGTGAAATTCAATTTTGAGAGGTGACGAATTGACCTTTCATGGAAGAATGGTTTCCTGGTGAAGTGTCAAATCATAAAAAAGGGAGGAAGAACCATTATAAAGCCTGATGAGAGCTTGCCAAAAGTGCTGATAGTTTGTCAAAATGAGCTATGGTCTAGTCGCAATGAGTGATATAGATATTGGGGATTTTCTATGAAAGGACATTTTCCCTCCAATTTGAATTCATTTGCTAAGTGAGATGTGGTGAATTTGGAGAGGAGGAAAAGGCCCTAAACATTATGGAGATCATAATAGACAAACCGACCATTAGAATTAGGATTTGCAACTTTCAGGTAGGTTGCCTTACTCATTTCTTCAATTTCATTGGTTTATTTCCAGATTTTTGGCACCTAGCAGCTCCCTGAAATACTCGTGCTCTTTCTCACAGTCACATCACACTTTATGCGCCTAGAAGTGCGATCTGGCTCACAAGAAACAATTGGAAGCCTACAAGCTCACACTTTCTGGACTTAATATTACGATTTGGGGCTGGAGAAAGAGTTGGTTTGTTGGCGTGGTGGGGGTTGTAGGTTGACCAGTGTAGACCATTGTTTTCTTCTCTAAACTGACAAGACATGTGGTGTTTTGCAAATATAGAAGTGCTGAAAGTCAAATGACATGAACGAGACTTGGATACTCTTTGATCCAAGATCCAGGGGGGATCAGGTGGTTCGAGGGGCATTGACTCGTTATGAGGGTAGGTGAGCCCTTTCTATCGAGAATTGTGAGCTATTGGGATCTAGACCAAGAGGTCTTTGTCATGCAGGGGCACAAGATCGAGCTCACATTACAGGATACTTACTTCTTGACTAGATGGCCTTCCCTTGGAGTGGTGGGGTATATTCATCTGGTGTTACCTCATGGGAGGAACATTACTGAGTTTGTGGAGTGCCATGGTCGACGGGGTGTTCATGTCAAGGGCATGACTATCCTGCATGTTGATCTAGAGAGGCTAGAGACACAGGTTGTTGCCACAGCTGTGCTATGGGTCTTGGGAAGGCAGGCATTCCATCACATCACTGGTGGGTAGATGATATTAGTTGAGAGTTTTTTGGCCGAGAACTAGTATGGGTGGGCCCAGATGATGCTGTCATTGGTGAAATGACAGTTGAGTCTTTGCAAGATGCAGGTGAACCATGACTGAAATTTTGGTACAGTATTATGTGCGTTCTTCTTTGAGAAGATACTCACTATTTGTCCTCATGTACAAATCCGATATGGGGGCCCACAGGAGCCCAGTATGCATCATTGGGGGCAGCCACTATGAAGAGGAGGAGGAGGGGGAGTCGGACGGGTGTTCTAACCTGAGTTTTTCACACATTAGGATCAAATGCCCCTTTACATTGATGATTACCCTTATAGCGGGATTAACTATCAGGGGGATCCTTGATGAGCCCCAAAAATGGATAACTTATTGGGCTCATTTTTCCTATTATTCTCGATTAATCCACCATTCTTCATAGTTTATGCATGCTTTTGAATATATTTATGTTAATTGAATGAATGAGAATAGTCACTTGACCATGAAGTCTAATATGTGCTTATTGCAGAATTTTGGACATCTTTTGGACCAAGGTCAAGCATTTATGAGCCAGTTGACAGCCAATATGAGGGACCAAGGCTGAGGATTAGTAGGAAGGGTGTCTCCTGCACTAAATGGCCCCTTCCTTGAGTTCTCCACCATCAGATTGGAGTTTAACAACCCACCAAAGATGATTTCCAAGGGCAGCTGAGCAGCGTTTGTGAAGTGGCTGATTACTTGCAGTTTTGAGCAGCCAAGCCCCTCAAGTTAAGGAGGGTTGTTGGAGGTCCTCATGGTGCATAAGTAGGAAGGATTCAAGCCTGGGTAGTTTATCTCTTGAACAATTGTTTTTCGCACTTTGGTGTTGCTCTCATTTTCGAGCTTTTGCTGTAAACATTTTTGTGACATGGTTATTTTTTGAGTAATGAAGATAAATTTCACTTTGCACCAGCTCTGAGCTTTTCTTAGGAGGCTCTAGCTCTTGGGGTTGGGCCCAACCCAAGTGCAAGTACCTCCTTTGTGTACTATTATGTGTTTTCTTTGCATTCATAGAATAATTTCTGCTATTTAGGTTAAGATCTTGCTTTGTTACTTAGGTTGCTTTTGATGATTAAAATAACTTTTCATGCTTCAGGTTGATTTGACAGTTTGATAACACAAAAGATACAAAAAGGCTACCAAGAAATCCTTGGTCTCATCTCTCCCTCCTTGGGACCATGAGCTGAGACCAAGGCATACTTGCTGCCACAAAAACATTGTTTTTCCTTTCAATGCAATTGCAAGTGTTATATTTTTAGTTAGAAAAGTTGATACCAGTTGTGATTTCATATTTAGATCTATTCTTGCTTAGGTTTCCATAGTTATCTTGCACGATTTCTTGTTCACAACTTATTGTTCATCATGTTTCTGGTTTTTAGGTCAGATTAGGTCAAAGTAGATAGATCTCTGATTTTTCTAGTCTTTCTTTGATTAGTTTTGAGAGATAGTGTGCAGATCACCTGTAATACATCCCTACCTATCCTTCCTTCATCACATAACTTTCTCCAACCCCAAATTCTAGATTCCTTCCCTTCATTTGCCACACTTTTCCAATTTGACCTAATTTCTACATTTTTGTGCAACATTGCTCCCTCCATCCTTGAAAAAATCCAACCATCTTCATCACTCCTTAGCCTCATTTACCAGGTCCTAGACCTCTTCACATCCTCATCCACCTTCCATTTCCACTTTCGCACTGTTTTTCCTCCATCAACCCTCAAAAACCCTTTCTCGGCTCTTCCTGTAGAACATCTTGTAGAACATCCTATAGAACCCCTGCAGACTTCCTGTAGAAGATCACGTGAGTAGTTTCTCGAGATCTGATCACTGTGAAACTCTTTGGAAGGGTGCTAGGGATCCCTTAGGCCCTCTTCTCACCTTCCCAACCTCCTGTAACTACCCACTCGATTTCCTTTCACCAATAAACCCCTGCACAGTTAAAAATAGTGAAAGCACATGCATAATAATGATGCAAAATTACTCAAAAATAAAAAAAGATGTGTTTTCCATATTTTCCTTCAGAAGTAGCTTAGTCACATGCATTTCACCTTTCCAAGAGTCAATGGCATCCATTTCTACAACTTTCATCTCTTCTCTTGCACCAATAGGGTTAGTCGGTAAAACTAGGGTTTGCTAGAGTTTGCATTTCCTTTCAGCTTTCAACTTCTTTCTGCAAGTAGATTAGCCTCCTTTGAGTTAGCTTTCATCCATCACAGTTAAAATCTTCTTCTAAGAGCTCACATAAGTTGGCTTAAGCGACTAGCGGACTTTTGCCAACTGATCAAGTGATAGCTTGCGGCAAGATCTAGTACTTGTGCATATGGCACCGTCGCTTCCAAGTTTGTTACGAACTACCGAGTTGATAAAAGTAAAGAAGGGAGTCCTAGGAGTTGCAGCATCATTGCTGCAATACTAGAGCCCACCATATTTTTGGTGTCATTGCCGAGGAAGCATCATAGTATTTCTGATTGCTGCTTTTCTTCTATCTTCTACTAAAACCTTCTGCTAAGTAGTTTATTTTAGCAAGAGTAGAGTAGTTGTTTCATTTCAATTCTGCAATTTCCTGCTTTCCTAGTCTATCATTTCAATTTTGCAAGAGTAGATTAGACATTTCCTACTTTCCTAGACTAGCATGTCAATTCTGCAAGCGTAGATTAGCATTTCAATTCCACAATTTCAATTCTGCAAGCGTAGATTAGCATTTCAATTCAGCAATTTCAATTCTGCAAGTGTAGCTTAGCATTTAATTTCTGCAATTTCATTTCAGAAGCATAGATTAGTCATTTCATGCTTTCATTCCAATTCCACATTTTCAGTTCAGAAAGATAGATTTTAGTTAGTTGTAGTTCAATCTATTTCAGTTTTGCAGGTACAAGTAGAAAAGACACAAAAATCAAACAAAAATATTTCATTTCATACCTCGTAGGAACAGAGACAATACAGGAAAATTCTTACCCAACACGCCCACCACATCACTAAGTCACCCTTCTCTCTTCTTCGGTGGCAGTGATCCAGAAGAACCTATAGGTGAACCTCTAGAGATATACGAAGATCCTATAACAAAAGAAGAGCAAGAAAACGTTCCTCCTGAGACCATGGCTGAACACAGGAACGGTATAGGGAATGAGGAGAGAATAGAAGGTGTTTTTCCCATCTGAGAGACATATGGGGACACAAAAATGAAAAACATAAGTCCCTCAACCTTACCTCACTTCCATGGATTGACCACTAAAGACCCTGATACCTTCTTGTTTGAGTTTGTTGTCCCTTGTCGAACTTATGACTATGCAGAGGACGAGCAAAAGTTGAAACTCTTTCCCTCTACCCTTAAGGATGCAGCACTACGTTGGTTCATGGTGTTACCTGGAAACAGTATCACAACTTGGGCTCAGATGCATCAAGCCTTTAACAACAAATAATGATATTACTATAGGTCAAAGAAGATGAAGGGAGAAATCTTTTGAATGACCATGGGAAGTGATGACTCTTTGGAAGACTATGAAGAAAGGTTCCAACTCAGTTATAAAAGGGCCAGGTGCACACTTAACCCCGAATCTCTGAAGCTGGTTCTCCTCCAAGGAGTCCCTGAAGACCTTCTAGATAACCTCCATTTGCTAGCTGGAGGAGACATCTACCAACTACCTTATGATGACATAAAGACTGTGTTTAGAAACCATTCTAGGGCAGCTCGGAAAAGAGGTAGGGGGAATCCACTTTCAGCTAGTGCCACCTTCTCCAAACATGAGTTTACAAATAAGATGGAAGACCTTAAAAGTGAGGTGAGATAGACCATTGCCATGCAACTGGATACTTTCTAAATCCAACAGAAGAAAGAGGAGGCTGAGAGGGCTTTGGCCATCTTTTGTCCCAGATGCACAAGGAGGCATCCTAAGAATGAGTGTCCATTGCACTCAGTAGAGGTATGTTTCATTTGTGAGGAAGACCACCCTACAAACCAGTGCCCAACCTTATCCGAACTTAAAGCTATGTACCAAGGGGCTGAAGGAGCCACCGAACCACTCTACTTCCTCAACCAAAGGAGGCCACATGGATCCAGACCTTACCAGCAGGGGATGCAAAGGACATCCCAAACTTATTACAACCCCAACCAATCCACTCACATACCTTCTTGGGGTCCCCCTACTCATCCTTCCTGGTCCGCACCCCCTCCTTGGTCATATCCATCTCAATACCATACTCAACTTGCTGCTCATTTGTTTCATTCTCATGTTCAGCCACAACCTCAGTGGAATGCACCGCAACAAGGGTGGAGGCCCTAGTACAACTCTCCTCCCACCATTTTTCCTCCACCACCTACTCAACCACAACCATTACCTCCTGCTCCTCCAAGACAACCCCAGATGCCTGCTCAACTGAACCCAAACCCCAATAAAAAACAGGCCCAGGAGGTATATACTAGAGAGATAACATGTTCGACCTATGCTGTGGAGATTCAGGAGATCAACCTATGATCTATGAAGGTCCTCCTAGATAGCCAACCTCCTCCTAAGGAGGATGAAGTATAGGAACAGGAAAGTGAACCCAAAGTCGTTCCACCCTTTCCTAAGAGACTATCTGGAAACACGCAACCAAACCCAGAAGAGACTGAACTTTTGGGAGAACTTAAACAGTTGTGTGTAAAAATACCACTTCTCTAGGCCATCAAAGATGTACCAGTCTACAACAAATTGATCAAAGAGAAGTGTTTTAGGCACCCAGGCAGGTGCAAGAGAGATGCCCCAACTATCAAAGTCATAGGACAACTGTCCAACCTAATGTTGGGACAAGTAATCTGTCCAAAATATTTGGACCCTGGGAGTCCTGTCGTTGATGTCCACATCAATGGCACCATGATTCCCCATACCCTGATTGATCTAGGGGCTGCCATTAATGTGATGACCAAGGACACTATGCTCAAACTCAACCTTCATAGTTCCCTAAGAAAGACCTCGATAGTACTACAGTTAGCAAACCGCTCCACCGTGACTCCTGAAGGGATTGTGGAAGATGTCATGGTCTCCATGGATTCCTGGGAGTACCCTGCAGACTTTTTGGTTCTTCAGCCAAAGGCAAAACTCACTAGACACCCCATCATTTTGGGAACGCCTTGGTTAGCTACTACAGATGCTTACATCAGTTGTCGAGCTGGGAGCATGACCATTAAGAATGGACCAATGTCCAAACAGCTAGTCCTATATCCTCCTGCCCAACCTTTGATCGAACATGACTTACCTCTCTGGTTGGAGGAGGAATATGAGGATGAAGTCTACTCTGCACCAGTGTGCACCATGGAAGCCACCAGGGGAGGTCCTCAAATCGAGGATGAACTTATTGAGAATTTAATTCAAAATCCACCTCCCAGTGTGCTACCATTAGAAGAGTTGGTAGGAGACACCCAAGCCAATGCTTTAGTGGATCTTTGTGTGGCTGATCCCACCTCTTCCCAAGTTAAGAATGTGGAATTTGGCCCTGAAAGAACCTTGAAGATCAACTCATCCCTATCTCCCTCTCAACAGAAGGAGCTGTGTAGCTTATTGAACTGCCATTTGGATGCTTTTGCTTGGAGCTATAAGGAGATGAAAGGAGTCCACCCTTCAGTTTGTACCCATCAAATTTACATTAAAGAGGATTGTAAACCAGTCAGGAAACCTTAGAGGAGAATGAATCTAGCCCTTAAGGACATTGTAAAGAAGAATTGCAAAAGTTGTTGGATGCAGGATTCATCTACCCCATCTCTGACAGCGAGTGGGTTTCTCCTCTGGTGCTTGTGCCCAAGAAAAACAGGAAGTGGAGAATCTATGTAGATTATCGAGAACTTAACAAAGCTACCAAGAAGGACCATTTCCCTTTACCTTTCATAGATCAATTGTTAGATGGCCTGGCAAGGAAGAAGTTCTTTTCCTTCCTAGATGGGTTTAGCGGGTATAATCAGATCCAAATCAACCTAGAAGACCAAGATAAGACTACTTTCACTTGTCCATGGGGTACCTTTGCCTGCTGGGTCCTTCCCTTTGGATTATGCAATGCTCCTGCCACTTTCCAGAGAGTAGTATTGAGCATATTTGCTGAGCTGGTTCATGATTCAGTGGAAATCTATATGGATGACTTTACTCCTTATGGGCCCAACTTCCAAGAAGCATTGACTAACCTGGGAAAAGTTTTAACCAAGTGTATTGAGATGAACCTGTCCCTTAGTCCTGAGAAATGTGAATTCCTGATGACTGAAGGGACCGTGCTAGGTCATACAATTTCTCAGCAAGGATTACAGGTGGATCCCAACAAGATTGCTATCATCCAAAGGGTTCCACCTCCTTAAAAGGTAAGAGATGTTCAGAGTTTTTTAGACTTAGTGGGATATTATAGAAGGTTCATTAAAGATTTCAGTAAGCTAGCCTCTCCATTGTTTGGTCTTTTGGGGAAATATGTCGAGTTTATATGGACTGATAACTGTCAAGAGGCTCTGTATGTGTTGAAAGATAAGCTGGTAACTACCCTAATCTTGAGAGGTCCAAACTGGGCCCTACCTTTCCACATCCACACAGATGCCTCAAACAAAGCCATAGGAGAAGCCTTAGGACAAGTTGAAGAGAAGCTACCGTATGCCATACATTTTGTCAGTAAAAACCTGTCCAAGGCAGAATTAAACTATACTGTAACCAAGAAAGAGCTCCTAGTTGTAGTCCATTCCCTAAACAAGATCAGACACTACATCACTGGTTATCAAACATTCATACACACTGATCATGCTGCAATTAGGTATTTGATGAATAAACCTAATGATGCTCGTACCATTATATGGTTACTTTTATTGCAACAATTTGATTTGACCATTGTTGATAAGCCAGGTAAGGAAAATGTTGTTGCTGATTTTCTATCTAGACTAGATTTGCCTGTAGGTGAAGAAGGGGTGGTGGATGATCAATTTCTAGATGAACACCTGTTTGCTATTTTAGTACTCTCTCCATAGTTTTCTGATATAGCAAATTACTTGGTTTCAGCACAATTCCCGCCACACCTATTGTTGAGTCCCAAACTTGCACTTCCCTATACACCATTTCAGCCTTCTTTTTCCATTTACTTCATCCACCAAGCTGTCAAATCATTGCATAATAGTCTAAAAAGAGCTTATGAAATGGTTTCCTAACTATGTTTATGACTGTTGTTTGATTTATATTTTTGTTCAAGTAGCTGTGGAAACTTGTCACTTTCCGCAGCCAGCCCAAGTTTCCGCAGCCATTTTGTTAAAGGCTATGCTAAAAGTGTCCAATGGAGAAACCAGACACATGGGTAAGCTGCAAGTGACGTGTACATGGATTGTGTCCCTTCAGATCAGAGAAATCACTCATAAATAGTCGCGGTCAACGATGGTCAAAGGAAGGGCCAAATGAGGAGTTTTGCAGTGGCACGGCTCTATTTTGCCCACGTGAAGGTTTGCGTGGCACGATCCTTAGTTTCCGGAGGTACTGGCACACCTGGAGAGCAGCCCGTGAACTGAACCAAGCAGCCACCACTCCATGAATTCATGACCATCACGCTAGATCTCGGGTCAAGGAGATTTACGTGTCTCTTGGTAGCATAAATTTAGGAATTAGTTGCAGCGCCTTTTTCTTATAAATAACGCGTTGATATACACTGAATGGATTAGATTTTGTATTGTAATCTTGAATGTTGTCGCCCACTGTACTGCATTTCACTTTGCTTTAAATACATGAGAAGACAGTTTTTTTGAATCTGATTTGTGACTAAGTGATTGATTGGCTGAGGTTGTAGAGGGCCCCTGTACACCAGAGCTTTGTATAGTTCCTTACTTGCTTTCATTTACTATTTTTTAAATCATTGCTTGTATATATATTGTGTTGTTCTGATGTTCATTTGTTGTCTATATTTCCTTTATGCTTCTTTTCTAACTGTTAGCTGATCAGTGCTTCTTTTACAGGTTTTGTTGTAGGTAGCCCGGGCAGATTTACATATTTTTTTTGATAACTACTGACATGAGATCATCTTGTCCTTTCTGCTGATTTTCATTTCCTGAAGTTTAATTCTAGCACTGTCATTTTTCAAATTGCGTTTTGCTTATTTATTTTTTTGCTACTTAGACATCATATTACTCATCTGTTTATGCTTTCCTTTCTATAGTCAAGTAACTCTATTAGTAAGGAATCAGAATATTACTTATTGTCGTATGATTTAGATTGCTTTCCTCCAATTTAGATATCATGTTACTTAGCTTGTTCATGATTACTTCCTATAGGCAGATTGAGTTGAAGGGTAAAGGATCAGAATAGGGGTTGAAGTAGTGTGATTAGTTAAATTTTAGTTTCCTTTTATGCAATCTAATTTCCTGCAATTTAGATATCATATTACTCAGCTTGTTTATGATTACTCCCCATAGGCAGATTGAGTTGAAGGGTAAAGGATCAGAACATGGGTTGAAGTAGTGTGATTTAGTTGTTTTGCTTTCAGTTTTTGAGTTGCTTTAAGTTCAGTTTTTACTTTCTTTTCATGCAGCAGTAAGGATACTGGGCCACTGCCACTAGTTCACTGTTTGGTTCATTTACTTCCTTTTGAGAATTGATTTCATTACAGTCAGTTTAGAGCTTTCTTTTTGAAAAGTTTTAAGTTTGGAAAATCACTGTAAAAATCACCATTACCATCCATACATAACTTTCAATTTTGCCATCACACACTAGGGAATCCATAAAAGATAAATCCAAAAAACAAACTAAAAAAACTCAAAAACGACAAAGGACTAAGAAAATGGTTATCTTGTACATATAGTACACCTCACTTCGTCAGTTTACAAATCCCGGATTGAAATTTAAATTAGCAATTTAGAACACACTAAATTGACCAAACATTTTGGCGCTGTTGCCGGGAAAGTGAAACTAGGTAGCCAATTTCTTAAAAAAAAATTAAATAAATTTTTTTTTCAAGGAAGGAAAATTGATAACCTCTCAAAGTATGCTCTCCTCTTGCACTTAGCATGATCTGGAGGATCAGAAAAGAGAAAGTTATTGGTTTAAGAGTTTCTTGAGTATGCTCTCTTCTTGCACCTAGAGTGACCTGGAAGATCAGAAAGAGAATTATTAGCCTGACTTGAAGAAAAATAAAAATGATATGCATAGAGCAAGAGATTCTAGGGGAAGGCTTTTAGCTAGAGCCAAGAGTTTGATTGTCACAACTCCATCTACTTCAAGGAATAGACAAGAGACACCTCCATCATCTCCAACCCACACTCCTAGCCCTAGGATTCCTGGAATTCAAGGGGCAGTAGTTGAGTTAGGAGACTCTTCCACACCATCCATCGAATCTGAATTAGGAAAAGATCCTTTCTTTCCTTCTACAGGGAGACACATTGTAATTGAAGAAGTAGAATCACCTGAGGAAGAAGAGGGAGAAATTCCTCCTCGTTCGCCATTAGTAGAGGAACCAGAGGACTCTGAAATCTCTAAGGAAGCTACCATGACAGAGGAGGGAGTTAACGAATTTGGTAGAGGTAGAGGAGGGGGAGGAGGAAATAATGGAGGAGGTAGAGGTAACAATGGGGGAAAAAGGGATGGAGATAACTCATTTCGATTTCCTATAGTCGATGAGGATTCTCGAGCAACAATGAAAAATATTTCACCATCTGTCCTCCCAAACTTTCATGGGTTAAGAAATGAGGATCCTGAAACATTTTTATTTGAGTTTGAGGTCATATGTCGAACTTATGATTATCTGGAAGACTCTCAAAAACTCAAACTGTTTCCTTCAACATTGAAAGGAGCTGCTTTGAAATGGTTCATGGGATTACTCACTCAATCCATTAGGACTTGGAATGATATGAAACAAACATTTTTGGATAGATACCTGGACTATTGTATGCCCACCAACCACAAGGATGAAGTATTTAAAATGGTACAAAGAGAAGATGAAAACTTGGAGGATTTACTTGAAAGATTCCAATACAATCTGAAAAGAGCAAAAATGAGTAAGTTAGATGAGGAAACCTTGAAAGCCCTTCTATTAAAAGCCATTAGAGATGAATGGATAGATATTTTGAATATGATGGGAAAAGGAGACATATCTCAACTTCCACTTCATGATATAGCAGAGCTGTGTGTCCATCTCTCAAGAGGAAAATCTAAAACTAGAAAAGGGCCTAGAGATCCTTCTCTCATCAGAGCAAACAAATCTGCAACTGGATCAGTAAGTAGGGCTGAGATTGGCAATATGCTTGATGAATTCAAAACTGATATCTTAGGGAGTCTTAGTGAGAAACTAGACACTCTTAAGATCCACAACAAACAGAAAGCAGAAGTTGAAGCTTTAGCCATCTTTTGCCCAAAATGTAGAAAGAAACATGCTCTCAGGGAATGTCCCTTGGATGAAAAAGTTGTAGAAACATGTGCGATTTGTTCAGAGAATCATGAGACCAAGGATTGTCCTTCAATTCTTGGGCTCAAAGCTGACTTCCAAGAAGATCCAAATACAATTGAGTCTCTCTGTTTTGTTGCAAGGAAACCTTGGCAGGGGCAACAAAACCAAGGGTTTAACAACTCTATGAACTTTCAAACCCCACCAAATTGGAATCCTTGGCAACAACCTTGGTCCCAACCTCAAAATCCTTTTCAATCATGGGTACAAGGTATGAAAAATCCTTGTGGGAGATTTGCTCAATTTTATCAATATCCTCCATCTTTTCAAAACCAACAAGCTCCACAACTTCCAAATCAAAATCCACAACTATCATTGCCATTTCAACAACAACAATCTTCTCAACAGAACCCAGATTCTCAACTCTTGCTTCCATTCCAACAAAAGTCAAATCAACTTCCTTCTCAGCCATTGCCAAACCCCAATAATAAAAACCTTCAAAATGCTTACATGGTAGAAGGTCAACAATTTCCTACCTATATGATTGTTCCTCTCAATGATGTACAACTCAGATCTGGTAGAGTTTTAGATAAACCTTCTATAGATGCCCAAAAGCAAAGCATTTCTGATGAAGATTCTCTTGAAGCCAATAAGGGTTCTGAAGCATCTCTTCAAAACCCAAGCACTCAGAAAGAAAAAGAAAAAGAGCTAACCCCCAAAACTCCTATAGTTGAGCAACCTGCATCTTCATCCACACCTCCTTTTCCTGAAAGATTACAAATTGACAAAGGGGTGGAAAAACAAATCTTGTTGCCTGACTATGATTTTCTAGATGAATTGAAGAATGTCTGTATCAAGATTCCCTTGTTACAAGCCATTAGAGGGATTCCTATTCTAGCAAAAACAATAAAGGAGTTGAGTCTTAAAAGACTAGGAAGGAAACCTAGAGATACAAGAAGAATCCACCTGGTAGGAAAAATTGCAGACATCATGATGGGAAAAATTACTATGCAGAAGTATGTAGATCCCGGTAGTCCAATTGTCAAAACACATATCAATGGGGTAGAAATTCCAAATACTTTGATTGATTTAGGGGCTGCTATCAACACTATGAGTAGACAGACTATGGAACAACTGAAACTTCCTAATCTTCTTTTTACACCTACTTTACTGCAACTTGCAGATCGATCAATTATCAAACCAGATGGTGTATTAGAAGACATTTCTGTCTCCTTAGACTCTTTGGAATATCCAGTAGATTTCATGATTTTAACCCCCAAGAGTAATTTAGGAGGACACCCTCTCATCTTAGGAAGACCTTGGCTAGCCACAGCCGATGCTTTCATCAGTTGTAGGTCTGGGGATATGTATATTTCTGATGGTAATTCGACAAAGAAATTCAATATGTATCCTCCAGCAAAATCAATTACAGAAATAGGAGATAATGAGTGGATTGATGATGAGGATACTATACAACCTGTCTTTACCATTTATGAAGTTAGTGAAGATAGTCAAATTCTGTACACATTAGAAAACTTAGAAACATCTTCAGAATATGACCACACAAAATTTCAGTTAGATTTTGACATTGAGTATCTATCATCTAGACAAATGTCTCTTTTCTCTATGGAAGAGTTTCCATTGAGATCTTTCCAGGTAAAACATTGAATATCAACAAAAAATTGGAAAGATCACAACAGGACGAACTAACCAAAATCTTGCAAAAACATTCTACTGCATTTGCATGGGAATATACTGATATGAAAGGTATTGACCCTAAGACTTGCATTCATCACATCTACATTGAGGAAAACAGTAGACCAATCCAACAACCTCAAAGAAGGATGAATCCAAACCTTAGGGAGATAGTGAAAGAAGAGCTCCAAAAACTACTTAATGTAAACCTCATTTATCCAATTTCAGATAGCCGATGGGTTTCTCCTTTGGTTATAGTACCTAAAAAGAATGGTAAATGGAGGGTATGCATTGATTACAGGGAATTGAACAAAGAAACTTTGAAGGATCACTTTCCTTTACCCTTTATCGATCAGGTATTAGATACTTTAGCAGGCAAAAAGTATTTTTCATTTTTGGATGGTATTAGTGGCTATAATCAGATTTAGGTAGCACCTGAAGATCAGGACAAGACCACATTTACCTGTCCATGGGGAAATTTTGCTTACCGAGTACTTCCTTTTGGATTATGTAATGCACCCGCAACATTTCAAAGGGCAATACTAGGAATCTTTTCTGATCTAATCCATGATTGTGTAGAGGTTTATATGGATGATTTCACAGTTTATGTTAATTCGTTTGAAGAGGCATTAGGGAATTTGGAAAAAGTCCTTATAAGATGTAAAGAAACAAACCTATCATTGAGTCATGAAAAATGCTTTATGATGTTTACTGAAGGGATTGTTTTAGGACATCATATTTCAGGGGATGGGATTAAAGTTGATAGATCAAAAGTTGAAGTCATCTCCAAGTTGCCTATTCCAAATTTTCAAAAATATGTTAGAAGTTTTCTTGGATTTACCGGATACTATAGAAGATTTATTGAAAACTTCACCAAAATAGCATCTCCACTCTTCAAATTACTTACAAAAGACTGTGAATTCAAATGGGATCCTGATTGTCAATCTGCATTTGAAACTTTGAAAACAAGAATATCTGAAGCACCCATTTTGAGAGGGCCAAATTGGAAACTTCCTTTCCATATTTCCACAGATGCTTCAGATACAGCTCTAGGAGCTATGTTGGGACAAAAAGATTTAGTTCCTTATGCCATTTACTACACCTGTAAAAATTTGGCTCCCACCGAGTTAAACTATACTGTGACTGAAAAAGAGTTCTTAGCTGTTGTTCATGCAATCAATAAGTTTAGACACTATATAACTGGCTATGAAACTTTTGTCCATACTCATCATTCTGCAATTAGATATCTCATGAATAAACCTGCTACTAATGGCAGAGTTACAAGATGGCTCTTACTTTTACAAGAATTCAATATTACTGTTTTGGATAGACCAGGGAAACAAAATACAGTAGCAGATTTCTTGTCTAGAATCCAAAATACTAATGAAGATTCTCCTGTAGAGGATAAGTTTCCAGATGAGTATTTATTTGCAATAACTACTAAAACTCCTTGGTATGCAGATATTGCTAACTATTTGGTTACAGGAAAGCTACCTCCACATTTATTTCCTGGTGAAAAAAGAAGAATTATTCAAGAGAGTTCAAGTTATTCATGGATTTCTAATGAATTGTTTAAAACAGGGCTAGATTGTGTGATCATAAGATGTGTTCGGGAAGATGAGATGCCTGATATTCTCAAGGCATGTCATGATGAACCATGCGGTGGAAACTTTGCTGAAAAAAGGACGGCCTATAAAATCCTTTCTTTAGGATATTGTTGGCCTTCCCTTTTCAAAGATGCAAAACAATATGTCAGAAGGTGTGACAACTGCCAAAGAGTTGGGAGACCGACTCTTTCAAATGAAATGCCATTACAATCACAGGTACTAATCGAACCCTTTGAAAAATGGGCTTTATATTTCATTGGACCTATTAATCCACCATCTAAACAGAAAAAGTATATATTGGTATGCACTGATTATGTCACTAAATGGGTAGAATCCAAAGCATTGCCTTTTGCCACTGAAAATTCAGTTGTTCAATTTCTTTTTGAGGATATTTTTACTCGTTTTGGTGTCCCAAGAGAAATTGTGACAGATCAGGGAAGCCAATTTACATCTAACTTGATGGAGAAGCTGATGGAAGAATACAAAATCAAGCACAGAAAATCTACTCCTTACCATCCGCAAGCAAATGGCTAAGTGAAGTCTACAAACAAAGTTCTTGAGAGCATCATCACTAAAACTCTTCATCTACACAGAAAAGATTGGGCAGAAAGGCTTCCTGAAGCCTTATGGGCCTACAGAACTACATGGAGGAATACAACAGGAAATTCTCCCTATAAACTTGTTTATGGGAAAGAAGTCCTGCTCCCCATTGAGTTTCAAGTCAAGACTTTCAAGATGGCAGTCCAGTTGGGGATGAATCTATCAGAAGCCCAAAAGCACAGAAAGGAGCAGCTGAACGAGCTAGATGAGATCAGACAAGAAGCAATTTTAAAGACTGATCTAGTTCAACATCAAAGAGCTAAATGGCATGACAGATACATCAAAGAAAGAAATTTTCAAGAGGGAGATTGGGCATTACTGTTTGATTCCAAGTTCAAAGACTTTAAAGGTAAATTTCAGACCCATTGGCTTGGGCCATATGAAATTGACAAAGTCTTTAACAATGGAGCAGTAAGAATCAAGACCATTGATGAATTTTAGATTTCTTTTCTTGTGAATGGCCACCGATTGAAAATTTATCATAAGCCACTCTCAAAAGAAGAATTTGTCAAGATGTTCCAAGAGAATTCTGCAATAAGGCTGGTGGAGAAGAATCCTTCTTCCCCACCAGCCTAGCCTTTGATTCTTTCAGTTAAAAAAAAAAAAAAAAAAAAATTGTATAAGCCTGAAAACCAATCATAGATTGGCAGTCTTATACAGAAAATATAGAGTGAAAATCAAGGACACTTGACACTCTATATTTTCCCAAAAAAAAATCTCCTCTCCTTCTCTTTCCATCTTCACTCCACCTCATTCGCCATTCCACTCCATCTCCATCTCATTCACATTTTCTCTTCACTTCACTCCGCTTCATTTTCATTCCATTCCACTCATTTCATTTTCATTTCATCAATAAAAGTTCCTGTCAGGACTATTTTCACTCAGTTAGTTCTTTTCTAACCATATTTGTTCAGCTAAGTGGGTGTTGTCCTAGTTTCCGTAGCTGGAAGCAGTTTCCGCAGCCAGAAACAGTTTCCACAGCCAAAAACGATTTCCGCAGCCACCACCACTCTGTTTTTCAAATTCACAGTCAAAATGTTAGTACAAAAATCATGAAAATGCAGGTGTAAGTGAGCAAATTCCATGAAGACATGGAGCATCTCCAAGACATCAAGAAAGAACAGTTGGTTAAAAGCTATGGGTAAGAAATGACAAAGTTTCCAAAGGTATGAGCAATTTCTTTTTATCAAATAGCAATTAAAATCATGATTATGCATAGTTATCAAACCATGAAAAGTTCTACTATGTGCAATGATTCGATATGATAGCTCCATTACTCACTCCTATCCCACGATCTTACTCCATACACCATGCATTCATTTCTTAACGGTCTCATGATGAGTTTTCAGGTTTAAACTCAAGTTGATTGCACTATCATTTGCCACCTGTGCTCATAAGATGTGACCAATCTCTTTACGGCTCTTCCTCACCGTATTTTCCACAGCTATCTATTAAAACGTGTGATCTCCCGTACGTAGCCGTTAATTCAAAACAAAAAAAGATCTAGCCTCCACTACCGGTCACTTACCATTTCATTTAAGACCTTCCTTTCATACACACGCACTTCAGTTTGTAAACCCATTCACTACCGTTTATCCTCTATTCCACCTGAAATCTGAAGCACTCCCGTTACCTGCTATCGATTGCAGCCATTACCTTTCACCATAAACCCTGCAACCAAACTACTTTCCTCTGCTAAAATCTTCATACGCAATTGCATCTTCAGTTGAAATTTAAAACAGGGGAAGGAATGGGAAAACTACTAAGGGCAGAGCCAGAAGGACCGAAATATCTAGAAGGTTACCCTCAAGCCAAGGATTTACTGAAGAAAGATAAATGGTTACGGTTCATTCAAAGGTTTAAAGGCTATAACAAAGAAGTAACCAAGGCTTTTGCATGGTCATTTGATGGTCAGAAAGTGGAGATTGGAGATTTGAAGCTCACGGTGACCGAAACAACGGTAGTAGCTGCTACAGGCTTACCTCAGGAGGGTGAGAGATGGTTCAAAAATAAAAGCGTGGATGAACAGGCATGGAGAATCATGTTAAGAAACCCAGGTATGGACACCACCGTGTTTATTAAAGGAATTCCTGTTCATGCATTAAAGGAAGAATGGGCTAGTCTGCTATTAGTTATCCAAAAATTTGTCACCTGTGAAGGACGCTTCGGTTCGATGTATATGTACCATTCTAGACTATTGATTAATTTCTTAGAAAATCAGACTCTTAATTTTCCTTATTTCTTACTCTTGAGTTTGAAGAAGATGAGCATTACAGTCCAAAAACACATAGGCAATATAGACCCTCATTTATACCATCATGGACTTATAAAAATTCTTATTGAAGACCACTTAAGGAAAAACAAAGATACATGGGAGCAATTCTTGATAAGGAACTACTTCCAAGAGCCATCTAAGGCCTTTGAAAGTAGCACACTGAAGACACCAAGAAAAAATAGGAGGAGAGAAAAGAGCACTATAGTCCAAGACTCCCCTACTATAGAAACTCAAGAAACCGGTCAAAAAGAAGAAGAAGATAGAGCTAAAGACAAGAAACAGAAGAAAGAAAAAGGCAAAAGGACCATCCAAGAAGTCTATCAATCCCCTAAGCAATCCATAGAGGAGTATTATCAACCACTGCCAGAAAGATTAGTACATCTTTAGGCTGCTGCTATAGCAAAGAAAAAGGCAAAAGGAAAACAGAGTATACAGGAAAAGAGTACTAGTCCACCATACTTAAGGAGAAGCACAAGGTTAAGAGGAAAAGGGAGTAAAATGCAAATAAAACGGCCCCACTTCATTGACTTGGGTGGAGAGACACCTAAGAAAACTCCAGCTAGCCGTAGTCCACCTCATCCTCAGCCAAGCATTGAAATCAGCCCTCCATATGATGAAAGCCCTTCTCGGCCAGAGTTAGAGAGCAGTCCTCCTCCTCCACCAGATTTTGAACTCAGTCCAAGAAAGACACCTGAAGTAGACCCGAATAAATAGGAAGTATATGACTACTTGGAATCATTAGAAAAATCAGCTGCAGGTCCAAGTACCACTCTGCCACTAGATGCACAAGTTCAGTCCTTAAAACAGGAGGTATTTGAATTAGAAGTCCTAAACAGGCATATCAAGCAGGAAAATGAAGCACTCAAAGAGCAGAGCAAAGTAGATAAAATTATTCATGATAACACTATGCTCCATTTAGGACTATGGCAAAAGAAAAACAAGAAACTGAAGAAAAAGTGCAAAAAGTTGAGCAGAGCATTGATTAATCTCAAGTTCAGATGTCTAATAAGGAAACCAAGAATGGTGGTAGCACCAAAGAAGAAGAAAAGAGGGCTATATGTCCTAGAAGAAGCATCAGAACATATGGAGTAGAAAGGGGTGACTAAATTTTGGTTGCATGAGGACATGCAACACCTTCACAGTGGGGGTATGTTGAGTCCCAAACCTGCACTTCCCTATACACCCTTTCAACCTTCTTTTTCCATTTACTTCATCCACCAAGCTGTCAATTCGTTGCATAATAGTCTAAAAAGAGCTTATGAAATGGTTTCCTAACTATGTTTATGACTGTTGTTTGATTTAGATTTTTGTTCAAGCAGCTGCGGAAACTTGTCACTTTCCGCAGCCAGCCCAAGTTTCCGCAGCCATTTTGTTAAAGGCTATGCTACAGGTGTCCAATGGAGAAACCGGCCACATGGGTAAGTTGCAAGTGATGTTTACATGGAGTGTGTCCCTTCAGATTAGCCAAATCACTCATAAACAGTCGCGGTCAATGATGGTCAAAGGAAGGGCCAAATGAGGAGTTTTGCGGTGGCACGGCTCTGTTTTGCCCACGTGAAGGTTTGCGTGGCACGATCCTTAGTTTTCGGAGGTACTGGCACACCTGGAGAGCAGCCCGTGAACTGAACCAAGCAGCCACCACTCCATGAATTCATGACCATCACGCTAGATCTCGGGTCAAGGAGATTTACGTGTCTCTTGGCAGCATAAATCTACGAATTAGTTGCAGCACCTTTTTCTTATAAATAACGCGTTGATATACGCTGAATGGATTAGCTTTTGTATTGTAATCTTGACTATTGTCGCCCACTGTACTGCATTTCACTTTGCTTTAAACACATGAGAAGACAATTTTTCTGAATCTGATTTGTGACTAAGTGATTGACTGGCCGAGGTTGCAGAGGGCCCTTGTACACCAGAGCTTTGTATAGTTTCTTACTTGCTTTCATTTACTATTTTTTAAATCATTTCTTGTATATATATTGTGTTGTTCTGATGTTCATTTGTTGTCTATATTTCCTTTATGCTTCTTTTCTAACTGTTAGCTGATCAGTGCTTCTTTTACAGGTTTTGTTGTAGGTAGCCCGGGCAGATTTACATATTTTTTTTGATAACTACTAACATGAGATCATCTTGTCCTTTCTGCTGATTTTCATTTCCTGAAGTTTAATTCCAGCACTGTCATTTTTCAAATTGCGTTTTGCTTATTTATTTTTCTGCTACTTAGACATCATATTACTCATCTGTTTATGATTTCCTTTCTGTAGTCAAGTGACTCTATTAGTAAGGAATCGGAATATTACTTATTGTAGTATGATTTAGTTTGCTTTCCTGCAATTTAGATATCATGTTACTCAGCTTGTTCATGATTACTTCCTATAGGCAGATTGAGGTGAAGGGTAAAGGATCAGAACAGGGGTTGAAGTAGTGTGATTAGTTAAATTTTAGTTTCCTTTTATGCAATTTAATTTCCTGCAATTTAGATATCATATTACTCAGCTTGTTTATGATTACTCCCCATAGGCAGATTGAGTTGAAGGGTAAAGGATTAGAACAGGGGTTTAAGTAGTGTGATTTAGTTGTTTTGCTTTCAGTCTTTGAGTTTCTTTAAGTTCAGTTTTTACTTTCTTTTTCATGCAGCAATAAGGATACTAGGCCATTGTCACTAGTTCAGTGTTTGGTTCAATTACTTCCTTTTGAGAGTTGATTTCATTACAGTCAGTTTAGAGCTTTCTTTTTGAAAACTTGTAAGTTTGGAAAATCACTGTAAAAATCACCATTACCATCCATACTTAACTTTCAATTTCGCCATCACACACTAGGGAATCCATAAAAGATAAATCCAAAAACAAACTAAAAAAACTCAAAAACGACAAAAGACTAAGAAAATGGTTATCTTGTACATATAGTACACCTCACTTCGTCAGTTTACGAATCCCGGATTGACATTTAAATTAGCAATTTAGAACACACTAAATTGACCAAACACCTATCCTCAAAATAGAAGAGAAAGATCATGAGGAAAAGTGCCCCATTCACTTGGATCGGGGGCAACCTGTTCAAACTTGGCCCAGATCAGATTTTGAGGCATTGTGTCAGGGAGGAGGAAGTTTTTGACATCCTCCTAACCTATCATGATGGATCCTGTGGAGGCCACTTTGCAGCAAAAAGGACCGCTTTCAAAATTCCACAGGTAGGCTACTATTGTCCCACTCTTCATCAAGATGTCAGAAGATACATCAGCCAATGTGACTGATGTCAAAGGATGGGGAAAATGACTCCAAGGGATGAAATTTCCCTCCAACCTCAGGTGATTTTCGAGCCATTTGAGAAGTGGGGCATGGACTTTGTGGGTCCTATCAACCCTCCTTCAAAACAAAAGTCTTACATCATTGTGTGCACGGACTACCTGACAAAGTTGGTAGAAACAAAGGCAATCAAGGTAGAAACAGAAGAAAAATTGGCTGAGTTTTTGAGGGAAAATATCTTCTATAAGTTTGGCTACCCAAGAGAATTAGTCACAGATCAAGGAAGCTAGTTTACCTCTAACCTCATTGAAGACCTACTTGCTCATCACAAGATTAAGCACATAACTTCCACCCCTTATCATCCAAAAGCAAATTGGTGGGTGGAAGTCACTAACAGGGCTTTGGAAGAGATTTTGACTAAAGTGGTGAGCAGCAGCAGAAAATATTGGGCAGATCACTTGGTTGAGGCCACTTGGGCCTACAACACTACTTGGAAAACTACAACAGGTTTCACACCTTATGAGCTGGTCTACGGGAAGAAGGCTTTGCTGTCCATAGAATTTGAATACAACACATTGAGGTTGGCAGCTCAGCTGGACCTAGATCTTAGCCATGCACAACAGGAAAGACTACTTCAACGGAATGGACGAGATGAACAAAGAATGCAGGCCCTCCTCCACTCAGAGGTGGTCCAACTTCAAAGAAAAATATGGCGTGACCGGTACCTTAAAGAGAATCAATTTCAGCCAGGAGATTGGGTGCTGTTATATGATTCAAGATACAAGGATTTCAAAGGGAAGTTGAGCACAATATGGCTGGGACCATATACAATGGAGAAATGTAACGAAAATGGTTCAGTCCTTATCAAGACCATTGATGAAGAAGCCATCCCTATGCTCATCAATTGGCATCGATTGAAGATCTACAAGAAGCCCCTTTCTAAGCAAGAGTTCATTGAAACTATGGATAAATCAATGTTGGTAGTGGAGTAGGCCCCTGTCTCCACCCCACCCACATTCTGAGCACCCAAAAAAAAAAGAGAAAAAGAAAAAAGAAAAGCAGGAAAAGAATAAAATATCCTTGGGTGAAAACCTCTTGGAGGCACTCAGGCCAGGCAGTGAGGGTGAAAACCTCCTGGACGCACCCCGGCTGTCTCAAAAAAGAATGAAAGAAAGAAAAAACATAGAAAAATAAACCTGACTTCTGTTGAACAAATTCCAGGTTGCATGAAGGACATTGCAGGTTAGGAGGATCGCACAAGACAAATATAGAGGTAAGCACCAGGCTGCATTCATCCCTCACAATCAATTCCTCCATGACCACTACCCTTCCCTAAGATTTGATCTCATTCGGGCCAAGATTTCACCTTCTACGGGAAGTTCTGTGTCTTCTACAGGAAGTTCTGTGTCTTCTACAGGAAGTTCTGTGTCTTCTACAGGAAGATCTTGTAGAACCCACAGACGAGCGAAATTGATCTCAGAAGGAAATCCGAAGGTTGGGAATCTACCTATAAGACCTATCCACATCCCTATTTCCATTCATCACCATATGTTGCCTTTTTTTTTTTTACCTCTGTACACCTCCATTGCACCCATTTTTTATATATTCTTGCATAGTCACACACAAAAATCTTGTTTTCTTCATATTTCCAGCAAAAACTTTTATTGACAAATCAAGCAGCAGTTTCCCACTCACCATACCTGTCAATCTCCATCTAGACTTCTCATCAGTAGAAACCCTCATCAGCAGTATAGCTCTGCTCATTCTAGCTTACATTCTAGGAGGAAAAGCAGCTATAGGACATCCTACAGGAATCTTGTAGCAGTTGATCCCTCTGGAAGACATACTTTGGAGATAGGGACAACCAAGAACGGAAAAAGAGAGATGCAAAGAGCTCTTCGTGAATGTAAGAATATCAACAGCAGCCAAAGACAAGCATGCAGTGTGCATGCAGCAACAGAAGACGACGGAATGGGTTCCAAAACCCATGCATGTAGCAACAACAAATGAAGGAATGGGTTGCAAAACCCGAAATCTGCATAATGCGGCTGTGAACTGGCCACAGCCGCATTATGCAGATTGAGTGGAATTGGGAATGGTTCAGATTGAGTGGAATTGGTGGCCAGTCAACTGGCCACCCTTGGCCAGTTACATATCCTCGTGGGATCCAAACGAGCCCCATTACATTCAAAATTTCTGACGAGATGTGTAGCCAACACGTGTGGAGTGTCCATTCAAGGAGCAATCGTTGTGACTGGTAGTGGTGGCGGTAGATAATGACAGAGAGGAGGTGATGGCAGTCAGAAACATGCAGAAAAATTATGGTTGTGACATCGAACCAACGGTCTAGTCCAGCCACCTCATCCCCTCACCACGAATCATGCTGCAGTTAAAAGATGCTCGGTTGAAACATGCACCACCTTCTGTTCACTCTGCACTCACAACATCCTTGATTGGACTACGTCTCCACCGCTTCCAAAAACAATTAACTAGTCGTCCTCCATCAATTTTTCTCCCTATTTTCGAAAATCTCCCATGCATCGGGCTCTATCGGAAGCACAGTTTCATTCTACAGGAACTAGGAGCTTTCTACAGGAAAGGCAGATCAACTCTGCGGGGAAAGGAAACCTAGAATTTTTGTTGAATTTGAAGCTCCAAACGAGGTAGGCTTGAAAAAAACCTTCTCTATGCATAAGTTGTTTGTGCAAGGTGGTAAATTGAATGGCATCAGTTTGAAAAACAAAAGGAAAAAGTCTGCCTGTGTATTGAAAAAACGTGAAAGTTTCCTGCATATTTCACCGAGTTTCCCCAATTTTTTTGCATCAGAAATCTCCTCCACATTTCTTTTTAAATTCTCTTGCAAGGAGGATATATGTAGTCATAGAAACACGTTTGTGTGTCTGGAAAACTGAATTTACATATCTATCTGTATGCTGAGAAGAGAACCTGTGTCCTTATGCTTTGTCTATAAAAAAAAATTATTCTTTTCAAAAACAGACAGTCGAATTCTAGGTGACAGCAGTTTTAAAACAAGGGAATTGTTTCTAGTTGATATTGAACACACGAAAAATTCCTTCTTGGGTTCAGGGGAAACCAATTTCAAGATATCCTCTGTTCCAAATTGACTGTTTGGTTGCCTGAGAATTTCCTTTTTTGAATAAAACATAAAAAGAGCACTCTCACCATGCCAAGAGGATTCATAAGGAAGGAGACCTCAGACTCTAGCAAACTGCACGAGCATCCTAAGGTGGTGGACCTTTTCACCCGAGCAAATTGGATATCCTTCTTTGACAAAATTCAGGGTCATGATGAGGAGATAACTGAGGAGTTCTTAACGTCCCTGAGACCATAGTCGAAAACACATGCCACAGTTAGTTTTAGGGGTTTGACCATAGAACTCACCCCTGAGCTCATCAGTGTAGTTACTGGTCTACCATTGGGGCTCCCTTGGAGCAAAGAAGAGAGGTAATTGGGCCAAGTTGCTAAGAAAACATTCTTTCTGCCCGATGAGCATCCTGTAGAAGACAAAAATGGGGTTAGAAGAACCAGCTTGCCTCCTCTTTGGAGTGAACTCATTTTCCAAATTGTGAAGTACATCACATGTGAAGGGAGGTTTAGCATCATCTATGGATACCATTTCAGGTTGCTGTGTGAAATAAGGCATGGGATTGACTTGCCTCTAGCCAATAAACTGAGCATCCCCTATTTCCTTCTCCAGTCACTAATTGAATGTGGTACAAAGCTCAATGAGGGGATCCCAGATCATTTGGCCCATCACGGGCTCATCAAACTATTGGTGGAAGATTCCTTACATACCTATATTGTCCCCATATCTTGGGAAACCTTCAAAAATATGTCCAGGGAGGATAACATTAGAACTTTGGTTGAAAACATCACCCCATCCAGTAGTGAGGAGGGGGAGCACACTGAAGAAATTGAGAAGAAAAATGATGAGGGAACACAGGACATTCAAGCAAAAGGAAAACCAAAGGAAGCACAGGAAAAACAGAAGGAAATGGGCTAGATTACTAAGCCTAAAAAAGAGGAAGAAACAACAGAAAAAACATCAAAGGAAAAGATGATGCACAGTAGAAAGGAAAAGGCTGAGAAAGTCCAAATGAAGGCTACCACAGCCAAAGAGGCACACAGAAACAAAAGGAAAAGACACACCCTGAGATATCAGCAACACAGATAGAAATAGTGGACATAGGGATTTCTACAGGAAGCAAGGAAAGAGAACAACAAGAGGAGAAATCACCAGAGAGATTGGAAAGGGAGGCAGTAGTTGTGCTTGCTACCTTAAGCACACCTCCAAAACAAAAAGGGAAGAGAAAGAGGCAAACCTCCATGTACTTTAAAGCAAGGAGAAGCACAAGGATCAAAGTGGGCAGACACCAGCCATAGTTCAAGGAGCCAATTGTCATTGAGGACACAACAACTAAACCAAAAGAAGAGTCTCCTTCAAAGATATCTATCACCTATGAATGAGGAAGCCCAAAAAGCTCCACCTGGAGAGAGAGAATTAGGATGATGGACTCAAGGACAACTCTACAAGAAGTTGATACATCTCTACAGGAAACTCTAGCTAAGTTAAAGGAGACCGAGAAATTAGAGGAAAAGGCAGCCAAAACATCACAGGGAGAGGAAAAGACCGAGGAGATACTGGAACCAAGCCCTCAATGTAGCTTGGGTTCATACTACAACCAGTTAGAGGTTTGGAAAATCATCCCACAGAAATTTGTTGTGCCACTCTTCTTTGCATTGGAACAAGAGAGGATCAGAACACGCACATGGATGAAAAATTGCCAAATCTAAGGGAATTGAGGACATAGGACACATGGAGGAGAAGTTAAAAGAATTAAGAGGAGAATTGGCCATGGTCAGGCATGTAGAAAGCTGCAAAAGAGCCCAGTTGCAGGAGGAGAATGAGCTGCTGAAAAAAAAGTTGTAGCTACAGGAAGTCCACAAGGAAGGTAGGCTGTCCATTTTGGGAGGACAACAGCAGCAAGAAGGACCTCCAGCGGACAAAGACACAACTGAGAAACAACAGAAGGAGGAAAAGCTACAAGCTAATGTGGAGATGCTCACAAAATTGCTGCAAGAATAGGAGTCTCAAGCAGTAGAAAAGATACAGGGTTTAAAACAACAGTTGAAAGAAAAGGACGCCCAGATGGCCTGCATGGCCAGTTGGGCAGTAGAAGCCTTACAATGTAGGAAACCTACTAAGTAATATGCCTTACATCTTAAAGATCACAAGAAATAGAGCACAGGAAATGGGAGGAAGTAGAGAGAAAAGCAGGGTTTCATGACCGACAAGAGGACATCACCTCGGAAGCCTGGGATGTCAAAGAGGCAGTCAAAGTAATAAAAAATGATGAGATAGATTAGTTGCTCAGAGGATGAGTAACACATTTAGCAGGGGGTGATGATGAGCCCCAAAAATGGGTAAATTATTGGGCTCATTTTTCCTATTATTCTTAATTAATCCACCATTCTTCATAGTTTATGCATGCTTTTGAATATATTTATGTTAACTGAATGAATGAGAATAGTTACTTGACCATGAAGTCTAATACGTGCTTATTGCAGATTTTTGGACATATTTTGGACCAAGGTCAAGTATTTATGAGCCAGTTGATAGCCAAATATGAGGGAACAAGGCTGAGGATTAGTAGAAAGGGTGTCTCCTACACTAAATGGCCCCTTCCTCGAGTTCTCCACCATCAGCTCAGAGTTCAACAACCCACCAAAGATGATTTCCAAGGGTAGCCGAGCAAATTTTGTGAAGTGGATGATTACTTGCAGTTTTGAGCAGCCAAGCTCCTCAAGTTAAGGAGGGCTGTTGGAGGTCCTTGTGGTGCATAAGTAGGAAGGCTTCAAGCCTTGGTAGTTTAGCTCTTGAATAGTTGCTTTTCGAACTTTGGTGATGCTCTGCATTTCAGCTCATTTTCGAGCTTTTGCTGTAAACATTTTTGTGAAATGGTTCTTTTTTGAGTGATGGAGATAAATTTCACTTTGCACTAGCTCTGAGATTTTCTTAGGAGGCTGTAGCTCTTGGGGTTGGGCCCAACCCAAGTGCCAGTACCTCCTTTGTGTACTATTATGTGTTTTCTTTGCATTCATAGAATAATTTCTACTATTTAGGTTAAGATATTGCTTTGTTACTTAGGTTGCTTTTGATGATTAAAATAGCTTTTCATGCTTCAGGTTGATTTGATAGCTTGATAACAGAAAAGATCTACAAAAATTCAACCAAGCAATCCTTGATCTCATCTCTCCCTCCTTGGGACCATGAGCTGAGACCAAGGCATACTTGCTGCCACAAAAACACTGTTTTGCCTTTCAATGCAATTGCAAGTGTTAGATTTTTAGTTGGAAAAGTTGATACCAGTTGTGCTTGCATATTTAGATCTGTTCTTGCTTAGGTTTCCATAGTTATCTTGCATGATTTCCTATTCACAACTTGTTGTTCATCATGTTTCTGGTTTTTAGGTCAGATTAGGTCAAAGTAGATAGATCTCTGATTTTTCTAGTCTTTCTTTGATTAGTTTTGAGAGATAGTGTGTACATCACCTGTAATACATCCCTGCCTATCCTTCCTTCATCACACAACTTGCTCCAACCCCAAATTCCGGATTCCTTCCCTTCATTTGCCACACTTTTCCAATTTGACCTAATTTCTACATTTTTGTGCAACATTGCTCCCTCCATCCTTGAACAAATCCAACCATGTTCATCACTCCTTAGACTCATTTACCAGGTCCAAGACCTCTTCACATCCTCAGCCACCCTCCATTTCCACTTTCCCACCTTTTTTCCTCCATCAACCCTCAAAAATCCTCTCTCGGCTCTTCCTGTAGAATATCCTGTAGAACATCTTGTAGAATCCCTGTAGACTTCCTGTAGAAGATCATGTGAGCAGTTTCTCAAGATTTGATCACTGTGAAACTCTCTGTAAGGGTGATAGGGACCCCTTAGGCCCTATTCTCACCTTACTAACCTCTTGTAAATTCCCACTCCATTTCCTTTCGCCAATAAACTCCTGCACAGTTAAAAATAGTTAAAGCACATGCATAATAATTATGCAAAATTACTCAAACATACAAAAAGATGTGTTTTCCATATTTTCCTTTAGAAGTAGCTTAGTCACATGATTTTCACCTTTCCAAGAGTCAATGGCATCCATTTCTGCAACTTTCATCTCTTTTCTTGCACCAGTAGGGTTAGTCGGTAAAACTAGGGTTTGCATTTCCTTTCAGCTTTCAGTTTCTTTCTGCAAGTAGATTAGCCTCCTTTGAGTTAGCTTTCATCCATCACAGTTAAAAGTTTCTTCTAAGAGCTCATATAAGTTGGCTTAAGCTCCTAGCGGACTTGTGCCAGCTAATCAAGTGACATCCTGCAGTAAGAGCTAGTACTTGTGCATACAACACCGTCGCTTCCAAGTTTGTTACGAACTACCAGGTTGATAAAAGTAAAGAAGGGTGTCCCAGGAATTGCAACATCATTGCTACAATACTGGAGCCCACCAATCCTAACTTTCGACTTCCGCCCGGGCAAGCATGGGGACTAGACAGTAAGTGTTAAGTTGATATGTTTTATGGTGCATTTAATATTTCTATCACATGTATATTGTACTCAGTGTGAAACATATTGTATGTAGACATAGCACTAGTGAAGCCGACAAGACATGTAGGCCGAGCCACAGTGCCTAGGGCTGCAAATCGAGGGACACCATCATCATAGTAGGGTCTAGAGGATACTACACTGCTTGTTGATTTTCATCGTAGGTTGATGTACTCTTGACTAGGGTTTCAGAGCACGGATGGCATGACTTAGAGGATTGGTACATAAATGAGTGCACTGGTCTTCCCTTAGAGTGGCGAGATATCATGAGACACATGGTGATGTCAGGTCAGGCAGTACGTGATCTACGTGTAGGTGGAGTAGAACCTTTGGCGCAAGATCCACTAGACAATGACTAGATGTAAGGACATGTGTGTCCCATTGATTGTGATTTTTGTAACATGCTATGGGCATGTCATATGTATTTAGAGCTATGACTCCAAACATTTTTATGATACATAATATGATTATGCATTTTATATGATGATAATGGTTCACCATTTGTTTTCCTATCTTTTGTGGTATACATGTGATAAATTCCAATCTAGAATGTTGTTTGCAATGGTATCTACATAGTGATTTTGGGCTCTAGGCACATGACTGAAAGTAATGGTTTCAAATTCGTGTACCAATAGCTTCACTCGTAGATATTTTCTAAATAGGACTTGGTTATGCACATGATACATACCATTCAATTGCATGAAAAGTATCAAGGAATCTAAACGAACATGAAGATGAATAATGCGATGAGAGAGGGTGTCAACTAAAAAACCTATCAGTGCATCATATTCGGCCTGATTATTGGTGGCAGATTGAATGCACACACCTTTTGAAAGGACTAATGTATGCAAGGGGGTAAAACTAGCCCAGGCTGTCGAGGATAGACTCCCGGAGAAGCGACTTACACCATCGGCATGACCGATATACGGTGTGGATGATGGATCCATATGAGAGGTGCAAAAGACAACTGATGAGATGATGCAATATGCCTAACTTGATGGCAGAAATAAAGACATGGAAATTAGAGGGATGTGCGATGATAAAAATTTATTGAGGTAGAGTGAATTGGTAGAATTAGGAAGGAAATGGCCTTGAAATTCCTCCGAAAAAATGCCCCCTTACTTAAGGGTAGGGGTAATTAGGGGTAGACATAGCTTCCATGGTGTCCCCATCAGGTTGAGAGATGGGTGGATAGGAGAAAGACTAACTACATGATGCGACGACGTTACCTGGTGCATCAACATGAGAAATAAGGTTCACATATGCATCATCTTGAATGGTAGATGATGTGATGGTAGATGGAGAGTCTATGGATGTTGAGACTTGGGATTCTATCGAAAGAGGTTTGATAAAAGTGCGTGAAAAAACCTCAGAAAGGTTTGCCTGTGAGGAACTCAAGAATGACGATAGGTAAAAAATAGGGTTTGTGGTGTCCATCATCTCGACATTAGGGGGAGGGATCACAATAGTGGGGCTAGAGTCTCCGTGTTCTGGTTGACTTGTGGTACCAAAATCCATAGGTAGAGGAGTAGAGGCTCTACTATGAGTGGCCTCGTATTCGCAGATTGTCCCAAGGAAATCGTGAAACTCATCGAGGCAAGGGAAATAATGGGAATAGTGACCATGAAGATCACACAGGGCACAAGGGTGGTTTGTGAGTAGTTTTTTTAGTTTCTTAGGTGGGACCAGTAAGTTAACATGGACTTCTGGAAGATTCAACTCAAGGAACACTTCATGAACCAAAGGTTTAAGTTGAGGATGTTCAGGACAATTGTTGGTGGCATGCCCAACAACTTGATACAAAGCACACGAGGGTGTCGACTTTGGGGCCTTAGGGGTTGGAGGAGCTTGGGGAGCCTTGTCTTTCAAATCTTTCCTTTCATCTTTCCCCCCTGGCCAGATGCCTTCGCAACAAGAGCTAGTTCCTATTGAGGTTGTGATACAACTGAAGCAATGATAAGGGTCATGGGGACTGGTTGAACCGAGGTCAAATCATGATAAGGTCTTAGCTGACTAGGAGGAATGCTTGGAGGGGGATCGATGTACCATACTGGGATACGTAAAGTCATGTTAGGAAGAACCAACGAAGCCATGATAGGGACAAAAGATACTCCTGGAGGGGGGGAATAAAAAGGTATCTGGCCTGCAAGAAAACGTCCCAGAGGAATAACTCCTAGATGGTTGAGACATGGAGGAACGGTTCCTGGCGGAAACACAGGAGAGGCACCCACAAATGGAGGAGCTCCTTTGGGGTGGGTCCAGAGGGTTCCGTTGGAAGAGCAACAATAGGGTGCTGAGGAGTTGGTCGTTGATCACATGTACCAGACTGCTTAAGGGCAATATGTGACATTTGTAACATGCAAAAACTCATAGAGGTAGACTCTGAGATGGGAGGGGGAGGACCAAGGAAAACACCCAAAGATGAGGAATCTTTATATATTCCAGGTGAAACACTGGTGGAAGGAGTTGAAAACTATTTATCAGACATCGACGAGATAATGGACCAGGGGGAGGTCATGGAAGTCAGCTCATAGTAAGTAAATTAATCGATGGTAATGATCTTCCCTTCATGGGGGAAGCACATCTTGCGAAACACCGCAGATGCGATGACTAACATAGCATACGTGTAACTACAACCTAAGAGAATGTTGTAATCCAAAGGGGCATCAATGACTTCAATGTCAACATGGACAGTCTTGCCTGCAAGGGTTACTAGATAGTTGCGGTACATGCCAAGGGGCTGGGAGGGGTGTCTATCCCAAGAATGCAAAGTGATAGTGGACGGGGACAACTCAGGTGACTTGAGTTGTTTCTAAATAGTAGCAAACATCACATAGGCAGATGTGCATTCGTCAATAATGCATATGGAGATGACGACATTATGGACTCTAACTGGTATCTGGAAAGGAACATATGAAGGCAATGGGGGATGCTCTGATGTATCAACCGGGAAGAAAATCAAACGATTGTCGGAAGGATCTACTACACCCAAAGTAGTTAGTAGATCTTTCTTTTGGGATGGGCACAACTGGAGTACTTCCAGCGTCGACATGGCAGCTGGTGATTGCGCCAAGTCATCTATTATACTGTATGTATGGGCAACTCTGTTAGAAGCTGCATTACTGCGTAATGGTCCCTTTGGGATCTTAGGAATCTGTAAACGACCATTTGGTGTCATAAGGGGCTTAATAGATAGTTTGGTTTTGGACTCGGTAGTAGACGAAGTCGAGGGCTTGTCATATTGACACGACTGAGTTTGTAGGTTGATATTGGAGGAGTTAACCTCATCAAAGTTCATCATAAGAATCTAGTAGTCACTAGGACAAGAAGGTTGGGGGAAATGGGCTACTTTACTTGGCTGAGGTTGAGCAACAACAAATCCTTGCTAATGGAAAGGATTTGTGAGCACTGTCGGTTGGGTTGGCATAGGATTTTGAGGTGATTTTTGACCTCTAGAAGCTGCTTGGGCTTCCCACATTTGGCACATCTTTGGTAAGAGAGGACACTAATGTATATAATTTCCATGTACACCACAACATGCACAAGGCTTGTTTGTACGAATAGCCTTGTTATACTTGGGCTAGCCACCCTGTTGCTAGTTTTTGGTGTTAGGTTGGTTCCCTTGGGGTTCACTAGGATTATTACCATGATTACCCTGGTTACCCTTGTTACCCTTCCCCTTATTCTTTTTCTTCGAATTTGGGGGATTGGTAGCACTTTGCTGTGCAAACACCTGGCCCTGAGGGGGTGGTGGCTACTGGGGCTAAGGATGCATGGGAGGCTGCGGTGCTAATGCTTAAGGGGCTAGAGCGCTAGGCTATGCATAAGGAGGAGCAACAGTTTGGTAGATGGGTTGGGGCCCTGGAAACATGTTGCTAGCGGGAAGGGCATAAGGGTTGGAGGAATTAGTGCCCCCCTGTGGGTAGCCATAACCTTGCTGAGTATATGACAAAGAGTGTGAAAGGTATCCAATGATAATGTTATTGATGTGAGATGCTCTCTGTGCATTGGCACTTCTAGGATGAGGGAGGTCTTGAATGACGGTATAGACATAATCGGATTGTGCATAAATCAGATCATATGTTAGAGAGGTTTGGAGAGATTCTTCCTTGGTCCAAGGAAAATGGGATGCAACATATTTTCCAATGGGAGATAAAAGGCTCCTAAGAAACCAATCTAGATAAACACAGTCTTCGAAAGGCAGGGCACGACATGTGCTCCTCCTTCGATGCCACTCTTGAACATGGTTAGAAAGGCGAGTGGAAGAGGACTGACGAAATGTGGTAAGTAGATCCATACCAGTGTTGTATCAAAGAAGTAACTGGAAATATGAAAGGAACGCTTAAGCAAGCATCGTGAAAATAGAATGAGATGCAGAGGGCTAGTCTACATACCATTTTGCAACATCTCCAGTGAGCTTACATTGGAAGAGCCGAAGACGAATGGAGTCATCGATTATGGAGTTGGACAAACACCACATGTGGAAGGATTGAACATGGTTGGTAGGATCCTCTCCAGCATTACCCTCAAACTTTGGGATGTCCGAGGGAATCTTAGTCGACATAGAGGGCCAACCAGAATCATGGTGTATGGGGTCTTTTATCAACTGTTTAAAATCCAGTAGACTTAACCCAGCCATAAAGCGGAGCATGGGAGCTATCAGAATAGTTCCTGAGACTATTCTGCATGACGTGTCCACCGAGATAGAACCAAAGCCAACACTAGTTTCGGTTCCTGCACAGTTGTGGGTCCAGACATGGTGACGATATGCGGTGAAGGAGGCTCAGAATCAAATGAGGAATTAGAAGGACCAGGAGAAGAGTCGATGTGGGGAATCTAAGGGCTATGAACTTGAAATTGACGAGGAGGGGTAATATGACCAAGAGGAAATTGGGGGTGAAGGCCTAATAGTCTCCACGAAAAATGCCTTGGTAGTGCAATGATGGTAGGAAACACGTGACACGTAAATGATGAAGGGAGATCAATAATATATCTTTGTCTCGAAGTGGGGAGATAAATTTATTATGTTAAGTTTTGGCTCAGTGGTGTAAACCAAGTGCCCTTCGCTTAAGGTGTGCTTGTGTGTGCAAGTGTATTAATTGATTAAACCCAGATTGTGTTTGTAAAAAAGAAAAAATCTTGCTAAAAATAAATTGAAATAAATAATAGAAAATGAGCAGCAAAATGATTAACTAAACCCCACCCAAATCGGGTTTTCCAAACACTGTACTGCTTGGTGGCTAAACCGATGGAAAATACACTAAAATGGTAAAGAGATCTAAATGTTGGTATGGCTGGGATCAAGTGACACTAAGATGCTGGAAAGTGGTGCAACAACAACAAAAAACCAGAGGGGAAGATCACTGCAAAAAGTTAGGGAGATGGGTGAAACACCTAGGGCACCCTAAGAAAAATGACCAAACAAGTTTAAATGTGAAACTATGGATGGTAGGAACCTATCTTATCAGATATGAAACAGAAGGTTACAAATCTGGAAAATGTGGTTGAAAGCGCTGTAGAAACTCAGACTACTTACTCAACTAAAATCCTCCTAGAAAGGTAAAAGTGTAGTAGAATCCCTAGGGGAAGCTAAATTCAAATTCGAAAAGTAAATTAGGTTGGATCAAGGCCTAAGTGGTACGAGACAAAGGTTAGACAACCTAGCAAACATCTCCTTGCAAAACCCAGAAACCGATATGAGAAAAAACCTAAAACCCAGAAATCGCAGGTACTGACCTATTTCTCTATAGTCATCACACTTTTTAGGTTGTTTAGTACGTTCTAGCCTCCTGATTGCACTTTTTGGGCCAAAAAGTGAGATTTCTGCTTAATGGATCTCAGTCTGAAAATCTCAGAAAAAAGTGCCGCCTTTGTTGCAGCTGGTTGTCGTGACCTACGGAAAAGATCAGAAAGCTTGTGGAAGTCAGAAATTTATCAAATCTAGGGTTAAAAAACTAGGAAACATTAATAGAACTGAAAAAAGAAGAAACCCTAAGAAGAAAATAGAAGGTCACCCAAGGTTCTGGATCTGAAGTATAAAACCCAGTGGATTCACCAATTTTGTTGTAGTGTTTTCTTCTCAAAGATGTACGAAAAGAACCCACTTAAGATTGTGGATTACAAACAATCTCAACAATATAAATGGCTGCTAAACATCATATATCTGTAGCAACTGATAGAAACAAAACCTGCCAGATTTTGGATCTATGCCACAATCATAGTTAAACAACAAAAATAAAGAGTAATAACTCCAATCATCCAATGGAAACCATACATGTAAAGAATAATTTTATTATAACACCTGTGAAGAGAACAAATAAATGTTACCAGTCCTCCTCTATGGGATGGATTCTTGGCTATCCTCAAACGTCTTCAGCTTGTGTAGAGTCTCTCTCCTCTATAATGCATAAGCCCAACAAAAATATGGTGTGCGACAATGAAAATAATCAGAGTTACAAGAGTGAGTGCACCAATGAAAATAATCGAAAGAGAATAATGAATGGAAAACCCTTCTATTTATAACAAAATATTGAGTTATCCTCGAATAATGAGCAATATAAAATATTATTGATCCTATTCTTGGAATAACCACTAGGAATATTTTATTATATTTGTTTAGGAGGGAAAAATTATTTAAACTTTTATTTAGAAATAATAAATAAATAAATGATTTATTTATCATCTCAAAGAATTAATTAAGGAATAATAAACAAATAAGGATTTATTTAATTATTCCTAAGGGATTTAGTCAAATTTAATAAAGAATAATAATTAATCAGTGATTAATTAATTATTCTTAGAGGAAAATAAGAAAAATAATGATTTATTTGTTTATTTTCATGATTGGGTCAAATTTGACAAGGAATAATAATAAAACAATGGTTTAATTAATTATTCCTTGAAGAAAATCAAATAAATAGTGATTTATTTAATTATTCTTCATGGGTTTAACTATAAATTACTTAACAAAGGTGGTTTATTAAGAAATTTCTCACAGTGAAAGAAATTTTACTACGGTAAAATTGGCTTTACATGGTGTACTTCGATCCATCTAGTAAATAAGGCTAGATGATCAATTTTTTGGTGATAACACTTAGGCACTCTCGGCCTCTTTCCATTGCATATGCACTCTCAACCACTTCTTTGTAGCACAACCACACTTGGTCCCTTCTTAGTAGCACTCACACACATAGAGCTCTCCACTTATCTCACTCAACAATGTTGCATTCCCCCCTATTGCACCATTGCAATCCTGGGTTTTGTTCATCTACTGCATCAGGAACAATGTTGACTCTATTGCCATATACATAGTTCCTTCAATCCTACTTCTACATGGCTCTCCATGTCATTGTTCCATTACAGTACATGGCCACTGCATCCATATTAAATGAAGAATGGGATCTTAGCACTTCTCCACACTGACAACTAAATCTCAGTGAACCTGCACACTACAACAAGGCTCCCCATGCTAACTAATTGCCTACACAATTTAGATTATACTTCAAGAATGACTTCTCTAAGCTTGGTATAGTATTTATTCAATTCCATGAATCATGGAAGGAAGACCAAGTATTCTTGTTCTGAAGTCAACTACTACCTCTAAAAATCATTGTCCTCTATGTCTTAGGGTCATGCCTTCGATAGTGACCATTGAATCCATTGCAACATATGTGCAATAATGGTCCTTGTTACCTTGACCTAGCGCTCTCTATAGTTTCCATTACTCCAGTTGGAAACTCATTTTCATGCTTATAGGTGCTAAGATCTTCACTAGTTTCTGACTCATCCATGCCTGCTAACCAAACTATAGAGGTCCTCTAAATATGGTACAAATGCCAAGCTTGGCCCAACGTTCCAAAGTGCTGTTGAATATAACTCTGCGACCTTTTTTTACTATAGCCCCTTTTTCTTAGGCCCTTTAACTATTTCTCGACCATAGGACCAGGTCTTTGCAACCATTGGCTAGGACTTTGGGCACTAATTCCCTCTATGCCTTTCATGGGCTGAATTCCCTTTGTTAATGATTTCATGCCATTGGTCTCACTGTTACATGAAATGACCAAGGCCTAGTGCTAAGGCTAGAGCTCCCAATTTGGACGCTTTTATTTTTCCCCTTTATCATTATTTTGTGCCCTTGATCTTATTTCTATGCGAAATGATCATGGGTTAGGGCTTAGTCTGTAACCCTTTCTATCCTGGCACATTAAGCCTATGCCTCTTTATACACCTGTTGGGATCATGCCGCAGGGTCGACATGTCTTGTGGGGACTGCTCGACGTCATTCTCATCTGTTTCCACTTTTCCACAAGGCTTCTTGTCAATCCTCCATGTCCCTATGCTTTATCTTCTGGTGCATTCCTTAGCTGCACCTGTTTATCTCGGTAAGGGTATTCTCACCGGGCCATGCTATCAGGTAGGACCACCCGTTGCATCCACCAGCCAATCAATTTCTTGTCGGTGTGAGCTATCCTGTGGGGTTCGCTTGGTGCTATCACTAGCCAATCAAAGGCCCCACTGGGATGTGCTTTTAGACTGACATTTCTCGGTTCCCACTACCCAACACTTCCACTTTTTGCACTTAAAATCATCATCAAGCTCCAACCAACAGGATGAAGTCACCCAACTATGGCCCTTTTGGTTACCCAAAAGTGAAAAACAATCCTGCCACGTGTCCACAACTGATGTCATCACTTGCGTCATATAGGCCTACTATATGTTGCCACATGTCCTACTAGAGGAGAGAAGAAGGGTCCTTGAGACCTTGATTTTGTGACGAATTCATTTTTAGTTAAAAAAACCTTTGGATTCAGGAGCCTAGCCTTCACACCACTCTATTGTTGTTTTTTGTATTAGGGGGAGTGGTCTTGAAGTGGTTCTCCACCTTTGATCTATGCGATTGGAGGTATGGGAAACCACCTCCTAACACCTTGAGGCCTAGAAATACTTCCATATCAAGGGCCATCAAAATGCTACCACATGGCCCAATGCCTATCTTTCAGTGCTTAACTTTGTGGGCCTTTTGCAATTCTCCAAGAAATCCTTTGTGGGATTTGTTGTCACTATGGGGTCCTCTCAGTGCCCTTATCATTGGCTGTCATTGTCAACCATACTGCCAATATCATCCCGCTCTACTCCTTTGTGTCACGCTCTAACTCCATGTCCCAATACTAGTCTCTTGATGCATTCATTGTATGCACCTTAAGGTTGTGTCAGGGTTATACCGTTGGGCTTCCTCCACCAGGCCAAAATGTCAAGTGGTCTCCGCCTACACCAATATAAATTATTCCCATTATTTTGTTGTTGGCCACATCTTCTTGGAGATCTATATAACAGCTCTTCCAACCTTTATTATTATTTCTTTTGGTAAAACACCAAAATAATGCACTCCAAGGGATCCTCCAACCACTTTTAGCTCTACCACTTTGACTTTTGGAACCTCAAATTTGACTGGAAATAACCATTGATCTAGGAGGCCATTTGTAGACTTCCACATACCATTGGAAAGCTCATTCTGAGAACTATTCAGCTATGCCACTTCTAGAAGTATATGAGCTAAATTCCAAAGGAAAATATCCTTCAAATACTTAGACTCCCGCCCATCATAGTCATCATTTTATGGCTTCTCCAAGCTTGCTACTATGATGATTCTCTACAAGAAAATACAATAACCATTAGACCCCCCTGAGCTTGACACATAAATCACATCAATGTTATCCTAGTTACCATCATATCTAGGCTAGCGAACATCAAAGCCAACATTTGTTGTCACAAACATCCATGCTAGTTTGGTTAACATCAATGAAAACACTCTTGCAAATTGTCTGACAATTCCAACTACCCAACACATCTACCAACATGTTTGTTGACATCAATTCCAATACACTTGCTACCATTAGCCATCTAGAAAGTTACATCTCTCCAACAATCTCCCCTTTCTACTAATCCTCAGGGCCGTTGGGATATCCAATTTTTAGCAATTTTTTTTTTTGGCTAGAGATGTGTTCTGGTGTCTTTAAACCATGGGATCTGTTGTTGAGCGCATAAACCTGTAGATTTGGGGAGGCATGCACGCAAGAAATACAAGAGGTGTTCACACTTTTTGGACTCCCTTGTAACCCCTGTGGGTACCCCTTCGAGTAGTAGCACATCAGACATAACTGCCCATGGACTGTCTTCCAAGTACCCTCTGGGTATATCGGAAGCCCCCTAGCTCCATTGAAACCTCGCCATAGATAAACTGTCGGCCGTCTTGCTGCTACAATACACCAAGAACAACACTCCGAGAGATTACTCACGCGTACGATAGGGTAGTCGAGTTGTACGACTAAGGGTGCGATTGATCCTCCTTGGTTAGTGCCCTAAAAACTTTGGCCGAGTATTATTGTTAGACCCTTATGTATATTGCGATCTGCAGCACTTGACACTCATGGAGACCATAGTTCCCTTCTTTATCTCTGTATCACGTATAATCTTTGCCAGATCAGATATCGCAAGTGGGGTTTTTTCACAGCAGCAGCAATCAATTCTGCCAGATCAGCCATTCAGATCTCTCAGATCCATTAGATCCACCATCTAGATCTAACAGTTGGGCTCTGTAGCCGTTGCAAGAATCAGATCTGCCATTCAGATTTGAATAATTGTGTGGGTTCCTATACCTGGGTGTGATTTTCATAGGACATTGGGTAGCATTGACATTTCTAGGTTTTGGCTATTGCAGTATTCATAAGCAAGGAGTAAAACTCCATTCGGACCCCCTGGAGTGTAAAACTAAGTCTGAGACCCCCCAAGGAGTAAAGCTAAGTCTAAGACCCCCCAAGGATTAAAACTAAGTCTGAGACTCCCCGAGGCGCTTATTGGTGACTTATCCCATAAGAATTAGGTCGACAAGCTGAGCAAGGTGGCCCCATTCAATTGTTAGTGCCAAAAAATTCGGGCAGTCCCAAATTTCAAGTACATCGGATCAGTGCATGGTACAAACTAGAGCTCAAGCTATGGCCAATGAGAGGATTGACAGCCTTGAAGCACAATTGAAAGTTGTCGTGTTGCAGCTAAAGAACTTAAATGAAACACTCTTTAAGGGCAAGATGGAGAAATGCGCGGAGGCATATATTTACAATGAAAATAGTGAGGGCAAGTCTAGCCAGTCTCTTCACCTCTTTGGCACCCACCAACAATCCCATCCGTGACCACCCAAGCTGGACATGTATAAATTTGATGGCTCTCACTCGGTCGCAAGGATAGTAGAAATGGAGCAATATTTCACACTGAATTGCATCTTGGATGATGCGACTCAGATTTGCGTGGGTATCATGTACTTGGACAATGAAAGATGGCAATGGTGGCAATGGCATCAACATTGCTATGGAAGGCCCTTGACTTGGTAGAAATTCAAAAAAGCTCTTATGGATCACTTTGACCATGAATCTAATTTTTTGGGTCATCTCACTAAGCTCCGACAGACAGGAATAGTGAAAGAATATATTGCAGCCTTTGAAGCCTTAGCTTTCCACACTGGAGGTTTACACGATGAGTTATACATCGAATGTTTTTTCAGTGGTCTCAAAGAAGCCATACAAGCCCACGTCTGACTGCACCACCCTAGCTCATGGTTGCATGCTTGTAGGATACCTCGTGAAGTATAACGTGTGTTAGTGGCCTAGTCCAATCACCCAAATTTCATCGCCAAGGGTCACCCCACATAGGCTCAAAGCACTACCCAAACAATCAAGGTTCAAAAGTGTCACCAATAGAAATGGCGGAAAGAAGAAAGCAAGGATTGTGTTAGTAATGTGAGGAGAAATACTCCCCCAGGCATAAATGCAAGGAGCCCAAATTCTTTCAAATTGATGCTACTGATCACAGTTCGTCAGAGGAAGCCCCACCACTTGAGGAACTAGAGGAGGAAGAAGAAGACAACCAACAGGACAATGTACCTGAAGAACCAGTTATCTTGCTGCATACTTTAGCAGGGATTTCTTCTCCCCAAACTCTCAAAATCAGAGGTTTTATTACGCAACGCCCAGTAGTATTCTTGATTGATAGTGGCAGTACACATAATTTTATCCATCAAAGAGTCACAGAAGTAGTGCATTGTTTTGTCCGATCAGTTTCTAACTTCCAGGTCCAAATTGCTGATGGGGGGACAATGAAATGTGAAGGCTGCTGTGAAAATGTCAAACTTCAAATGGGGGATTAACAGTTAAAGACCCACATGTTTGCCATACACATGGGAGGGTACGACATTGTCCTAGGTGTTGAATGGCTTCACACACTTGGCCCAATCACAATGGATTTCCAGGAGTTATATATGAGCTTTAAGCAGAAGAATCACACACATACCCTCCGCGGATTCCAAGCGGGAGCTCCCTTTATCATCAGCTCACATTGGATGGAAAAATTGTTAAAAAAGCACCACCATGGAGTTATAGCCCAATTTAATGCCATCCAGGCCTTCAAACCCAATTCTCTTCATATTCATCCTGAGATGCAACAAATCTTAAACAAGCATCTGCCAGTCTTTGACAAGCCTCATGAGCTTCCACCCTCAAGAGGGGAACATGATCATAGCATTATTTTGGTCCTAGGGGCCCAACCACCAAATGTGCACCCATATAGATATCCATTCACCAAAAATAATGAAATTGAAAAAATAATCAAAGAACTCTTGGAAGCAGGTGTCATTCGTCCCAGCATTAGTCCTTATTCATCGCCGGTGGTCATGGTGCTCAAGAAAGATGGGGAATGGTGTATGTGTCCAGACTTCAGGGCCCTCAATAAGTTGATGGTCAAAGATATATTTCCCATCCTGGTTTTCGATGATTTGCTGGATGAAATAAATGGGGCTCAATTCTTTACTAAGCTTGATCTTCGCTTAGGGTACCACCAAATTCGCATGAAAGAAGTAGACATTCCAAAGACTGCTTTTCGAACTCATGAAGGCCGTTATGAGTTCCTGGTCATGCCATTTGGTATTTGTAATGCCCCATCCACTTTTCAGAGCCTTATGAACCACCTGCTCAAACCATATCTGAGAAAATTTGTCCTTGTTTTCTTTGATGACATCCTCATCTACAATCGCACCTGGGCCACACATCTTCAGCATGTAGATCTTCTCTTGCAACTGCTCCGCAAGCATAAATTATTTGTCAAGATGTCCAAGTACTCTTTTGGCATAGAAGAAGTTGAGTATTTGAGCCACATTGTGGGGCGTGAAGGTGTCAGGGTGGACCCCAAAAAGATTCAGGCAATGCAGGATTAGCCTCAACCAAAGACCTTGAAGAGCTTGAGAGGATTTTTGGGTCTCATAGGCTACTATCGCAATTTTTTCTGCAATTATGGTCGCATTGCTAGCCCCCTCACTCAACTCCTCAAGAAAAATTCATTCCTTTGGAATGATGAAGCACAACAGGCCTTTACAGCTCTCAAACATGCCATGTGTTCCACTCTAGTCTTAGCACTACCTAACTTCACCAAATCTTTTGTGATTGAATGTGATGCTTCTGGTATGGGTATTGGGGAAGTCTTAATCCAGGAAGGTCGACACTTGGCCTTCACGAGCCAACAACTAAGTGGGAAGAATCTGGGACAATCTACCTATGAGAATGAGATGATGGCCATCTTACATGCAGTAGATACCTGGCGACCATACATATTGGGGTGACGTTTCCAAATCCACACAGACCATCAAAGCCTTAAATATTTTTTGGAGCAATGCGCATCCTTAGCACAAAAAAATAAATGGCTCGCCAAAATGCTGGGATATGATTATGAGGTTATTTACAAGAAAGGGCGTGAAAATATTGTAGCAGATGCGTTATCCCGCCAATTTGAGGATGAAAGTATGCTGCTCGTAATTTCCCTTCCCATTCCTGAATGGATTAAAGAGGCTTGCAAGGAATGGTTTTCACATCTCTAGCTCTCCCAACTCATTAATCAATTGTAGACGGATCCAAATTCCATAGCGGGCTACTCGTGGCAGGATGAGATTCTTCGCTACAAGGACAGAGTCGTAATATCACCAACATCCACCCTCAAAAGCCGCATTTTGGCGGAGTTGCACTCATCTCCCACTACAGGACATTCAGGCTTTCAGAAGACATATGCTCGCACTTGAAGATCATTTTTTTGGATAGGCATGAAAAAGGAAATTCTTACTTTTGTAGCTGAATGCGACGTCTGTCAGCGCCACAAAGGAGAACCACTCAAATCCCTAGGCACATTATAGCCATTTCCCATCCCAGCCTCAATCTGGACGGAGGTTTCTATGGATTTCATTACAAGTCTTCCAAAGTCAGGAAACAAGTCAGTCATCATGGTGGTTGTGGAAAGACTTTCTAAGTATACTCATTTTTGTGCCCTACCCCACCCTTTTACACTGACTTTGGTTGCTCAATCTTTCATGGATAAGATCTTCAAATTGCATGGTGGGCCCACTTCCATTGTGTCTAATCGTGACCCGATCTTCACCAGTCACTTTTGGTAGGAACTCTTCCAGCTACAAGGTACCCAACTACAACTCAGTACTTCCTATCATCCACAAACTGATGGTCAAACTGAAGCAGTCAACAAATGTCTGGAGACCTACCTTAGGTGTTTCACTTCAGAAAAGCAACATCTCTGGGTACAGTGGTTACCTCTAGTCGAATGGTGGTATAACACCAACTATCATGCCACCACCAAAATGACTCCATATGAAGCAATTTACGGTCAACTCCCTCCTTCCCCTACTTCTTATATCAAGGGATTCTCGAAGGTACAAGCAGTGGATCAACTCGTACAGAACTTCACAACCATGTTGGCCCACCTTAGAGAGAATCTTCATTAAGCCCAAAACCACATGAAGCAATAGGCAGATCAACATTGCTTAGAACGCCAATTTCAAGAAGGGGATCAGGTATTTCTGAGGCTGCAACCATATAAGCAAACATCACTCAAATACAAGGGTTGTCAGAAATTATCTCCAAAATTCTACAGACTGTATCAAGTACTTTAGCACATTGGAGACGTCGCCTACAAGCTAGCTTTGCCACCCACTGCAAAAATCCATCCAGTCTTCCATGTCTCATGCCTCAAGAAAGTGATTGGGAACCATTATAGAATTAAAACCAATCTACCTGAAGTGGATGAAGAAGGGTCAATCTAGCTCCAACCTGAACAGGTTCTTGACATGTGAGATTGACACCTGTGTGGTCGCACGATCAAGGAAGTCCTTATGAAATGGAAAGACACCTCTTCGAAAGATGCAATCTGGGAACCAACCGCTATCCTTCAGAAGTTTCTGCAGCTTCAGCCTTGAGGACAAGGCTATTCTTATGGGGAAGGGCATGTTAGGCTCCAACCCTAACCCCCTTATTTATGTAATAGGATCGAGTCATAGTTATAGTTGAGTAAAGAGTCAATAAAGCCCATATTAATAATTGTAAGTGGTTAACCTGCATTTAATGAAGGGACCACAGTTAGTTGCAAATGGGCCATGGTATTATATAGGTGGTATTAATAAGAACCATGGTATTGCATGTATGAATCCTATATAAGGATAGAGACTACCCTCGAGGAGCATGGTGTCTTATTTTGTAATTGAGCTCAGCTCTATTGGAGGTTGCCCCCTCGAAGAGGCAAGTGAATATTGCTTTTTGAATAATAAAATACTTGCTATTATTTCTCATTGTTCTATTTTTTAGGTATATTTCTTCCCATATTTGGTATTCTGGCATCGTCTTGCAGGTTAAGAGAATAACAAAATTACATCATATGACCAAAAGGACTCATTAAAAGACTATGAAAGATAGAGACATATTATTACATCATGGACATTTATATGACCTTTTCATCGACTGATATACATGACCTTTATAACAAAGACCAAATTTCTAGACAATACCATGATAGTCATCAACAACTATCATACACCATATATGATTTGCACCATAAGCATCTGTCAGAAACATCCAGACCCGCAACCTGTATATGTCGATCATCAGTTCCGAAGATATGACAAAGTAAATATCATCAACCTGTGGCAAAGTATGCCATATATAGATATCAACTCATCCTCTTGATCTCATCAAGATCAACTTGCTTCCTTTCCTTAGTAGAAAGAGCCTTATCATAACCTTCCATGAACCAACTAAGCATATGTCATATCTCCAAGAAGTAACAAAAAATCATTCACATCATATCATATGCATGTGAAAACACCATAGTAATCATCTATGATCAGAACATCATCATCAAGAACTGCATGATATTTCCACAAGAACCCTCAATATATCAACCATGTATTATCACTAGGGAACATCCCCTATATGATACACATTAACCATGCTAATCAACATATGTGAGTATCAAACCTATCATCATAAAGTAAGAAGGCATCATCACTATGTGACTACGTAAGCCATGTCTCTGAATATCCATGTCTTCAAATAGCTATGTCTTCACGAGAGCTGTAATAACACCATTCTCTTGGCCAACCAACAATGTTTATCAATATGAAACTTAAGTAATCATCCATCTATCCAACATAATGTGTATCCATCAAAGAGATAGCAACATGTAGCTAGAAAACCATGAGCTCATAGTCATTTTTCAAGGTCTCTTGGTACTAACAACAACAAAAATACTTAACCATGTGAGATCCAAGAACTATAGGAATCCTACATAATAACTGCACTATATGAACTTTATGCATCTTAAAAGAAATGAGTGACTCATCGTCAAATAATGAAGTTGTGTACTCAATATTTGTACTTCTCCTTGTCCTTATGAAGATCACCATGTAACCAACATATATATATTGTATGCATCATCAAAAGTCATCCATAATCACCCATGAATCTGATATGAATAACAACTATGTAACCCCAAGCAATACAAGTATCATCATCATAGCCAACTCATAATCGCAACATAGCATGATGTATCATTTAAACACTTTAGCCACATAAGCCTCATCACCATTGATAAGAATCATTAGGTACCCAATACTTCTAAACATAATTCCAACAATGCAATATTAGAAGCATAGCATATTCTCCTCCTGAACCTATGCCAAGTTCACTGTCATATATGATCATTGCTTATATCAGTAATAAATATCAAGGCATCATCATCAATCAGATATACATCAAGTTATCAACAACTTATGAGGATCAAAAGCACTTCTAAATAACATCCACAGACTGTAGTCATCTATCATCAAGATAGAAAAGATAATTGATAATTGTCTGAACCATATCAGATCAATTTTCTGAGTTTGTCCCACTGCTTCTTCATCAAACCAACATATACACGACTATGCAGCTTCTAACTCACGTATATACGCGGCTTGTATTCATGATAATTCCGTATGAGAATTAGAACATTGAAATTTTATACTTTCAGTTACTCCTGAGTTTGTTCTATCTACATACTGAGATATGCCACATATTTCTGGTTGTACTTCCTTCTTCTTCCATACCTTGGAGTGTGATGATGTTTGCTCCTTTTGGTATGTTGGCTGAAATTTCCTCCTACATTCTTTTGCTATATGCCCAAACTTGTTACAAGCATAACATCTTATATGTTTCATATTCCCTCTATAGTAGTTAATGGCTTTGTGACCAAACATATTGCAGGAAAAACAATATCCCTTAAAGTAACTAGAAGTTGATGATCTTTCTGTGTGACGGTTATTAGCTTGAATCATTCTACTTCTGCATTTGGCTGCAACATGTCCAAAATTATGACATATAAAACATTCAACATTGTTCATTAGAGGAAAGAATCGATTATCACTTCCATAGTTAGGAGTAAATGATTTTCTTTGAAGACTTTCTTTCCTTGGTTGTTGATGGGGTTGACCTCTTATCTCCTTGATGAGCATTTTAGATTTTGCACTAGATTTCTTTGCTTCAATTTGTGAACTAGATTCACCTTTAACAGTTTCATGAAAACCAAGACCAAATTTGATGGCAGGAGACCTTTGATCACTAAGAATATAATCCAAAATATTAGTACTATCCTAAAATCGTAAAAGTTTATCCTTTTCTTCTAATTTACCTTTTAGGATATTTACCTCAACCTGCTATTGCTCTTCCTTTTCAAGATACTGCTTCTTCATGATTTCTTTAGCTCTTCTTCCTTCTTCCACTTGTTGCCTTAATTTGAGAACTTCATTTTCTTGTTCTTCAAATGCTTGGAATTGTTATTCATTCTACTTATTTGAATTTTTGAGATCTTCTTTTAGAGAAACGACCACAGCTTCATGACCTTCATAGTAGCTAGTTCTTGCTATAAGTTCCTTGGTTGTTGTGTTCTTTTCATTCACTTTATTTCTCAATGATGTCACTTCATCCTGCAGCCTTTGACTTTGATCTTCCTTTTCTTTGTACTGAATCTTTATTTTGTTTCCTTCCTCCAACTGAGCATTTAACCTGGTAACTTCTTTTTTGTAGGAAAATTCCCTTTTATCAATTAGATCTTTTTGATCTCTAATTGTGTCTGTGAGCCTTTTAAATTTTGCCTCTATTTGATTTCTTTCACTTTCACCCATAAGAGAAAATTCATTTGTTTCGCTATCACTTTCATTGTCTTCAAATGAACAGAAAAATGTAACACCAGAGGACAACAAATTTGTACCTGATAGTTTGTTTGCTTGTTCATCTTCATTCTGAGGTGATTCTAAATCTGAAGAGTTGCTTCCACATAAAGGCCAATCATCTCTCCCACTGTCACAGTTACTTTGAGATGTATTCTTCTTTTGAGGTGCTTTCTTATTTAGCTTCTTTCCCATTGTTACTACGGATCTCCTTCAAGTGATCAAGCTTCTGCCAAAGGACTTTCTCTGATACCAATTATTGGAAATAATATTGAGATGAGGGGTGAATCAGTATTATTAAATCTATAACTTTTTCATTTCCATAGTCAGATTTATATATGCTACTTCATTGAAGGTAACTCGCGTGTACACACAACTGTATTTAAGGCAACCAATGTGTATCCAACAAACTTATGATTCAGTTATTTCATCATATGTTGATCTTTAATCAGTGCATGAGTATTTCATTAACCATATAAATAGTAACCATGTGCAGTAATAACAGAAAAAACCATCACACATAAGAAACACACATGAACACCAAGATTTAAGTTGGAAACCCAATGCGGGACAAAAACCATCTGCTGCTGTCTTATTTTAATATAAAAAAAACTTGTTTACAATCTTCTACTAGTGTAGACTCATACTAGTACACAGGCACCCTCCTGCAAAAGGCTACAACCTTCTCTCGTTCTCCAGCTTCTATTGAAAGGGAGCTACAACCCCGTAGATTTTGTACTAGCCGATCCATTTACTAGTATGTAGGCGCCAACCTACACAAGACTCGAACCTTCACTCATTTTCCAGCTGCTACAGGAAGGGAGCTCCAACCCCCTGGCTCTTGTACTATCCAATATATTTACTAGTATGTAGGAGCTAGGCTACAGAAGGCTATGACCTTCTCTCATCCTCCAGGGGCCACGTTTCATAAATTTTCAGACTGGATACTCCTCGAGCACAACACCACAATCTGAAGGCCACGTTTCATCAAATTTTCATTCTGGACCCATCAACAATATTGAAGCTCAAAATCAATCACAACTGCAATACAACCATCAAATACATCTGTATCAACCAATCATTGAAACCGAATCATCAATATCTGATATAACTAAAACAATCAATCACTGAAACCTCTGAACCTCTGACACAACTTAATCAAACAATCATTGAACCTCTAAAAAAACTAAATCAACCATTCATTCAAACTTAATAAAATTCAACCATTCAACTAGAACAGACAGATCATTGTAACCAGTACACATATCTGAACCCAGAACACTGCATTAACAACCAGAACTAACTGTAACCTCAAAAGTCATGTGTCAGAATGTATACGATCCTTTAATGAAGCAAACTTGCATGTATACGCTACTTCCTTTTGCCCAACCTGCGTATAACTCTAAAGATACTAAATCATAAAACCTCTAAACCACAAATTGTAGCAACCATTGACATTTTGAATATCTACTGTCATATTACAGAGTTCTACACAGATAGCAACAAGGATCACCCTTCTTTCTCAATCATTGAGACACAAACTCTTTATCCATTCATTTTTACTTTCAGATCTCAGAAGATGTCATTGACAGATGTCAATAAAATAGCAGCACTGATCTGTTAGACTAGTCATCCTTGAACATCAAGATTTTCTTTTGCATACGCTACTTGGAAGAGCTGAACCAACGTGTATACATACCTTTGCTAAAGCGAACCAACGTATAGATTTGCAAATACTTACTCACTGCAATTCCTAACTTTAGACATACCTAGATCATCACATATAAAGGATAAAACATGTGTTAACAGTCAAATCTAGCCCATCCATTATCATATCACATAATGATAAGTCATTATGATCTTGATCCACCATTAGATCTCATCCATCATCAAATGCTGAGGTGCATATTTAGTCTAGATAAAGCAAAGCATCAGAAACCCATAACATGCATATTTTCTTTTGATCTAACACTTCATAAGAAATTTATTTCTTGTGCACTTATCCCTTTGATATTTTCCTCCTTATATAGTTTTAGGCCTTTCTCAATACCTTGGACTAGAACCACTTAGGACCAAATACCTCAGACCTGTTAGCGCTAGAATTCTGCCTCAGGCTGAGGAAGGCAAAACTCGAGGCAACATCAAACCAAGCTCGGCCTTGTAGCTAGCCCTACGAGGACAGGAGAGGGCTCTCTCTGGGTCCATCTCGGCAAACAAGTTTTCAAAGGGGGCTGAGATGACCGATACGGAATATTGATCTTAGGCTAGTAAAGAGATATGAAATGAGGTTTTAATGAATGATTGGGTTTTCTGCGTAGCATGGTATCAAGAACAACATGAGTAGAGATTTAATCAAAGGCACAGATTATTCCATAAGGTGAGGTAGGAGCGAAATTTAACAATTAAATTGAGATTAAACGGAATGGAAAGACTGATGAGAAGTTGACAAGGGCATGTGTGATGAATCCTTATCGAACAGAAGAAAACATTAAATATGAACACTTCCTCAAGACAGAGCAAATAAATTGAATTCTGCCTTTCTCACTTAAAAGTATCCATTTAGAAACGATTATGAAATGAAATGGAAACATTACAAAGACATATGAAACAGAAGAAAAACATATGCTAAATTTCCACACCACAAGAATCTTACAGATCAAAGCTGAGCCATTTAATTAATCTCTGTCATTCAACAGTACAATGAAATGCTTTGTTTTCCTCCACGCACCTCTCAGAATTTTTTTCCCCTAACCTTTACAAATGATTTTTAATACAATATAAAGCTCAGGAGAAAACCAATCCATGAAAGGATGGGACTGTTTTAACTAACATGATGAAAATAGGAAAGGTCTGCTCTAAAAAGGAGCAGCGTTACATTATTCTAGCTAAGAATTTCTAATGACCAATGGAAACTAAACCTGGAGCATACACCCTATGAATTATTAACTGAAGGCAAAGATAGGCAAATTTGTTCCTATTTGTCTGCATTTGCTCACGACTTTCTCAATAATCTGAAGTATATGTGGGTCCTTCTCCTTTGATACCGAGTGTATCATTTAAATTACTTCCAACAAATTCATTACTCTCTTTGGTAGGATTTGTGTCATCAAAACGTATCATTTGAGCGCCTTTACACCTTTGAGCAAAGTGTTCGTTGTAAAAGAGTAGCCTTTGCATAGAAATAACCATGTGGCTCAGAAGGAACACGTGTACACTTGTTTCCCATTTCAACATTCTGCATAGGCAATTCACAAACTGTTTTTGCTTGTTCATCATCCTCATCTTTGTGACTCGGGCTTTGCTCCGAAGCTGTATCGCCAAACATTTAGAACCCTTCAAAACACTGTCACTTTTGAAAATTTCAACCTATAACAAATTTTCCATCTTCCAAGTCGGCCAACCGTTGTCTAAAAGTGCTAGCATTTCTTTTCAATATCTTCACAACATCTTCTACAGGCAGTCTGTCATCCTTCCTTTGCAAGCAAAATCTCATCATATCTTTATTGTGCTCGCCCTCATCCTGCAACCGCCTCACAAGCCATATTAGAGTATCCAGATCTTTGTTAAGTATGTACGTTTCCTTAGTTGCTGCATCAAACTTTTCCCGAATAAGCTCCAGTTGGCTCATCAAATCTTCGGATTGTTCTCGGATATTCTGTAAAGGCTGTGCTGCTGAAGAGGCGAATGGATTTTCAAGTTCGACAAAAAGCATACACTCCTGAATTATAAAATTATGTTGATCTTCTGTGAATTTTCCTGAAATACGCACAATTTCCACAATAAGCTGGACGCTGCGGTTATAACTCAATCTCACTTGCTCATTGCTTTCCAAAAGAATGCAACAAAGATTGGAGGAATCTGCGCTGGTATTGAAGTAATCTGCCAGGAGACTGTTGTAAATGTCGCTTTGTTCAGTGAATTGGAGGAATTGTCCAATGGCTTCCTGGTTTGGTTCAAGGATCCGCCTTGCAAGACTAGAGCCGAATGTGCTCTTTCTGAAAAATTTTGAGTACCTTCTATCTAAATCCACGATGGAAATCTCCTTTGGCTACCCTACCGAAGCATTTGGCATCGATCTTTTTGAGTCCCGTAGGTGGATTTTCCTGACTAAATTCAGGCATATGCACATTGTTTCCTGCAAAACAGACGGAAGGTATCGATGTGCAATTTGAAGATTGTCTATTGGTCTTTGTTTCAGGCTTCACCAGCTGATTCGTGCGGATGGTGGGAGTGTCCTTGCAAGTCGATGGAGCCGATTTGATACAAACTGGGCGCAAGACAACAAAAATTTTGGTGTTGTGACTGAGTGCGTAACGTTGAACCCAACGCGTAGCGCACACCTCAGTGCGTAGCACCTGAGTAATTTAACACTGGCCGCGCGAGCCCAATGCGTAGCGCACGCCTCAGTGCATAGCGAACACCTCCAATGCGTAGCGCACGTTTCTAGCTCTGCTCCACAGTTTTGAAAACCACGATTTCACCCTTGTAACCTGCAATTTCGCCCTTGTAACCTGTAACGAATTCTTGAACAATCTCCCAAACCCTGCTCAAGTTTTATATAACCTTTACTGAGCCTTTTCATCTAAAAGTCTGTCATCCAGTTTATGATGGCCGAGCTATTGTCAACGTGACACAACTTGAATAATTTCACATGTATACACGTCCTACCTGGTTGCTGGGATGACAAAATATTGAGTGTAACAAACCTTGTGGTCCATCACTGTATTGGAATCTTTAATTTGATGACTTATTAAAATAACATGTGCATCTTGACAATACTTGAATTCCTTGAGCTGGTTTCATATGCTTGTACTTGATATACCTTCATAGGAAACTGTACCAAGTTCCATCCCTTCTCAATGTAGTGAACCCCTCACATTTTAGTGACACCAAATCATTCTTATCGAAACCTACTCATTGTAGATACCTTGTTACTTTGGTAGCACCAAAGACTTCTTCATTGTATCAAGACCTTGTACCAAAAACTAATTCATAGAGATAGCACCGAGATCTCACGATTTCATTGCTGCAGACATACCAAGATCCTTTACCATTGTAATTAGACCGATACCTGTGATAATATTTGAGACTATAATGACATCGAAATAGCCCGAAACTTCTAAGATTGTAATAGCTCGAAAATTCAAATGATTAACCCGTCCAGATCGAGTTTGACATTTCTCTTCTGTCCCTGCTTTAAATCATATGGTCGGATGCCATTGGAACTCTGTTTTTGGACAATTTAAGAGGAACCAAAACTGAACTGCCTGCAACTTATTTGATGAAGTTGACACTTGTTTCAACTGTTCGCTCTGTCGTTCTGAAAGAAAATCCAGCAATGAATTTAACAACCTTTTTATGCTATTGGCGCTGATCTGAAACAGAATCAGGTGTTGATGTGGAATCAGATCCCTTTGTCAAGCTCTGGACTCAAGAATTAGAATGACTCTTTTCTGGACCACAGTAACATCAGTGACTGCGCATAACAAGGAATGAAATTTGGAGAATTTGACTGCAGCGGGCTAACAAGACGGAGTCTAACAGGACCAATACCTTGGACCAAATACCTCAGACCAATACCTTGGACCAAATACCTCGCACAAATGCCTCAGACCAAAACTTCAGACCAATACCTCGGACCAAATACCTTGGACCAAAAACTTGGTTTTCCAACATGTACGCTCTTTTCCTTTTGTGGGAGTGCATGTATACGTATATGCTCTTTTTGTTCTGTGGACCATTGTGTATATGCTCTTTTGACTAAGTGGACCTGCGTATACTTCTTAAACTGCTTTACATCAACCTTTTCCTTTAATTTCTTTATTTTGATCAATAGGCCTTAGTTCCATCTTCCTAATCCTCTGTACCACTGCCCTATTGCCTCTAAATATACTTGTTACACTATAATTTTCCATATTACTTCTGAAATGATTCCTTTGAACTGCCATGCATTCTATCACATCTGATATCTCTCTTGTAGATTCATCTAGTTACCATATACAAGTGAGTTGTTCTGCTACAAGTGGGTTGCCATCAAGTACAACACATGTATCATAATGCCAACAAAATCCACTAATAGCACTGATAACAACAACACCAAGACCCTTAAGTCTAAGCAGAAATCATTACTTCCCTACCTTGAAGGAACTACTGGTAAAATTACTCAAATTTTGAAGCATAAAATTATCATAACTTCTTTCAAACCTATCAACACTATTAGAAAAAATATGAAATTTGTTAAGGACTCTATTGATAATTTCCAATTTAAAGGTGTTTATAAAATCAACTCTTGTGGTCAATTTTGTATAGGTGAAATTGGACGATCTATAAAATTTAGGATTAAAGAACATAATGTGGATATTAAACATGAAAGACTATTATTTTTTGCATTAGCAGAGCATGCTAAGACCACTAAACATTATATATGTTTGGAAGATACCAAAATCATCACGAGAGAAAACCATTATTACAAGTGAAAAATTAGACAAACCATTGAAATAAAAATCACCTTAACAACTTGAATAGAGATAATGGCATGGATATGAACAGTAGCTAGTTCCCGTGCTCACTTTAAACCATTAATAAAACTAATATGACCATTTTTTCCCTCCCTCCCTCCCCTTCAATTTTTCTCTTTCTAATTTATCATCTATTCATCCCTAGGTTCTTTTTAATAATACATATTCAATTACCTTATAGCATTATACATATCTTAAGTATATACATTTATAACTTTTATTAATTAATTAATTTAATTTTACAAAAAAATTTAAAAGTTATTTCTTAATAATATTATATATTTAATTAAATAATATAACTCTACTTATATTAATATTTAATTCTACATATTCATAATTCATAAATTAATTATTAAATTTAGAATCCTAATCATGTATATATTTATACCATTCACATTCACCTTAGTTGGCTCTAAATTTATCTTTACACATACCTTTCCATTATTTGTTCACCTCCGCTCTTCATAATTTTCTCAAGTCTTGAAAATGGACCTAGATAGTGGTTTTGAAACGTCGACAATAAAACCCATATCTATGAATCTTCCTACACAAACTAAAAACATAAAATTTTGTTTTATACTCCTCCTGAACCCATGTTGGCTGCTCTAACCTTTCTCTTTCTATGCTGATACATTTGAAATAAACCAATTTATTATTGTAATAAGAAAGGGGACTCGACCATACCTCCAAAGTTCAGATGCATTACTTTTAGTATCCTTTTCTGGTTTCTTGCATCTGAATTAGTTAGCCTCTCTTGAGGCCATTCTCTTATTTCAATGAAGAGAAATAAATGATATATTCCCTCTAAGCAGATTATCCTCCTTCATTGAAACCTTCATTAGCTGAGTGCTAGCAACATAATTTCTTCCCAACTTCTACTTTTCCCATATTTGGGCCTTTTCTTGACTATGCATGGCTAGAGGACACTTCTCCTTCAACTCCTCTTTCTTCATCCAAATATTATTGCTGTCTTTTTTCTTTGTTTGCAATAGAATGGTAATGAGGTTGTCACTCCCATTCTTCACTTGAGGCTTGTGCTAATTGCAGTTGGAGATTACAGAGGAATTTTTCCTCCTTAATTCAGCAAGTCCTTTTGACACAGAGCATTGAAGACATAGTTGGATTCCTTTTCTCTTCCATATCTTCTCAACATCACTGGCTGACTTTCTTGGTTTTCCTATAGATTTTGAGGGAAATGCCTTGTCCTGTCATATCTGTAGTCCACTATCTTGTGCCCTGAGTTGGCACAGTTGCAGGATTCAATATGGCTTAAGAATGGAGCAAAGGGCCTTCCATATCTTCTAGAATTATTATCACAACCTCTACTGTTGCAATCATGCCTTCTCCTGGCTACTTTTCACATTCTTGGGTTGTTTCTACCCAACACATCTTGTTTTATTGCATGCCATCTACAGTATATGGTTTTATGACCAAAATAATTGCAAGAAAAACAATAACCATGAAAAGGATTTTGATAAAAAAATATACCTTTTCTTTGAGATATTTTTCCTTGAGGGGGAAAGGAACTTTGCTAGTTTTTAATGTTCCTTCCATGGTAGTTTGCATTACTGCCTTGCATTTTTCCTTGTTGTTTCTTGGTTCTCCTTTATTGATCTACTTGTTGTTACTTCTTACCAATCCGTTGTTTTCTTTTCTTCTCTTGTTGATGATGCTTTCCTTGTTGCTATTATTGTCCAATAGCCTCTTTTCCCATGTTTTTGTTGGAAGCTCCAACTACCCTTACTTGGATACTTGACCCTTTAGTCTTTTCCTTATTGGAGCTTGATTCTTCTTTGAAACCCAAACCAACCTTGATGAGCTGGGTTCTTTGCTTAACAAGCATCTCATTCAAAAACTTATGCTCTCCTCAAGCTTCTAGTATTGATACAACTCTTTATTTGAATTTTCCAAGTCATGTCTCAATGAGACTACTTCAGCTTGTAGTCTCTCATAGTGAGCTTCTCTTCCATCTAGTTGAATGGTTAGCCTCCCATTCAATCTATTAGTCTCTTTTTGTTGAGGATTATATCAATTATTGTTTTTCTCAACTTATCATTCTCAAGCTCATACTCGTGCAACCACACCTTTTGCTTGAGATTTTCTTATGATATCTCCTTGATCTATTTAAGAGAATATATCAACTTCTTGCTAAAATATATCCTTTCATCTAGACCCTTTTCTTCGCTATTAGAAGTGCTAGCTGAGCCAACATAGAGATATAAACTCATCATTGTGTCCATGGGGTGTTCTACAAGTATGAGGAGTACTCCACCTTCATCAGTTTCAGTGATAGCCCTATTCTCATCATGGGATATACTTTCCTCTTCTTCAAAGGTTCCCTCATTTGCTTTTGCTACTAATGGGGGTCCATCTTCATTACTACTACTAGATACATGACTATCTCTATATTCAAGTGATTCACATGAATATCTAAATAATGAATGAAGTATTTCTTTACATTTACCACAAAGCAATAGATTATCTCCTAAGAATCATGGCCTTTCCTCTTATTCTTCATCATCATCAACTAGGGAGTGATGGGAATCAACTTCCTTATTGGTGTAGAGCATTGGGAAGGTATGTTTTAATAAATAATTTAGTGATGTTTTAAGCAATAGTTGTAATCTTTTCTTTATTATAAAGTAGGGAAAACGCAATAAGAACGAGTCCAAAATAATCCAATCACTAATAGTTGTCTTCTCTACGCAGGGAAAGGTAAAAGCAGGAAAGCGCAACGCGAAACGAGAATTTGATGAGAAGATAACGGCTGTCCCTCCAATTCTAAATAAGGTTCAGACCAGGTCGAGTAAATCAAGGAAGATCAGTCCGGAACGAGATGAAGGACTGCCAGTTCGAAATTACAGGCCGAGTAAAGGAAGGCGTTAACAGTTTAGCGGATCACTCAGGATCTTTGATCCTGAGGGATCGCTACGTTCAATCGTTTTGTCGTCTGGAGAACTCCGCCGTTGATTGTATAAAAGGGGGGCAGCATTGGAAATTAAGGGATTTGATTTTTTGTATCTTTAACTTTCTGTTCACGGATTTTACTGTCAGTTGAACTCAGACTATTGAGTCTATCTGAAACTTAGTTTTGTACTCTCATTGATGAGTTAATATAATAGCTTTGGTGTTAATTTCTCCCTGCGTCTGAAGTAGTTTACGGCAGTGCGCCATTGGAAGCTTCGGGCCCGGCTCCAACGGACACTGGCTGATTGTACCATTACAATTCTGTTTTGTGTGGTTTGTTTCTTATAATCTGTTATGATTGCATGTCGTCTCATACTTATTCATCTGTAGCTTTCCTGTTATAAATCTCTGTAACAAGTTCATATCATACTTTCAGAATTCCTCGCATACTGTTGATCTGAGTTGTTTGCATCAATTACAGAATTCATAAGTAGAATATTTCAGCTACAGGTGATTGGAGTAATGGACTATTGGTGATTATTGCAGATCGTGTACATATGATTGACGTTTCCTGTCTTTAATGATTTGCTGTTCCATTTGATATGTATATGATTGACGTTTCCTGTCTTTAATAATTTGCTGTTCCATTTGATTAAGCTGCAAACTTGTATAAACGATTGCTTTCCCTTTGTATGTAAGTGTGTGCCAAGGATTGGAAGTGTTGACCTCGCGAGACTTAGTTTCTTTACTGCCGTTCCATTTACTGCCGTTCCTTTTATTGCTGTTCCATTTCTGAAGTTGCTGTTCCATTCTGTTTTCTTGCTGTTCCTTTCGCTTGCATTTATTGAAGTGGCATGAGAGGAGGGTCAAGGCTGTTGTGAGATACAGCAGACGCTATAATTCTCCCAGATCATGATCCATACTCCTTCATCAGTTTCTAGGGGGATAGGTTACTAATTCCATACCCTCGACCGACGAAGTTGCTGCGTGTGTGATTTCTTTATGCAAAAGTAATTTAGCGTAGCTTAGCATCCGTTTACTCTTGTATTCTTTAGATCTATACTACGAATCATTATCCTGACAAATAGCCTCAAATTGAGATATCCTTTACAATAACAAAACGCTCCCGGATTGACTTGTAATGTGAGATAACTAGAGGTGAAAAAGACCCTTGTTACAGCTCCACATTTTGGCGCCGTTGTCGGGGAAGGGTATAGCCATTTGTCTTTTAACAGGGTAGTGTGCGAATCTGTTAGGGGAGAACTGGATTCTAAAAACGGAAGGTAAGAACCTGCGTGCGGAGCATGTAAAAGCCCTTCTCCACCGTCCGCTTTCCTAGCAAAATTGATTTAGTAATTTAATTGGAGTGCATGACTAAGCAGAAAAAGCCAGAAAAGAATCAAAAGCCTCCATCCAAAACCGAAAAAGCCAAGGGGTCGGCGACCCTTGGACGAAAGACCTTTATAGATGAAATTTATAAGAAAGTCGAATCTCAGCAATCAGTAGGTTATAGGAAAGTAAACTCTAAACAACCTGCTAGTTCCCTTCAGGCCTCAGAATCACCATCTGAAGCCTTTGCTGAGGTGCACAGTCAGACAGAGGAGCAGGACTTTCAAGAACCTGACAATTCGACTCTTGGACCAGTGCACGAAGGAAATTTTAGCAATCTTTGTGAAGGAGAAGGAGAAACATGGGAAATCGAGGAACCTAGATCTCCTATTGAACCAAACCAGCCTTTAAACAGTCCGGATAAAGGAAGCGCTGCAAAAATCCTCGTTGAAGGAATTCATTCACCTCAGACAGTAGGGGCCATCATTATCCCTGATAAAAGGAGTGCTGTAAAAACAGTTCCCGCTAAGATTACCCCTCCGATTACTCTCTTAGAAATTCCTGAAGATTACTGGCATATATTTGATTCCATGGCGCAGAATCAGCCAAATACCCAAACCTCTACTTTGCAATATCCCATAGTAGATTCCGCTGTGAATGCACCGATGAAGGCAATTCCGCTTCAACATATCCCGACGTTTCATGGACTCACATCAGAAGACCCTGATGCGTTTTTATTCGAATTTGATGTGTTATGCAGGGGATACGATTACACCACTGACCCCCAGAAGTTAAAACTGTTTCCCTCTACTTTGAAGGGAGCAGCTCTGAGATGGTTCATGGGTTTAGGTGGTGGAGTCATAAACAATTGGGAAGAAATGAAAGTGGCCTTCTTAAAAAAATATCAGGATTACTGTAGATCAAGAGAACTAAAGGATGAAATCTTTCAAATGTCAGCCAGACCAAATGAAACTTTAGAAGAATATGTAGAACGTTTCCAATATAACTTGCAAAGATCTCCCTATGCATCGTTACCTCTGCCCGATAACGTGTTGAAAACTGCATTGATTAGAGGTATGAAAGAGCAATGGATTGAAACGTTGAATATTATGGGAAAAGGAGACATTTATCAGGAAAATTTTGCTGACATCATTAATCTGTGTATCAGGAGCTCAAGAGGCAGCACAAGGATCAAACCAGCAGAATATGATCGCTTCACTAGAGACAATAGAACATCAATAGAAGGAGTATCACGAGTGGAACTTGGAAATCTGCTAGAGAATTTTAAAACTGATATCATGGGGACATTAACTACACAGCTTGATATTGTGCAGGCTAAACAAAAGCAAGCAGAGGCGGAACAGAATCTGGCAATTTTCTGCCCTCGGTGCAGAAAGAAACATAGCCAGAAAGAATGTCCGCTCAATACAGTTCAAATATGTGCTATTTGCACCAAGGACCATCCGACTGAAAGCTGTCCCTCGCTTCCTGGTTTGAAGGCGGTGTACAAAGAAGCAGAAGAGGAACCAGAATCAGCATATTTTATTAACCAGCGTCGTCAATGGCAACCTAGGCAATCTGGTATGTTTCAAGACCCCTCCTCTTCTTTTCAATCTCCGCAATTTAATGCTCAGCAACAGAATATGTGGCAAAATCAGTCTCAGCACCCGTTTTCAAATTGGTCGCCTCAAATGTTTCCTACTCCGAACCCTTGGATGAACCAAGCTGGTTGGCCAAACTTTCCTTATCCTCCGCCATATTGGCCAAATAATTCATATCCTCCGCAGTGGACCCCTTCCACTTCGCAAAGTTCACCCTGGCAGAGCAACTGGCCAAGATCGACATATCAAACACCAGGATCAATTCCGCTCCCTCAACCAACTCTGCTAGCCTTGCAACAAAATCCCCAGCCCAACCTAAGACCGCAGCTCCCAGCCCAACCCAACCCTAACCCAAATAATCGACCAGTTCAATCTCTTCAAATTATAGAATCTTCTGAGATTGAATCTTCTCTGCATGAGTGCAATGATCTTCAGTTGAGATCTGGGCGAATAATAGAAACTGAGGGACATAGAACCGCTCATATTGAAAACCAGTTACCGATAGAACAGCCGTCACAACAAGAAGATGTAAGTAAAGACCAGGTTCATCAGCAAGTAATTACATCTTCTCCACCTTTCCCAGAACGACTGGCCATTCCGAGACAAATGCAATATCCGGATTTTGATATTCTGGGAGAACTCCAAAACTTGTATATAAGAATTCCATTCCTTCTGGCTATACAGGATATTCCCATATATGCAAAAACCATAAAAGACCTGTGTAGCAGAAAATCAAAAAGAAATATAACCCCTAACCCTAGAGTCCAGGTAGTCGGCACCTTATCCGACCTCTTATCAGGGAAAGAAACACCAATTAAATATGAGGATCCTGGAAACCCAATTGTCACTGTTCAAGTCCGTGGGCAGACCCTGACCAACGTTTTAGTAGATCTAGGGGCTGCAATTAATATCCTGACAACATCAACCTGCCAGAAGCTTGGAATCACATCGGTAGAACCTACTTCCACTTTACTAGAGCTAGCTGACCGATCAGTAATAAGACCAGAAGGCACCTTGTATGATGTCATGGTTTCAGTGGACTCTTGGGAATACCCGACCGATTTTCTGGTGATTAATCCAAAAACCCGACTAGATGGACATTCGCTAATTCTAGGTAGACCATGGCTCGCTACTGCTGACGCCTACATTGGATGCCGGCAGGGAAACATGACCATAACCAGAGGGCCGGATATCAAAAATTTAATCTTGTACCCGCCAGCCCAGCCAAGCATCACACCTCAGATATCACTGACCAATCTGCGCCCTGCCTCATATATTACTGATAATATTAGACCACCATTAACAGTCCAGGAAGCGCTAGATTTTAAAGATCAAACGGAAGATGATGCCATCAATAAATTCATTAATCAAACAGAATCCACATCGTATACACAATGCTTTATGATAAAAGCGGCATTTGATAACGAATTAGAGGAAGATCCTCTAAAAGATGACCATGACCCAAATATACCTGTAACCTCTGTTGCTAACAGCAAAGTAATACAAATTGAACCGGGCAAAACTTTAAATATTAATGCTAATCTAACACCAGAGCAAGAGACCAAACTCATCCAGCTCCTACGAAAGTATCAGGAGGCATTTGCTTGGGACTATCCCGTTATGAAAGGGATTGATCCCCAGCTATGTACACATCGTATCTATATCGAGAAAGATGCAAGACCTGTTCGCCAACCACAGAGAAGACTCAATCCCCATTTAAAAGATGTTGTAAAAGATGAGCTGCAGAAATTATTAGACGTTAATTTTATTTATCCTATTTCTGACAGCAAATGGGTCTCCCCACTTGTGGTAGTACCTAAAAAGAACGGGAAATGGAGGATCTGTGTCGATTACAGAGAATTAAACAAAGCTACACAAAAAGATCACTTCCCTCTCCCTTTCATAGACCAGGTATTGGACACCTTAGCAGGCAAGAAATTTTTTTCTTTTTTGGATGGCTTTAGCGGATATAACCAGATTCAGATTGCCCCTGAAGACCAGGACAAGACTACCTTTACTTGCCCCTGGGGAACGTTCGCCTACCGAGTCTTACCCTTTGGATTATGTAATGCTCCGGCCACATTCCAACGGGCTGTTCTTAGCATCTTCGCAGATTTAATTAATGATGGATTGGAAGTCTATATGGATGATTTCACACCATATGGAGATGAATTTGATCCAGCCCTGGACACTCTCGAAAAAGTTCTAGAGCGCTGCATCGCTACCAGGCTTTGCTTGAGTCACGAAAAATGTTACATGATGATGACAGAAGGACTCATTCTGGGACATTACATCTCAGCAGCTGGCATTCAGGTAGACCCGGCTAAAATTCAAATACTCATGCTTATCCCAACCCCCACTAATCAAACAGAGGTACGCAGTTTTCTTGGTTTTTCTGGGTATTATAGACGATTTATACAACATTACTCACATATTGCCGCACCTCTACATGCATTAACTGGAAATGTTGATTTCTTATGGACAGAAAAATGTGATCGAGCCTTCACAGAATTAAAGAAGTTGCTATCTACAGCTCCAGTTCTCAGAGGACCTAATTGGAACTTACCATTCCAAATTTCAACCGACGCCTCAGACACAGCAATCGGTGCAGTTTTGGGCCAAGAAGAAGAGAAAAGACCATACGCTATCTATTACATCAGCAAAAATTTGGCTCCGGCTGAATTAAATTACACTGTCACCGAAAAAGAATTTTTAGCTGTGATACATGCTATTAATAAGTTTAGACACTATATTACAGGCTATCCCGTTATTTTGTATACAGACCATTCTGCTATTAGGTATTTAGCAAACAAGCCTGTTACAAATGGAAGAATAACCAGGTGGTTGATCTTGTTGCAGGAATTCGACATTACAATCAGAGACCGACCAGGGAAGGAGAACCCTGTAGCTGATTTTCTTTCACGAATACCAAAATCAGTTGAAACAGCAGCAGTTGAGGACCAATTCCCAGATGAACACTTATTTGCTGTCACTGTTCAGACTCCCTGGTACGCTGATGTGGCTAATTATCTCGCAGTAGGTAAGCTTCCAAAACATTTAACTCCCAATGAACGGAAACAGATCGTCCAGAAAAGCAATCGATTTTCGTGGGTTGGGGGCTATCTGTTTCACACAGGCGCAGATATGGAAATCAGAAGATGTATTCGAGAAGACGAAATCTTTGATATCTTGAAAGCCTGCCATGACGGGCCATGTGGAGGACATTTCGCTGAACGCAAAACAGCACACAAAGTATTACAAACGGGATATTACTGGCCTATAATTTTCAAAGATGCCAAAAAATTTGTCCAGGCCTGTGATAGTTGTCAGCGTGTAGGACGACCTGGCCCAGCAGACGAAATGCCTTTGCGGCCTCAATTAGTGATCGAACCTTTCGAACGCTGGGCTCTGGACTTTGTCGGACCCATCAACCCCCCATCAAACCAAAAAACCTACATTTTGGTGGCAACTGAATATGTTACCAAATGGGTTGAGGCGGAGGCATTACCCAGAGCTACAGAGGAGTCGGTAATACAGTTCTTGTTCCATTTGTTTGTACGTTATGGTCTTCCAAGGGAAGTGATTACAGATGGAGGACCACAATTTGTGGGACATAAATTAGCTGCAACACTCAATAACCATCACATCCACCACAAAATTACTACCCCATACCATCCGCAGGCAAATGGGCAAGTCGAGAACAGTAATAAGATAATAGAGTCAATTTTGACAAAAACTGTTGCCTCACACCGCCGCGATTGGGCCGCCCGACTACCGGAGGCACTGTGGGCTTATCGAACCACATGGAGAAGTACCACCGGCTATTCACCATATCACTTAGTGTTTGGAAAGCAACCCATTTTTCCTATAGAATTTGAGATCCAAACCCTGCGAACTGCCCAAGAAGTCGGATTGGATTTAAGTGAAGCACAGAAAAATCGATTACAGCAAATTAATGAGTTGGACGAAACAAGGCTCGCTGCATTACAGAATACAGCACTCATCCAGCAACAGCGAGCCAAGTGGCATGATGCGCTCATCAAAAACAAGATATTTCACGAAGGAGACTGGGCTCTGTTATATGATTCTAGATTTCAGGATTTCCCGGGGAAGCTTCAGACTCGATGGTTGGGACCATACGAGATTCAAAAAGTCCATGACAATGGGACCCTTACTTTGATTACAATCGATGGATCTGGATATACATTTAAGGTAAACGGCCACCGAGTTCGTCTGTATCGCAAACCGCTCACTCGGGAATCATTTTGCCAGCAGCTACGCCAAGATACTAACATCAAGATGATGGGAGAGGAAGCAAAAACTTCCTCCCCTATAGATGGGTAAGCAGTTCATTCTTTATTACCACATTTTGTATACAAGATTGTAAATTTTGTATATATGTTTCGAGTGCGTGTTTCGCTGTTCCTTTTCAAAAGGAACAGCACTTGCGTGTTTTGCTGTTCCTTTTCAAAAGGAACAACACTCTTGAATTTTTGCTGTTCCTTTTCAAAAGGAACAGCACTTTTTGCTGTTCCTTTTCAAAAGGAACAGCACTTGTGTGTTTTGCTGTTCCTTTTCAAAAGGAACAGCACTTGTGTGTTTTGCTGTTCCTTTTCAAAAGGAACAGCACTTGTGTGTTTTGCTGTTCCTTTTCAAAAGGAACAGCACTTGTGTGTTTTGCTGTTCCTTTTCAAAAGGAACAGCACTTGCGTGTTTTGCTGTTCCTTTTCAAAAGGAACAGCACTCTTGAATTTTTTTGCTGTTACTTTTCAAAAGGAACAACACTTTTTGTTGTTCCTTTTCAAAAGGAACAGCACTAGTGTGTTTTGCTGTTCCTTTTCAAAAGGAACAACACCTGCATGTTTTGCTGTTCCTTTTCAAAAGGAACAGCACCCTTGAGTTTTTGCTGTTCCTTTTTCAAAAGGAACGGCACCCTTGAGTTTTTGCTGTTCCTTTTCAAAAGGAACAGCACTTTCGAATTTTTGCTGTTCCTTTTCAAAAGGAACAACACTTTTGAATTTTATTCCTTTTTTAGAAGGAGCAACATTTGTGTGTTTTTTTCAGTTCTTTTTTTAGCAAGCAGCATTTGAGTGCTTTTGTTATCTTAGGACATTGCATCAAAAGAACCCTCCCACCTTCCCTTATAAGAAAGAAATAGTATGCCCTCGTCCTTTCTATAAGAAGAAAGCGTTGTCCATCCTTTTCCTGAGGCCATAAGTAGCAGCTATATATGCAACAAATATAAAAGGCATGATATATCGAGATCAGCACATCATAAATCGCTATCTATAACAGCCCTAGTATTGATGCAACAAAGGAAGGATCCATACACTCATCATTTTTTTCAGCCATAAGTCTCACCTCCTCTGCCCTGTTGGAAAACTTCATCATGTTACGTTCCTACAATTTTCTTTATTATTACTTGGAAATAAGAATAGAAAATTTATATCTTCCTATTGGGATAACAAGACTTCTTCCGCCATTCCCACTCTTAAGGAGGGCTGAACCACCCTTATGTGTAACTATACAAGAGCAAAAGTCCATCTCAAAAGAAAAAAAAAAGCAAAAGCAAAATCAAAAGAAATTATTTGTCAAATGCAGGATAGGGGGTTTCATTAAAGAACCAGCCTACTATGATCATAAGATTGGAAGCGAAGTGGCATTCCCATCATGGCCACCACACCAGGGATATGGTCCAACAGGTTCATTATATAAACAAACCTTGGAACAGGGGGTCTCATCACGAGCCAGCCTGCCCACGTTTCGCGCCTCTCTGGTGAATGGCGTCATGGTTATCTGGTTACCAAGCCAGCATGATGGCCTGCATGTTGACAAGAATTGCTCTTCAAAACTACACAAAGGACTATGGTTCCGGGGTGAAATAAACAACTCTGCCACGGTTATAAACACCGGTCGGCAGCAGAGCTCTGTTAATGGTATTGGAGTCAAAACATATACACCAATTTGGATCTTATTAAATATTTCTTTCTATCCTCGTAATAATTATATCTTACACCTTAATGGATACGTCACATGAACATCTATCATTACCAATTATGGCAAAGGTATTGACTATGACTATCTCAGACTTTCCATGAGTGCTAGACGTCCTATCCTTATGTTCTGCATCACATCACGAAGGCTTATGTTAAACGCGATCTATCTGTCGCATCGATCTCGGTATTTCTTTGTCTAATCTGAAACATGGCAAAACTTTATAAGCTGTTCCATTATGACTCGGTGATGGGATGACCGCCTTCTTCTATTTGACGGCTGAGGCAGCCTATCATTTCGCGCGGGGGGGAGGTGACTTCATTACTCCGCCGGCCACGTGTTAACACATCATTCGGAAATGATATGATACGAAGGTACGATATGCGTTAACGGCATGACAATGCTATTTTTTGCAAAAGTTGTTATTTATGATCAATTATTCATGCATGCTCTGTGTCTTTTCTTTTTTGCCGCAATTACGTTCTTTGCATTGCTGTTCCATCTAGACCCCAAAACAGAACCATGGGGGGAAAGTCTATCAGAAGCAAGCCGAGCGAGCTCGTAGTCTCCGAAGCCGCTCGGAAGATCTTAGAAAAGGCAGGGTGGTTAACTTATTTTGGCCGCCTGCGCAAATCAAACGAAATAGTGGCCATGGAATTCCTGCAGAATTTGCAGGAAGAACACTCAGTGGTAGATGGGAAGCAGATAGCAGTCACGAAGGAAATAATCGTGGAAGTAACCGGATTACCAGACTCAGGTCCAATATGGACGACAAAGAAAGAAAGACTGCAGAAGATCGTAGAAATCTTCCAAGATGAAGGGCAGAAGCTGACAGTGAAGGGAAAAGGAGTGCTGCCGGCAACACTGGGAGAACCTTGGAGCGAACTGGCAAAGGTAGTACAGAGCTACATCACCTGCGAAGGACGAAAAGATGTGGTAAGGCCGCGTCACCTTAAGCTCTTAGCTGTGTTAAAAGGAAAATGTGCTGTGAATCTCCCTGCATTGTTAAATTCATTGCTGCATGATGCCTCTCGGAGCCTGAAAAAGGCACACCATGAAGACGCAGTGGTTAGCCACCACGGGTTAATCCGCTTGATAGTGACATACAGTCTCGCTCAGCAGCAGAGTAGCTGGCGGGAACTTATTACAGCAATTGGAGGGGAAGCAGCATCACCATCCCCAAAGGCGAAGCACCCCGCTAGCACCTCTGAAACACCTAAAAAACCCAGAGAATCGCCAAAACCTAAGCAACCCTCGGGCACAACCGAGCAAACGAAGAAACGCATAAAGCTGGGGAAACAAAAGTGCACCCCTAAAGCAACTAGACATGCAGAAAAACGTAAGGAATTGCCCGAAGAAAGACGTGCTACCTTAAAGCGAAGGTATTCCTCTGGCACGCCAGAACAGTTTGAAAAACGCAGAAAGGTGGAGGTGGAAGAACAGGTGGCCAGCACACCCAAACAGCCCGAGAGGCCTAGAAAGTCAGCTCGGTTGGCAAAGATAAGAGGTAGGCTGGAAAAAATCCAGCCAAACATTGACCAGCCGATTGAAATAATAGAGGAACCTCCAGCGCCAGAACAAATACCTGGGGAAAACGTGGGACAAACAGAGAACGAAGTAGAAGCTGAAGAAGGAAATAAGAATGATGACTCTGCGGCCGAGACCAGCTATCCAGAGGCAGCTACTGAGCAGCCAATTCAGGAGAAGGAGATGGAACAATTGGGGGGTAGCCATCCGCAAACCCCTGTGGAGGAAGAAGAGCTGGCCACCATCTTGGCCAGCCTTAGAGGTTATCCTTCACCCTCCAGTCCGGAAGAGCCTCCCGAAGGACCCTCTGAGGAAGAGACGCGTGAAGAATTGCATGATGGAATGGCAGGGGAAGAAAACCCCCCTGTCGTTGACAAAGAAAATGTGAATACCAATCAGGAACAAGCCGTTCCCAAAACTCCAGGAGGAGATCCACCTGCTGATGCCATGGAGGATGAAAACGTTTGTCGGGAACAGGACGTTCCCCGAATGACAGAAGAAACCCTCGATGAAAGCGGAGCAGAACTGAGGGCCGCCCATGTGGCCACAGTCGAGGCAAGAGAAATTACAAAGTTGAGAAGAAAACAGCAAAAATTGCTGAATATTATAGGCCAGCTTCGGCAGAAAATTCGAAGTCTGAAAGCCAGTTTGAGAATAAGGAGGACTGTAAGAAGAAAAAGAAGGACAAATACAGCTGGGTCCTGTCAGAGGAGAAGGCAGAGCACCTATAGGCATCTAGTAGGTCGATACTCTGCCAGCGAACCTGCAGCTGTTCCAATTAATACTAAGGAACAAAATGCTGTTCCATCTGGAATAGAACACCAGAATGCCATTCCTATTGACATAGAGGAGCAGGCTGATATTCCAAACAGCCCATTAGAACCAACGGCCGTTCCAATTAAAACGGAGCCACAAGACGACATCCCATTTACAGAGGGACCACCGTACCCCTTTATATATGTCAAGAAGGAAGGGGAAAATAGAGCAGTTCACAGTGAGACACCACCTTCAGGGAAAATTAAGCGACGAAATGTGAAGGTCCAGGCGAAATTTCCTGCCTCCAAGGAATCATGGGAAAGGGATCCAAAAACCAAGGCCTTGCGCCGCGAGATAAGACAGGCCCAACAGGAGGCTGAACAGCTACGGGAACAAATGATCCCTCGAGAGAAATATGAGGAGCTGCAACAGGAAGTTGAGCAGAGGATTCCTCGAGAAAAATACGAAGAATTGCAGCAGAGGGCTGAGCAGTTAGAGGAACAAAGGATCCCTCTGGAAAAACATGAAGAACTGCAACAGAAGCTGAGAAACATGAGTCAATCGGAGAGTCAGGCTTTTGAAGGATGGCAGAAGGAACAGGAAAAGGTTGCTAAGGTAACATGTCGACTAGATGTTGTTATTAAACAATTGGACACTGTATGTTCGTTGTATGATGATGTTTTGACTTGCAGGGCCCCCGCGAAGAATTATGCTTTATTCCTCCTTGAAAGATACTTAAGATTGAAAATAAAAGTTGTCAGGGCAGGTGCCCCCATTCAGATTAATACTGTTAATGATTTCATTGATTGCTGCAAACATTATGGGGTTAAGGTCTAACGATTATTATGCGAATTTTATTTGCACAATATGGTGCTTGAGCAGGAAACTGACCTAAACCCTGGTCCCTTTGTGGGGGATATACAGCTGCAAGCCTTTGTTTCATTTGGGGTCAATCAGTTAAAGTGGCTCAGGGCTTACAATGCCTTTCAGAGGCAGGAGCACAGCCTAGATCTATGGGTCAGGGCTGAGCCTCAAGATCCAGTTCGCCTATGGCAATCACACAAAAGCCTTATGAGAAACCCTGGCGTTATAGAACTACTAGGACCCATGCATGAGGAGTTGATCCGAAATAGTTTAGAATACTTCCTGGTTATTAAAGATTCCACCTTGGAGGCTGCCAAATTCCGTTATCGGATTTCCACCCCAAGCATCCAGCTCAGGGAGCCCCTCAAATACGAGAACTTTGAGCTGGCTGCTGAACGATTGCCCTTTTATGGCCAGTGCATTCTGCAAGCTGGACCATCATGGTTAGGATATCGGTTCCGTAGCCCAATTATCTGGCACCCTGCACCGGGGTACCAGGCCGTGTATAATATGCCTGCAGATCAGTTGCATTACTTCTTTGATAATCTGGTTGCCTATCATGGTTGCAGACCCCCTCATGAAGTACCCTCTCCAGCCTATTCTCTTACTGCTCTCCATGTTAATTATAACGTTTTCATGAGGCCATGAAACAGAGTAAGTCGGGGGGTGTGTAGAGCATTGGGAAGGTATGTTTTAATAAATAATTTAGTGATGTTTTAAGCAATAGTTGTAATCTTTTCTTTATTATAAAGTAGGGAAAACGCAATAAGAACGAGTCCAAAATAATCCAATCACTAATAGTTGTCTTCTCTACGCAGGGAAAGGTAAAAGCAGGAAAGCGCAACGCGAAACGAGAACTTGATGAGAAGATAACGGCTGTCCCTCCAATTCTAAATAAGGTTCAGACCAGGTCGAGTAAATCAAGGAAGATCAGTCCGGAACGAGATGAAGGACTGCCAGTTCGGAAATACAGGCCGAGTAAAGGAAGGCGTTAACAGTTTAGCAGATCACTCAGGATCTTTGATCCTGAGGGATCGCTACGTTCAATCGTTTTGTCGTCTGGAGAACTCCGCCGTTGATTGTATAAAAGGGGGGCAGCATTGGAAATTAAGGGATTTGATTTTTTGTATCTTTAACTTTCTGTTCACGGATTTTACTGTCAGTTGAACTCAGACTATTGAGTCTATCTGAAACTTAGTTTTGTACTCTCATTGATGAGTTAATATAATATCTTTGGTGTTAATTTCTCCCTGCGTCTGAAGTAGTTTACGGCAGTGCGCCATTGGAAGCTTCGGGCCCGGCTCCAACGGACACTGGCTGATTGTACCATTACAATTCTGCTTTGTGTGGTTTGTTTCTTATAATCTGTTATGATTGCATGTCGTCTCATACTTATTCATCTGTAGCTTTCCTGTTATAAATCTCTGTAACAAGTTCATATCATACTTTCAGAATTCCTCGCATACTGTTGATCTGAGTTGTTTGCATCAATTACAGAATTCATAAGTAGAATATTTCAGCTACAGGTGATTGGAGTAATGGACTATTGGTGATTATTGCAGATCGTGTACATATGATTGACGTTTCCTGTCTTTAATGATTTGCTGTTCCATTTGATATGTATATGATTGACGTTTCCTGTCTTTAATAATTTGCTGTTCCATTTGATTAAGCTGCAAACTTGTATAAACGATTGCTTTCCCTTTGTATGTAAGTGTGTGCCAAGGATTGGAAGTGTTGACCTCGCGAGACTTAGTTTCTTTACTGTCGTTCCATTTACTGCCGTTCCTTTTATTGCTGTTCCATTTCTGAAGTTGCTGTTCCATTCTGTTTTCTTGCTGTTCCTTTCGCTTGCATTTATTGAAGTGGCATGAGAGGAGGGTCAAGGCTGTTGTGAGATACAGCAGACGCTATAATGCTCCCAGATCATGATCCATACTCCTTCATCAGTTTCTAGGGGGATAGGTTACTAATTCCATACCCTCGACCGACGAAGTTGTTGCGTGTGTGATTTCTTTATGCAAAAGTAATTTAGCGTAGCTTAGCATCCGTTTACTCTTGTATTCTTTAGATCTATACTACGAATCATTATCCTGACAAATACCCTCAAATTGAGATATCCTTTACAATAACAAAACGCTCACGGATTGACTTGTAATGTGAGATAACTAGAGGTGAAAAAGACCCTTGTTACAGCTCCACAATTGGAAGAAGGATCTTCAATATTTTGAGCATTTTTCCTTTGAGATGTCATTGTCATTCTGTTTCTTATCCTTATCTCATTATTAACAACCTTCACAGATTCAATTTCATTTCTTGAGCAACAAGGTTCATCGACCTCCTCTGTTACTGCACTTCTTTCTCCTCCATATAGACATTGAAATTTGTCCAACATTTCCTTTGTTGACTCACAATGCCTCACTTTGTCAGCATCTGGCTTAGACAAATCTTTCATGACGATTTCCCTGGCTTATGTAATGAACTCATTCCTCTCTCCATATATCACAGACATCCAAATGTCTTCATTGGTTACCATTAAATATGTTTCCATTCTAATATTCCAAAGCTCATGGTATGATCCATTTAAACATGGAAGTCATTCTGTTGTTAGCCAAACTTGGTTAGCCATTTTTTCCATTTGAACTACCTTATAGTGATTAATCTATTTGTGAAGGAACCTTGATCTGATACCAATTGTTGGAAATAATGTTTAATACTGAGAGGTGGGGGGGGGGGGGGGGGGGGGGGGGTGAATCATTGTTAAGGCTAATTTAAACTTTTATGCCATTTTATCTTTTCATTCAAACTTGGAAACCATCCATATAACCATCAACAACATATCATGTGGAAAAAATATGAAATCATCCCATGAACACAAACACCATGAGCATCATACACATTGGACACAGAGGTTTAATGTGGAAACCCTTCTAGGAGAAAACCCGCTAAAGCTTGTTTTTTTTATTGATGTAAAACTAAGAGCACCTACTTTATTACATCAATATGCCTGTGAGCCACCACTCATAGGAAGCACGAACTCCCCTTGATCGTTTGTTATCACCCACAAGCAGGAAGCACCAACTCCATCCTTTTATAGACACCTGATCGACTTACCAGATGCATCATGTGAAGCACCAAATTCACATATTTGTTGCAAGCACCAACTTCACATATCTTTTGCAAGCACCAACTTGCAACTCCTTGGATTTATGCAAGAAAAAAATTGTAGCAGGCATAAACCCCCAAGCCTTCTCAAACACCCACTAGAGATAGAAACAGAAACATCTTGTATGAAGGCTCCAATCCAAACTCAAAAGAAAAGTTACTGCTCACTATAATTAGCAGCCTCTCCACCTGTTTCTAATTCTATTCTCTTGAGCAACCTTTTGGACCACAAAACATTTTTTCCTGTGCACATTTTGTAGCATCCCATTGTTTTTCTCAACAATATACACTAATACACAACACTTTGTTCACTTTTCCCACCCTACAACAACATACTCACATAGACTCTCTGCTCTCAATAGTGTACACTTAGTTCTTGACCTCCTTCTTTTGCTTAGGCACGCTTGGCCTCTTTCCACTGCATAGGAACTCTCAACCTCTTCTCTGTAGCAAAGGCACATTTGGCCACTTCTTAGCAATGCTCACACACATAGAACTCTCCACTCAACTTTATCAACAATGTTGCATTACCCCCTATTTCTCCATTGCAATCATGATTTTTGTTCATCTATTGCCCAAGGAACAATGTTGTCTCTATTGCCATCCACATAGTACCTGCAAGCACACTTCGACATGGCTCTCCATTTTGTTGCTCCATCACATTACAAGTCGTTGAATCCATATTAAATGAATAATGGGCTCTAAGCACTTCCCATATTGATATTTAAATCTCAGTCAACCTGCACATTACAATAAGGCTCCCCATGATGATTAATTTCCCACATAGTTCAGATTGTACTTCAGGAATGACTTCTCTAAGATTGTTCTGATCTTCATTCAATTCCATGAAGTGTGCAAGGAAGATCAATAATACTTGTTATGAAATCAACTGCCACCTCTGCAAATCATGGTCCTCTCTGTTTCAGTCTCCTACCTTCGATAGTGACCATTGAGTCCATTGCAACATATGTGCAATTTGAACCATCCTCTATGGTCCACTCATGGATCTATCCTGATGATGAACCACAGAGGATGGTTCGAAACATCAATTCCAAAAAAATGAATGCGATGAACAATGTAAACTTTGAAACGGGAACTATAAACTCAAAACGGGAACTCTGGCCCAAAAACCCCCAAAAAACCACAAAAACAATGCTCAAAACGAAAAGTGTGTATACTGGAACGATTTTTTTTTTTTTTAGGTGTCAATTTTGCGGCTGTTTTAAAAATGGTAGTGACTACGAAATTTTCTACGAAATTTTCCTGCAAAATATAGCTTCAGAACGAAAGTGTTGATACTGGAATAATGATTTATTTTTTTAGGTGTCAATTTTGCAGCTGTTTTAAAAATGGCAGTGACTACGAAATTTTCTACGAAATTTTCCTGCAAAATATAGCTTCAGAACGAAAGTGTTGATACTAGAATCGACCCGCCGCTGGTCCGGCGGGGCGGGGCGGCCCGGGGGTGCCGCTGCGTGGAATTGGTAATGTGGATCGTCATTTGATGCGTGGAATTGGTAAAACCCAAGCTGCCCGTCAATGGAGAATGTCTGCGTCTTTTCACTTTGCCGAGTCTCTCTGTCGCGTACTGTCTCTCTGTCCGTTGTATCGCACATACAAGCTGACGTCCACCCTTGAAACCTGTAGTCGGGGATGCGAAGGCAACCTAACGTCACCTTAAAATTTTCATCAAAACTATAATGCTAACTATATATAATTGGAGTACAGACAAAATAATAGAGCTCGACCAAATATAGATATCATTGCTCAAACATTCACATAATAAATAACAAATTTAATATATACAATTAATTTTTCAAAAACATGCTACTTGGACCATTGCTGACCTAAGAGGCATCCTTCACAGTATCATATAATAAAATACAATATATTACAATAGCCTTTAAGAGTCCATGAAGTGTAATATGGTCTTGAAATACACTATACATGTGAGGACTTCCAACCAAAGGGCGTATGCATCACTAAAGAACTTATCCAATCCTAATATTTGTATTGTTCCAAAGCATAAGGGTTCAATGAATATGCACGATTATTTTTTAACTAAGCGCAATCATATCTATGAGAATCCTCCTATTTGAATTCTCTCATGCATCCCCCTAGCAACTTCCCCTGAATCCTTCTTATTCCAAGAATGGAGGTGAGACACCTCTTTAGTCTTCCTAGTCAGAATTTGCCTCCAAAATTTCTTAGGAGCTAGCTTAGAGAGGTGTAAGAGATTCCCTTGTATTTGACGAATGTATTGCCTCTTTTTCCTTTTAGTTAGGGCTTTATATATTTTTATCTTGTCCATTTTAAGAGATTCATCAACAGCTTCCTTAATTGCTCTCCTCGCACTTTTACACTCTTTGTCATACCATGGATTGGTTTTGCTATTTCTTTTATTATTTGATATAGGAAAAATAATTTGCAAAATTTGATAACTAATTCTCTAAATCCCTTTCCAAGACTAACACTTGAAAAATCAATTAGGTAACAAACATGCTATTAGATAGAACTATTTGTTTCTTTATTTCACCAAACCAAATTGAAAAAATAATTTTATAAATTAAAAATCAATAATACAATATTAGAAGCAGTTTAAACCTATTATTATAATCATGATGTGAAATTGAATAGCTAGATTCTTAGCACATGTAATATTCTCTTTTATTCTGCTATCAATGATATCATATTTTCCAACGTTTGATACATTGTGCAAGGCCTATCTATATAAAAGGATCATGAAATACAAAAAATGGAGAACCTTTTCCCACGAGCATGTGTGTGCTTGACACAATAATACTTGCAACAACAAATATTCAATAAGATGCAGACACTTTTAAATTGGTTGTAATTTGGAGAACCTGATCTTTTTTCAACCTTTTGAACTCATTTCTGTATCAGCCATAGCCAATATTATGCTTTGACTTCCTTAAAATTTTCAATGGTTAGAAGAATAAATTACTGATTAGCAGAAATAGTAAGATATGTACAATTTTGGTTTTGTTAATATCACAGTTATGAGATCAAATTACATGTTATAAGTTTAGAAATTTAATTTAAGACATCATTAAATCATTATCCAATATAGCATACAACATTTAACCTTATAAATAGTGTTTTATTAGCACAGGGTCCACATTAAATATATTATTTACTTCTTCCAAATCATCTGGGGAGGGTTTCAAATGGTCTGCCTTCCATACGCTACATGCAGAAAATACATTCCAAATAAGATTTAATTTTATAAATAGTGTTTTTGTTAGTACAGGGTCCACATTAAATATATTACTTACTTTTTAAATCGTTATACATCTTTACAAAAAAAGAAAAAGGCAGTGACATCATTACCAAGGCAGTGACATCATTACCATGCAACTCTTGTGTTATAAAGAATACGAAATTCAAATCTATACAAATACAAAATATATATATATATATATATATACAAGAAAAAAAATCTATACAAATACTTTTCACCACTTACACCCTCATGTCCATCAAATTATATTGAATTTAGGTGTACAAATAAAATAAAATAGATAAACCTGAGAAAAAATCTATACACACAAACGTAACATAGGGATTACTTGTTGGTGCTGCACATAGAGATAGAGATTTTGAATTTTGAGGATTATAAAATTTATGTGTATTCAGTTTACATTAAAAGGTCTCAAGGAGCCCCTACACAAATGGGCTAAATGTTAGAATAGGGAACCTGTCAATCCTGTACAGTTTAATATAAAACAATTTTACGTCCTTATAAAAAGTCTCTCAGTTATTAAGCTGAACATATTTATATTTGAATTTTGTTAAATTAAGTTGTTTTTTTTGTTTTTTTTTTCTCAAGAAACTTTTTAATTTCAATTTATCTAATAAGATTTTAGCTCAACTTTGCGAATTAGTTCAATTAATTTAGTTATTGTAATTAAAACATTTTTTCTATTCAATTTTCTCAACACTCTCTAAATTAGGTTTTTTAGCTCTGATAATTAATTTAATTAATAGAGTTACTGTAATTGAAACATTTTTGCTATTCAATTCTCTTAATATTTTGGATTGGGCTCTTTAATTTAATTTGGTTCAGCCAGTAGCATGACATGATCATGTTGAATAATCCTGGAATAAAAATCTATATAAAGCTAAACAAGACTTCTTCAATACGGGAAAGAGAGAGAAAAAAAAAGAAGAACTAAACTGCAACCCAACTAACAAAAATGCTTTATATAAAATAACATGCACAACCAAAGTTCTTTAGCAGAAAGAGTCGAAATCTTGAATGAGCAGACAACAGCCGGACCAACTTATCGATCAGAAAGAGTTGTCTATTTAATAAACATAGAGAAAGTCATAATATTAGAATAATACTTACAGAGAAAATGAAGTTGTAGCCGGCCTCCAACACCTGGCCGAAGAATCGAATCCTTCTCCACATCACATCCAAGTAATCTTGACTCATAAGGGGCATCAAGGCGGAAAAATCGATCCCTTCTGTCTTCATAAGATAGCAGTGCTCGCGAATCTGCCTGCAGCGGTGTAGCGCCTGGTTATCCACGGCAACAATCAGAAGATTCTTGAGCAATTGTTCAGTTCCATTACCCACTAAGAAACTCTGCATGAACAGATCGAGCATGCTATTATTCTGCGCCCATGCTGCGTTCAGCACCGTGATTATAACCGTTCTGTTAGGGTTCGCAACCTTCGACAGTGTTGATTCAAGCTCCACCTTATCACCCAGTATTGCAGTTCCAATATTATTCTGATTATTTATGCACACAAATCGTTAATAACGTAAATGGCAGTCTCCACAAGGACCATTAATATAAAATGTGGGATGAACTAGAGCTCACAAGCTCCGAAGCCGGTACGGGTCGATTCGCGGAATCGACCCGCCGCCGGTCGGGCGGGGCGAGGCGACGCGGGGGTGCGCAGCTGCCACCCCCGCGCCGCCCCGCCTCGCCTGACCGGCGGCGGGTCGATTCCGGGAATCGACTCGTACCGGCTTCGGAGCTTGTGAGCTCTAGTTCATCCCAAATTTTATATTAATGGTCCTTGTGGAGACTGCCATTTACGTTATTAACGATTTGTGTGCATAAATAATCAGAATAATATTGGAACTGCAATACTGGGTGATAAGGTGGAGCTTGAATCAACACTGTCGAAGGTTGCGAACCCTAACAGAACGGTTATAATCACGGTGCTGAACGCAGCATGGGCGCAGAATAATAGCATGCTCGATCTGTTCATGCAGAGTTTCTTAGTGGGTAATGGAACTGAACAATTGCTCAAGAATCTTCTGATTGTTGCCGTGGATAACCAGGCGCTACACCGCTGCAGGCAGATTCACGAGCACTGCTATCTTATGAAGACAGAAGGGATCGATTTTTCCGCCTTAATGCCCCTTATGAGTCAAGATTACTTTGATGTGATGTGGAGAAGGATTCGATTCTTTGGCCAGGTGTTGGAGGCCGGCTGCAACTTCATTTTTTCTGTAAGTATTATTCTAATATTATGACTTTCTCTATGTTCATTAAATAGACAACTCTTTCTGATCGATAAGTTGGTCCGGCTGTTGTCTGCTCATTCAATATTTCGACTCTTTCTGCTAAAGAACTTTGGTTGTGTGTGTTATTTTATATAAAGCGTTTTTGTTAGTTGGGTTGCAGTTTAGTTCTTCTTCTTTTTTTCTCTCTTTCCCGTATTGAAGAAGTCTGGTTTAGCTTTATATAGATTTTTATTCCAGGATTATTCAACATGATCATGTCATGCTACTGGCCGAACCAAATTAAATTAAAGAGCCCAATCCAAAATATTAAGAGAATTGAATAGCAAAAATGTTTTAATTACAGTAACTCTATTAATTAAATTAATTCTCAGAGCTAAAAAACCTAATTTAGAGAGTGTTGAGAAAATTGAATAGAAAAAATGTTTTAATTACAATAACTAAATTAATTGAACTAATTCGCAAAGTTGAGCTAAAATATTATTAGATAAATTGAAATTAAAAAGTTTCTTGAGAAAAAAAAAACAAAAAAAACAACTTAATTTAACAAAATTCAAATATAAATATGTTCAGCTTAATGACTGAGAGACTTTTTATAAGGACGTAAAATTGTTTTATATTAAACTGTACAGGATTGACAGGTTCCCTGTTCTAACATTTAGCCCATTTGTGTAGGGGCTCCTTGAGACCTTTTAATGTAAACTGAATACACATAAATTTTATAATCCTCAAAATTCAAAATCTCTATCTCTATGTGCAGCACCAACAAGTAATCCCTATGTTACGTTTGTGTGTATAGATTTTTTCTCAGGTTTATCTATTTTATTTTATTTGTACACCTAAATTCAATATAATTTGATGGACATGAGGGTGTAAGTGGTGAAAAGTATTTGTATAGATTTTTTTTCTTGTATATATATATATTTTGTACTTTAAAAAGCATAGAGATTTTTTTTCTTGTATATATATATATATTTTGTATTTGTATAGATTTGAATTTCGTATTCTTTATAACACAAGAGTTGCATGGTAATGATGTCACTGCCTTTTTCTTTTTTTGTAAAGATGTATAACGATTTAAAAAAGTAAGTAATATATTTAATGTGGACCCTGTACTAACAAAAACACTATTTATAAAATTAAATCTTATTTGGAATGTATTTTCTGCATGTAGTGTATGGAAGGCAGACCATTTGAAACCCTCCCCAGATGATTTGGAAGAAGTAAATAATATATTTAATGTGGACCCTGTGCTAATAAAACACTATTTATAAGGTTAAATGTTGTATGCTATATTGGATAATGATTTAATGATGTCTTAAATTAAATTTCTAAACTTATAACATGTAATTTGATCTCATAACTGTGATATTAACAAAACCAAAATTGTACATATCTTACTATTTCTGCTAATCAGTAATTTATTCTTCTAACCATTGAAAATTTTAAGGAAGTCAAAGCATAATATTGGCTATGGCTGATACAGAAATGAGTTCAAAAGGTTGAAAAAAGATCAGGTTCTCCAAATTACAACCAATTTAAAAGTGTCTTCATCTTATTGAATATTTGTTGTTGCAAGTATTATTGTGTCAAGCACACACATGCTCGTGGGAAAAGGTTCTCCATTTTTTGTATTTCATGATCCTTTTATATAGATAGGCCTTGCACAATGTATCAAATGTTGGAAAATATGATATCATTGATAGCAGAATAAAAGAGAATATTAGATGTGCTAAGAATCTAGCTATTCAATTTCACATCATGATTATAATAATAGGTTTAAACTGCTTCTAAGATTGTATTATTGATTTTTAATTTATAAAATTGTTTTTTCAATTTGGTTTGGTGAAATAAAGAAACAAATAGTTCTATCTAATAGCATGTTTGTTACCTAATTGATTTTTCAAGTGTTAGTCTTGGAAAGGGATTTAGAGAATTAGTTATCAAATTTTGCAAATTATCTTTCCTATATCAAATAATAAAAGAAATAGCAAAACCAATCCATGGTATGACAAAGAGTGTAAAAGTGCGAGGAGAGCAATTAAGGAAGCTGTTGATGAATCTCTTAAAATGGACAAGATAAAAATATATAAAGCCCTAACTAAAAGGAAAAAGAGGCAATACATTCGTCAAAGACAAGGGAATCTCTTACACCTCTCTAAGCTAGCTCCTAAGAAATTTTGGAGGCAAATTCTGACTAGGAAGACTAAAGAGGTGTCTCACCTCCATTCTTGGAATAAGAAGAAGGATTCAGGGGAAGTTGCTAGGGGGATGCATGAGAGAATTCAAATAGGAGGAAACAAACTAGAAAAAAAGGAATGAAAAGAGAAGTTTAAGAGAAGAGAATGGGATAAAATGAAGTGCGACGAGTATATAGACTAGATCAACTCTTAAAAAAGGTGGATCCATTTTCAACATTGTCCCTCCTAACGTGCGTCTAGAAATAAAACAATTGCATGTGAAGGTGGGAGAATAAAGTATTCATTGTTTGATTTGAAATTACTTGAAGATTTGGGTAGATGTGTTCTAGATCCGCGCAGCGCCAGCCCCGGGCCGCCCCGCCCCGCCCGACCGGCGGTGGGTCGATTCCCGGAATCGACCCGCCGCCGGTCGGGCGGGGCGAGGCAGCCTGGGGGTGCCGCTGCCGCGGAGGAGGCGGGGGAGGGGGAGAGGGAGGGGTGGCCGGGGAGGGGGTGGTGGCGGTGGAGGGTTGGGCAGGGGGCCGGGAGGGGGCGGTGGTGGGGGATGGGTGGGCGGGGAGGGGTGGGCGGGGGGGCCGGGGAGGGGGCGGTGGCGGGGGATGGGTGGGTGGGGTGGGCGGGCAGGGGGCGGTGGCGGTGGGCGGGGAGGGGGCGGTGTGGGTGGAGGGGTGGGCGGGGTGGGCGGGGGGACCGGGGAGGGGGCGGTGGCGGGGGAGGGGTGGGCGGTGGCGGTGGATGGGTGGGCGGGGTAGCGGTGGAGGGGGGGCGGGGAGGGTGTGGGCAGGGTGGGCAGGGGGGCAGTGGCGGTGGCGGTGGCGGGGGATGGGTGGGCGGGGTGGGCGGGCAGGGGGCGGTGGTGGTGGAGGGGTGGGCGGGGGCGGTGGCGGTGGAGGGGTGGGCGGGGGAGAGCACAACTGTGATTTTCGCATTGATTTTTTAGTTAATTATTATTTTTTGAAAAAAAAAAGTTGTTATTATTATTTTTTTGACATGAAATTCATAAAAAAAACTATTATTTGACCATTTTTAGTTAATATTTTTGTATAAAAATTGTGATTTTGACATGTTAATTCTAGCAAAAAATTATCAAAACGTTTAGTTTTTTTGTTATATTTATGTTAAAAATGGTTATTTTTATGTCCATTGTTAAAAAATGTTGTTTTTTAGAAACAATTATTTCATGTGGATTGAAAAATTAATTAAGGATGTATAAATATGTAGATTATCTAAAATTCAAACTATCGACTTTCTAATTTAAAAACGCAAAACAATAAAAACCCCACTAAAAAAAAAAAAAATTAAGATAGAGAACAAGAAAATATGAATAAAATGACCACTTCCAAAACTATCAAATTTAGAAAATAATTTTTTACATTTCACACACTAGAAAATTTAAAGTCAAAAAATAGGTCTTTTAAAAAAAGGGTGTGATGCAGAATACTCACTTTTTAAAATCAGGATGAAAATCACTACCATTCACTACCATTCTAAAACTTAATGCACGTGAAAAAATTAAAGTTCCAAAAACCATGTTCTAAAAAAAACATGTGTATTCTGCATCACCACTTTTGAAAATCGGGTCATTTTTTTGCCACCTCTACAAAACGGGTAACAGTATCAGTCCCGTTTCAAAGTTTACATTGTTGACGACCCCAAAAGATAACACCACACAAAATATAAATCGCAGAAGCCTTAAATCAATAATCTGTGCAATTGTTGTCCTTGTTGCCTTGATTCAATGCTCTCTACAGTTTCCATTACTCCAGCTACTGACTTGTTTCCATGCTCAAAGGTAGAGAGCTCTTCATAAGATACTGAATCATCCATGCCTACTAACCAACCTATGGAGGTCCTCCAAATATGGCACAAGTGCCAAGATTGGTCCAAGGTGCCAGAGTATTGTTGAATCTAACCTTGCGACCATTTTTTATTATAGTCCATTTGCTGAAGCCCTTTAACTATTTCTCGGCCATAGGACCAGGTCTCCGTGATCATTGTCTAGGCCATTGGGAGCTAATAGATCCCTATATTCCCTTTGAATTATGAATTCCCTTTGTTAATGGGTTCATTTAATGTCCCCTCTAGTTAATCTCACCCAGTAGCTACACCAATTTTTCAATTTTTGTCTAAGGCAAGTCAATTTTGATGTTTTCTGTGCTTAACTTAGGAGAAGTGGGTTAGGTGGACCACAATTGATTAAGATTTATAAGGAGGGTCCCAACATAGGAGAAAGAGGGAAATCGAAGTGATAGTAGATGGTGGGGGGCACCCTAAGAGGGGAATACATACCCCTTGAGCAAACCTTCACATTTGGAGGGAGAAAGGAAAGGTGGGGTCGAAGCATGGGGCCCACACGATAAAGGAGGAGCTCAAGGATAAATAAGGGGAATATTCATCATTTTGGGGGTTTTTAACCTTTGATATTTACACTCACCTAGCACACTTGAGTTGTTGATCTAGCTCTGCAAGTGATTTTAAACACACGAGATTTTCATGCAAGAATATCAACCCTCCTTTAGTGGACTTTGAGTGCTAGTCCAAGGAGGAGATCTAAAATATGTGGTGGAGCTATTTTTAGTGCATTTTTTAGGAAATTCATGGGATTATTATAATAGACTGGGTATGGTAAAGGGAATACGCACTTCCCAAGAGAGCTGGGTGTGGAGTAGTAGTGCTAGTCCAAGGAGGAGATCTAAACTATGTGGTGGAGCTATTTTTAGTGCCCTTTTTAGGAAATTCATGGGATTATTATAGTAGAATGGGTGTGGTAAAGGGAATACACACTCCCCAAGAGAGTTGGGTGTGGAGTAGTATAATTGTTGGCCTTTCCGGGAGAGCATTGGTCTAATTTTAATGAATATTTGGAGTTTTGGTGGGGCACATTTCTTTGGAGTTTTTGTTGCAGCCTTATCATCATTTCAAGAGCTATGTGAGCTTGCACAGATGCTATTTCTGGATACACATGGAAGTTGGGTGGTTTCATATTTGGAGGGTTGAAAGGACCTAGGATTTTTGGGGGCATCCAAAGGAAGTTTACTGGCATTTATCAACATTTTTGCAGGGCTGAAAGGTGATATTTCTAGGTGGGTCGAATTGCCCAGCAGTTGGACGAGCCCAAGGAAATTGGGGAAAATTCAGAAGGTTGGAATTGGACCCAACCCTTTCTGGGTCTTTCTAGGTTTATTGAGTAGAGGAAAAGATTAATTTGTCAAAATTTTTGGAGCTGTCTAGGGGGCCCAACTAGGGACCACATTCTAGCTAGCAGTGCACATTGTCAGACAACAAAGCATAGAGGAGGATTCATTTTCTAGAAGTTGGGAATCTTACGTTCTCACCTGGGGTTTGTCTAGCTTGCCTTTAGCAAGCCCAAGTGCACTTTTTCCTACCCACTGTACTCCTACCACTACATATAATAAAATGGCTCAACTTGTTTTGGAGAAATCATGGTTGTGTTGATATTTCTATTGTGATTTTGGTTTTTGGTTGCACGAGAGAATTTGATCACTGCTATCACTTAATATTTCTATTTAGAAATATTACAATGGTATCAAATATCATAGTCTTAGCTCAGCCTGTGGAAGAAGGATTTAGTCTATGACACCATATGACAAGAAACATATCACATACGAAAGGAAGAGGTACAAAAGTAGGGAAATACAGCTATGGATTACCCTTGATCTAGAAACTCTTGAGAAGGAGGTTGAGGAGCCAAATATGGGGGATAATTAGTGCGATAAGAAGATCAAAGAGGAGGAATTTCCCCAAAACCTCTTGAAGGTTATCCATGACTTGTCTAGGGGTATTGATGAATTGAGGCAAACAATAGATGTAACAATAAAGGCAAGGGAATTTAGGAGGACATCCATTTGGGTGAGAGTTCACGTACCTCGTAACACTAGGCAGAAAACCCACCCAATGCACCTCATGTCTCTAGCACACCACCCAGGTCGACTATCTCTACATTCTTAGCATCAGGTATTGGAGGGCCACAAGGGAAGGAGGACATGCCCAAAGGGGAGTATTTTGTGGAGTACCAATCCTATGGGGATGATTTTAGAGAGGCAATTTGTTAGAAAATTATATATTACAAAGCAATGGAACACATAGAATATTGTAGAAACAAGAACACAGAAAATGCATAAAACAAGAGAGATACAAATATACGTGGTTCACCCAAATTTGGGTTACATCCATGAAGAAACAAACAACCCTTCCTTTTATTTTATCTAGCAAAATGAAGAGATACAACCTACAACATATCTGATGTAATTTCCTCTTCACTCTCACACAATATCCTCTCTCTTTCTCGCTCAAAATACACATATACAAAATCGCAATAAAATTTCCTCGTATAAATCTAGGGGTTGCATTATAGGGGAAAAAACTTAAATTAAACATAACTTCTACGGTCAAATAATCTGCCTAATGAACGACCCAAATTGACTACAAAATTACAATATTTTACAAGGAATTTTTCATCTACTTTTAGGCCCTCGCACACCTCCCTGTGTGGAGGGGTGTATCGTATTCCTGGGTATACATATGGCTAAAACAAAGACCACTAAATCAGGAAGATAATCAGGCTCCACACCCAAAACCATTAACTTCAAAGACTTCTTCCAACTTAAGGGAAACAATAGTACCAAGGGGAAAACTGGAGGAGGCTACAAGTATGGCATTGATTTGAAGCACACAGTGGGAACGTTATTCCTCCAATTTTTTTATGGCTCACTTAAGAGCTCATCTAGGTCGTGGGTTGAGAAGTTGGACGTCTATTTATAGCTTAACTAGATGACATCGTGTTGCACAATATTTTGTTGCACTCCTTGTCTCATATCCTGAAGTGTCAAAATGACGAAAGTTGTCAGTCTGTTCACCATGAAACATGTTAAGAAGAATCCTAGAAGAAAAGAAGAAAAACTTGCCTTAAAAGATTTATGAAGAAACTAGTAAAAAAACCTTGTTTTCAAGATCAGTTATTTTTACATCACTAGTGACCCATGCTGGTACCTTGTTGCACTATACTATCCTAGCACTGCCAACACGACTTTTACCAGGAAAACTCATGCTAAACCTCTTCAGGTAGTTTTTCCTAAAGTGGAGGAGAAGCTTCTCTTATTATAAGTCTCGAGAATGACGAGGTAGTTATAGGTCAATAAGGATTGGAATGAGATCTCCCATTCTTTTTCCTTGACCCTACTTTCATGGATATTTCCCTTGAGATGTGGAACCTCTCCCTCCTTTTATGGATCCTTAACTCCCTCTCCTTCCCTATAAATGAGATCCCTACTATCCACAATTGGTTGGCTATTTCTTGGTTTCCTTCCTAGTGCTAAACTATGCCCAAATGCTACCCATTTTGCTAAGGAGAAAGGAGTGCTTGAAGGTTAAGGCTAGGAATTGGAAACTCACCTAAAGGAGGCTTCCAACATCAAGGATTAAGTGGTTGTAATGTTCCCTTTACCATCTATTAATAATACATTATGTGTTTTCTTTCCATAAATGTGTAAATCATTTCTCATTTAGTATAATACTCCTTGATCTGTTATATGGTTTATATTGGAATGGTTTTTTCTATGTATGTGTATGTTGTATCCACATGATTTTCGTTACAGGTGTTCATTCCCATTGGCAAAGAGGAGATTGAGCTTGGAAGCGAAAGACTCAAGGATGAAACCAACGAACGTTAGCATTAGAGTGAGGTAGGTCATCTATCCTCCTTTGTGTTTTTCAAGTATAAGCTAAGAAAGTTTGCACATATTTGTCTAGTTTGTTGTCGATCCTCCCATAGGACTAGAGGGATCGTTTATGTCTGTAGAAAGGATTTCTTGAATAATAAAATGGTGACTCCGATGGGGAGATTATAACCCTTAAAACCTCCTTTTTATGTTTGGTCTTTTTTATTAGTTTGGCAAACCTCCTAGTGATCTGTAACTTAGGTTCATTATGGGTCCAAATTCTGAGTAGTATGTTCTTTAGAGTATCAAGTTTGGATCTCTCTTTGATTGTATTTTCATTTTCCTAAGTCTTTATGACCCAACACATTTTATCCAGAAAGAGTCGCGTTGTCAGTACTGATTTTTCCCATTAAAGTCATGTTGAATATGTTGGCAGTCTATCAACATGGTTTTTTACCTTTTGAGCTTAGTCTCGAAGTATCCATAGTAGAAACCATATTTCTGTCAATGTTTCAAATCACAACAGGGATCCATCATCAGGACCAATCTAAATGATGAGAGAAGAAGAGCTTTGTGGTAGGATAAATAGTTAAAGAAATATTTTGATTGAAGGTCGGCTAATAACTTTGTTTAGTTTTGATTTTGATTTTGATTTTAATTTATTATTTTTATTACTAATAGTAATAAACGTTTTATCATAATTTTATTTAATTTGTTTATTATTTTTATTATTATAATTTGTATATTAGTTGAATCTTGTAATATCTCATTAACTAAATGGAGCTGATATCAAGAATGGAAGATCTCATACTTCAGCCCTTGCGGAGCATTCCTCAAAAACAAAACATCAAGTTTGTTTGGAAAATGCCTCAATTATCACAAGGGAAGAGCAACATCAAAGAAGGAAGATCAGGGAGGCTCTTGAGATTATAAAACACCCACATAATCTCAATTGGGACAATGGTATCGAGATCAGTGGTAGTTGGCTTCCCTTAATTAGAAGGTTAGAACCACAAAAAGCTTCCCAGGTAATTAGGTAGTTTTTTTTTGTTTTTTTTTTTAATTTCAGAAAAGTTATATTAAAATTAAAATAGATATTATGATTAGGTTTTATAATAATTATTATCGTTTAAATTTAAGGATTATTTTATTTATAATAATAATAATAATAACAACAAATTAATTATAATAATAATCAGTTTTCAACTAAGAATAAAATCTACTTATGTTATTTTATTATATTATTAATAATATAATAAAGACTATCTATCCTTTACAAATAATTATTATAATAAAATTAATATAAAATAGAATAAAATAATTATTATTCTTAATAAATAATAATTATTAATTAAGTATAATAAGAATTAGTTTTAGAATTGAAAACTAATTAAAAATATAAACTAATATTATTTAACAATTAAATCTATAAATAATAATAATTTATTTATAATAATAATAATAATAATAACTATTATTATTTACAATTTAGAATATTAATTAGCCTTTTGAGTAGAATTAATCTACTAATCCCATCACAAAACATAAAATCTAATCTATTATAAAAATTAAAATAAATTAATGAATTAAGAAAGAAGATTTTTTTCATAAAATCCATTTAATTAATGAGCTATTACAAGATTCACCTAATATAAAAATTAAAATAATAATAACAATAAACAATTTAAATAAAATTATGATAAAACTTTTATTACTATTAATAATAAAAATAATAAATAAAAATAAAAATTAAATAAAGTTATTAGCCGACCTTCAATCAAAATATTTCTTTAACTATTTATCCTACCACAAAGCTCTTCTTCTATCATCATTCAGATTGGTCCTGATGATGGATCCTTGTTGGGATTTGAAATGTTGACAAAAATATGGTTTCTACTATGGATACTCCGAGACTAAGCTCAAAATAAATGAACCACAGATGCCTAAAATCCGGAATGGTTTTTTACCATTAAAGTAGCACTGAAAATCCCTATCAGCGCTGATTTTCACCATTAAAATATCACTAGCCCAAAAAATGAGAATTTTTAGGGTTTCTGCTAGAAAGGTCTAGTGTGTCTTGATCTTTGAAGTGTCCTCCTGCTCTGTGTGCATAGAATTTTCCATTATTTTTGTTGATTTATTATTGGTTTGCAAAAGTCCATCTCATTGCTTGAATTCGTGAAACTGAATTTTGGTTGAGTCTTTAGGTCTTTGGGTCAATTGAATTTACTGTTTGCTGCTTGTATGTGTGGAAGGAATACTTATTCGTTGTTGGTTAAAGCATTATTAGTTCTTTTGGAAACCATAGAAGAAATGGAATTTGCATTTAATTAACTTTCATCTCAAGGTTTACTTTTCAAAATTACATTAGATTACATTGCATTGAAAATTCATTTTTGTGATTATCATTGAGCATAGATCACATTGCTTGGTGTTGAAATTTGTAAGTGCATTCCCATTCATTGAAAATAAAAAGTGAAAAAATTCATGTAAGTGCATTTTAGTGAATTGAAATTCGGTTTACTTTTGGTAGGTGCACTGAAATAGTGAAAGCGAAAGATCTAGTTAGGAAGCTCTGCTTGTTTCATATTTGTTTGTTGTATCAATGTTTGAACTTCTTCCCTACACTAGATAGCTTTCATTGAAATAAAAAGAATAATTTTTTCATATTAGTTGCTTCTTAGGTGTGTTCAGGTGACATCGATTTTTGATCCTTGAAACTAAAACTTAATTCAAGATCAACTTTAAAATTTACTTCAATTAACCTAAGGAACATTTGGAACATTAACGAAAAAATTTAGAGGTCTAGGCTAGAGACGTGTTCCAATGTTGTTAAACATAGGAGTTGTCATTGTTTTCTAGCATTGCATCACGGGTGTGAAATCTGGTTCCATGTACGAAAGTGTATAGGACCGTTCTCCAGTACTTTCAGGTATATCGAAGGCGCTCCATGCATGGTAAGTATATGGAAACACTCTGATCGAACATTTATGCATTAGACAACACTACTACTGACTACACTCCCACGTACCACCGCGTATATTTTGGGAGTCCCCAATAGGTTGGTGTCCATCCATAGGTAACTGAGTTTTCCACCTTGTATACCGTGAAACACCAAACACAACATTTGGGGATATTGGCTTCCATACATTAAGTCCTAGATTTTCCAAGGTGTATATTGCAGTTCACGGTTGCTTGGTAAACCTTTATGCCTAGTTATCCTTTTTTATTTATGTTTTTTTAAGTTCTAAAATTAATTGACCGCAGAACAACATATTTCCTGTGAAAATACTCCTTAGTAGATCTTAAGTTGAGACTAATGGAAACAATTCCTGAGTCCACCAATCAATTAAATCCCCTTTGACAGGAATCCTGGTCCTTTTCCTTCTTTTGAAAATGTTGGTGCTCCTTATATTTACCATTGGTTTTCCAGTTTGGTTGTTTTTTAACCCTATGGTTCCAAATTTCTAAATTGATTCTCAATCGGGTTCTCCTCCACCTAAACAATATCAACCTCCAGTTGATCCTAAAGTTGACTCTTTTCCTTCTTCGCATGTTTGGTCTTCTTCCTCTTCTTCCTCTTCGTCTGGTGAAAGTCTGCAAGCTAGTAACTAGGTGGATAAGAAGAAGAAGAAAAATAAGCAAGGGGGGAACCAAGCAACCATTGCTACAGATGCAACTAATGTCGAGAAACCTTCCAATCATCCCAACAAAGTTAAATTCACTTGCCTGCTTTGTAAGGGTGGCCACCTTCTTTGAGATTGTCTTGGTATTCCCAGGTTATTAGAAGTGTGGTCTAAAGGCTCACATTGACCTTCATCATCAGCCTCTAGAGATCATGCTGGTGAAAAAACCTCGACTAGTGACAGTAAGGTCCATAGGAAAAAGGGTAAAGTCGAATTTCCGTATAATTTATGTGAAGGGAATCATCCTATTCACCTTTTTCCTTATATGGATGAAGCTTCGAAAGTGTTGGACAACCTTACAGTTTCTCAACCTCATCTTCTGATAGGTTATTGAAAGCTTTCCCACGATCCTCCACTAGTTGACCAAGTGATTGATCAAAATTCATCTCTAGTCAATCCCACTCTCTTTTAAAGTGAATCCCATGAGTCTGTTCCTGACCAACCATTGTTTGAAAAAATGGTTGAATTGATTTCACTTGCATTTCATTGTACCTCTCTCATAGAGAGTGAGTCTCATACAACTCAAGTTCTTCTTTTTCCTTCAGATCCCAAAGAATTGGGGGGCGATCCTCTCATTCCCATGGTATAGGGGGGAAATCCTCCCGTTCCCATAATGCAAGGGGGGAGTTCTCCCTTTCCCATGGCACCCCATCTAAGTAGTATGGTCACTTACTTTGATTGGAGTCGACTGGCATGATATCGTCTTCCTTCTTATGTGCCCTTTCAGATCACAGTACGGGCTTATAATATACCTGTACCTGGAAGAATCATAGATGAAGGCACATATGTTAGTATTTTTTCCTCAAATAATTGGCAAGCTTTAGGTTCTCCACAACTTGTGCTCGTTACCTAGAATTTGTTGGCTTTTAACAGAGGAATCAATCAACCGTTAAGGATCCTTCATAAGTTGCCTATTAATTTGGGAGGAAAAATCATCTATATTGATGGGATGGTTATCCAAGGCCCTTTGGATTTTAATTTACTCCTTGTCCATGACTATGTTTATGTCATGGGAGCTCTTGTCTCTTCTCTCTTTCATGTGATATCTTTCCCACAAGAAGGAAGAATCGTGGCCATTGATCAAATTTCATTTGTTGGTACTAATTTGACTCCCAATCAACCATTGTCCCTAACTGGTCCCTGTATGCAAGTGGTATCACCCCACCACAAGTTATTTATGTGCCAACCTATTCCATGCCCACATATATTAATGATCTGTTCAATGATATAGTGCATCATGTACTAGGGGCATTGGAGCTTGATATTTCCATTAGATCCCTTGACATGTATCCCTTCCAAAGCATTGTTCTCCCATTTAATGAGAACCTCTTAGAAGCCATGGCCTCTTATGGACCATGAATCAAGGTTCTTGGAGCACAATTCCTTTTCTTGTGTCAAGCTCCTTAAAAAATGAATCAAGGTTCTTGGAGAACAATTCCTTTTCTCGTTTCAAGCTCCTTAAAAAATGAAACAAGGTGTCAAATCAGAGTTCTTTGTCTTGTGTAAAGCTCCTTAAAAAACAAATCAAGGTTCCTAGAGCAAAGTTCCTTTACTTGTTTCAACCTCGTTAAAAAATGAAACAAGGTGTCATGAGCATGATTCTTTTCCTGTGTCAATATCGTTAAAAAATGAAACAAATCCCCTCCCAATTCGAGCCTTTGATTAGATCTCATAAATTCCTAGTCGAGTCTTTCACTTGAGGTCATTAATGAACCTTCATTCCATCCACTTGTTAGTAACCAATAGTCTATTCAAGTGAGTAAAATGAATCTTGGGGAGCATGTATCTTGATTTGAGTTATTACGTTGGGGGCATGCAAACCAACTTCAAGCATAGTTTTTCTTTGTTTCAAGCTTGTGTAAAAATGAAACCAATCTCAACCATAGTTTGTCTTCAGTTCAAGCTCGTGTAAAAATGAAACCAAATCCAAGCATATTTTTTTCTCATGTTTCAAGCTTGTGAAAAATGAAACCATCTTCAACTATCCTCAAGCATAGTTTCCCATGTTTTAAGATTGTGTAAAAATGAAACCATTCCCACTTTACCTCTCGTGATTTCCATTTTTATCAGATTATTTTTGCGAGATGAGCCTTTCTTTTCTCATTCCATTGTCACCATCTCTTTAGCCAATCATATGCTTTCACTTGGTTGTTTTACCCTTTCCTGGAGAACATCTGTGATGAGTGGTCTTATTAGCTAGCCTCTTCACTTTTACATGTTTTGAGCAATTCCACCAAGAGTGAAACCAATTGCTATCATTTTATACACTCGTTCTTCTAGGTGGATTCCTCTTTCAAGTCTTTTTAGACTCAAAAAATATGAAAAAATGGTTAAGCACTTGTCTTTTTAAACTCATAAAAGTAAATGAAAAGATGTCTACTCAGTATAAGTTTAACCCTTTTCCAGACTGATATAGAATAGGTAAGAAAAAGGAATACCTTAGTCACATGTGGCTAAGAGTTTCTCTTGAATATTGTTTTCTACCTTTTTGGATTCAAGAGACTATCTATGAAAAGGGACCTCTAGAGTTTTCTTTTGCCTCTATTTTTAAACTCTCTAAACATGAAAAGGGCGTTTGATGTACCCCTTCGTTGGACTCATAAAAATGAAATGGTGAAGGACTTGTCACCATGACAAGACTATTCTACTCCTTCCTATGGCTCATTAAAAATACTAGGATGGATTCATCAGAAGGATGAAATTATACGACAAGCATATGCTATCCTCTTCAAGCTTGAGATAAAAAATAATGAGGTACTTACTAGGAATAAAGGGGAAAATGGAAGTAAACATATATCCGGTATTTTGTATAAAAGTGACATGTCACTCTTGAACATGACACTTGTCTATATCTCATGTTGAGTTTGGATTATCCTCACTTCATCACTTGCCTTACTAGGTTTTGGGAATCCATTTGCCTCTCATCTGATTATATCATGTTGTTATCATGACCTCTGATCCTATGTTGAGTCAAATGATACCAAATTATGGATTTGTGTAACCGATATGTTCAAGAGAACTCCCATTGCAATTTAAACCCCTTATACCATGTTTGAATTTTCTACAAAAATCCTGAATCACTCTTGCCAACTCTACAAAATCCTATGTTTCCTATCGATGACGTGGGAAACATTATGGTGCTCCTTCCACAGATCACTTCTTGTCGACTCCAACTCATTATCCAGGAAGATGATCTAGATACTCCCTTTCAGTACCTTGGAGATTTCATGCCTCAATGGCAGGTTCTTCACATTCAATGATAGGTTCACATCATTGGCATTCAAGTGAATGATTCTGTGAGCGTTTGACTTCAACTTCATTGTTCACACTCGTGGATTGTACTGTTGTACCTTGAGGACCATCACATTATTGGTGGATTCTCTTGTGCCTATTAATGGTTCACATCACTGACTCATATTTAGGTGGTTTCTACCATGTTCAACTTCAACACATCTATTCACATGGTGGGATTCGTACTTTGGTTGGATCAAGATAAAGATGAAGACCCTAGGTTTCGTCTGATAAATCTAGGTTGCGTGCAGTTATTAGGTATTCATGATTATATACATTATCCCTTCTATTCGGATGGATGCGTCCATATCATGGATCCATACACATGATCATTTTTATTCAGATGGGTACTTCCATGCCGTGGATCCATACACATGATCTGTTCTATTCGTATAGATGCATCCATGCTATGGATCCATACACATGATCTTTTCTATTCGGATGGATATGTCTAGGCCATGGATTCATGTATTGTTAGATGCCTAGTCAGACATGTATTATTAGGCATACTTGCATCAGAGATGTCAAATATATTATATCTTACTTGATTTGCAGGTCTCTTGATGGTGTTTCTCTAGGTCCTTGCCTTGACTTGTAAGGCATTTCACCCATCACTTCTTATTCTGGCTTCATGCTTTATGGGGCATCTATTACACATTATTTTTTCGTACTCCCCATCTCGTATCCTAAAGCGTCAAAATCATGAAAGTTGTTAGTGTGTTCACTATGAAACATATTCGGAAGCATCCCTAAAGAAAAGCTTAAAATATTTCTGAAGAAACTTGTCAAAAAACCTTATTTTCAGGATTAACGCTTTTTGCATTACTAGTGACCTGTGTTGGTACCTTGTTGCACTATAATTTCCTAGCACTTCCAGCGTGGCTTTTACTAGGAAAACCCACCTTGAACCTTGTAGAGTTCAATAATTGCTTTATCTTGACATCCTTTTTGTCCATATTTACCTCCTTTTTCCTACCACTATCATCCAAATAAATCCAGTAAACATAAGGTTTTGACAAGGTAAACATTCATATGTCCTCTTTTCATATTTTTTCAATATTCCTTATTGTTCTATTAAATTTTACATGTAGCTGTAGAATTCACCTGATTCTAAAACTAATCCATAGATCTACAACTACTTCCATTGTTGACAGGGTTTGAGTGTGCCAGCTTAGCAAAGGAGTATATGGGTAGATAGGGAATCATCCTCTCATAGATTTCTTCTTGTTCACTCGAGCTAATTCACCAGGAGATCTGCACCATAACACGGCCAACCCTGGTGGTCAACAGCAGGACAATGCGTTGGAATAGAGTCAAAGTTTCAAGAGATTTCATCAATTTTATTTTTCAATAGCAAATCGACAAATAAGAGATATGATTAGTTTTGATAAGGATTGTAGTGAAGTCCTATAGGCTTGAATGTATCATATTGTTAATAATAACTCTATAAAAATACTGGAAACTCTGTAAAAAGGTGTGCGCCACCGTATATAATTTTGAGCATCCTGTAGAACTCTTTTTCTCTTAATGCAAATATCTTGTTTCATATCTTTTATGTGTTGTTGATTTAAGGTGATTGACTGCCTCTTGGAGGTCCCTTGCGCGTAGATCAGGTATTTTATTCACTACAATTAGATTTTATTTTGTTTCATAGATTTAATTCATGGATTCCCTATTTTTAGGAAGCTGTTCAATGAAGTTCGTGACTAGGTTCACTTGATTGGTTTTTGTATCATTCATTTAATTTGCTTAATACCTAGCATAAAATCAATAATATCTTTTTCTTAATACCTAGCATAAACTCAATAATATTGTTTGCTTAATACCTAGCATAACTCAATAATTTTATTTCATTCATAGCTTAGTGATTTCATAGCTAAGTAATCACGTTTATGTTTTTATTTTTGCATGAATTAAAGTTGCAGTAGATAAGAGTGGCAGTCTTTCTTAGCTTTTGAATTCAAGCACATTTCATTTCCAAGGATTTTATTGATGTCATTGCATGCTTTCATAATTAGCTTTGTTTAGCTATAGCATAAAATCCAAAAACAATTGATAAGTTGAAAATAAGATTAACATAACATATTCATTGAAAAGAGTTAAAATAATTATCCAATCATTCTAAAAACTCAATTCAATCAGAACTAATTTAAAAGATAATATTTAGGGTAATCAATTAACAATAAAATATTAGAAATAACATCCTAGTATAGATAATAACATCACCTCAACACTGATTCTAGGGTTTGACATTAATTTAGATAACGATAACATAATCACCTTAACGACATAAAAGACTTATAGCACATACAATGCACTTTCACTTCATCAGTTTACCTTCCTTAGTCGATAATTTATGATTACAATTTAATAACATTAAATTGACTAAAAATTTTGGTGCTGTTGCTTAGGAAGTGCAAATAGAAGTTAAAAAAATAAAAATAAAAACATGATATGCGTAGGAAAAGAGACTCTAGAGGTAGATTTGTAGGACGAGGAAGAAGCTTAATTCCCACAAATCCTCTCACTCCACCATGACTTCAAAGTTCCACACCACCCACTCAAACTCGAATTCCATTCATAGGCCAAAAAAGACTTCCTAAAGTCTTGAGATCTAAAATCCAATCCATAACTTCACCTACTTCATATATTGAGGCTATAATAGAAGAAGATCCTACATCCCCAACTATAGGATATTTTTTCTATCTTCCACTGGTGAACAAATTCTAGGAGAAGAATTAGAAATTCTGAGTGAAGAAGAGGAACAAGAAACTCATCTTGATTATCCATTGATAGAGGAACCAGAAGAATTAGAAGATCCTTACATTATTTTTGAAGAATCTATCATGACTAAAGAAGGAGAAGGAGAGGTACACAATGTCAATGGTGAACAAAATAGGATTGGAGGAGGAGATAGAGGTATAGGAGCAGGTGGAGATAGAGGTAGAGGTAGAGGTAGAGGTAGAGGAGGAGGTGGAGATAGAGGCATATGTAGATGTAGAGGAGGAGGTGGAGATAGAGGTAGAGGAGGAGGTAGAAGTAGGGGAGATCAAGACCATTTTGTATTTCCTATCTTTGATGAAGATACAACCCTCATAATGAATAATATTTCACCTTTTATTCTCCCTAATTTCCATGGAAAAAGAAGTGAATACCTAGAGACATTTCTCTTTGAATTTGAAGTATTATGTAGATCATATGATTATCTACATGATGCTAAAAAAATAAAAGTGTTCCTTGCTACCTTAAAGGATTCAACATTGAAATGGTTAATGAGTCTAGGAATGAATTCTATAAAGACATGGGCACAAATGGAAGAAGCATTCTTAGAGAAATATAGGGACTACTATATGCCTCACAACATTAGGGATGAACTATGAAAAATGAAACAGAAAGAAGATGAGAATCTTGAAGACTTAGTCTAGAGATTTGTTTATAATATTAGAAGGCAAAAAATGGATATTCTAGATGAGGAAATTTTGAAAGCCCCCGTACTCAAATCTATTAGAGATGAGTGGATTGGTCTCCTTAACTTGACAAGAAAAGGAGATATTTCTCAATTACCATTTTCATATATTTGTGATCTATGTGTACATATCTCAAGGGGTAAAGCACGAGTTAGAAAAAGTCCTAAGGATCCTCTCTTATCAAGAATCAATAAATCTACAGCTGGGACAGTCAGTAGGGAAGAATTAGGAAGTTTTCTTGATACTTTTAAGAAAGATATTTTAGGGAGTCTGAGTGAACAAATTGACACCCTTAAAATACAAAACAAGAAAAAGTTTGAAAATGATGCATTATCCATATTTTGTCCCAGGTGTAGAAAGATGCATGCTTTAAGAGAATGTCCTTTAGACTTAAAAACCATAGAAACTTGTGCCATATGTGCATATAACCATGATACTAAAGAATTTCCTTCTCTACCAAGTCTTAAGGTTGTATTTAATGATGAAGGGATACCAGAACAAGTAGACCCTCTTTATTTTATTTTTAAAAGACCATGGAAGAACTCTCAAGCAAATCAACCACAAGGCTTTAAATCACAACAATTTTTTCAGTCATCACAAAATAATTGGAATCCATCATGGCAACCTTGGGCTCAGCCACAATCACAATCTTGGAATAAAGGATGGAAAAATCCTTATGGGGATTATGCTTAATATCAACAATATTCACCATCCTATCCTAATTTCCCACCACAATTCTTACCTCAATCTAATCAAATTCCTCAAACTAATCAATTACCACAAATTCAAATCAAAAATCAAAATCCATAGTTCTCCCTACCATTTGCACAAAAACCAAATCAATTACCTGCTTGACCACTTCTGAATCCAAATAATAAAAGGCCACAACTTGTTTACAATATGGAAGGGAAAAATCCTCAAACCTATGTAATAACTCCACTATATCTAAATAATGTTCAATTAAGGTCTAGTAGAGTATTAAAAAGAAAACCCCCTATTGTTATTCAGGAAGCAAGGACAAATCTTCAAAAAGATAAAAATCAATCTGAAGAAGGGGAAATATCTATCCCTCAGAGAGAAAGTAATCAAACAGAAAATGTTCCTATAAATTCTAATAATACTCCTATTATAAAACAACCCTCAATATCTGTTAAACCACCTTTTCCTGAATGGTTGAAAATTGATGAAGGAGTAGAAAAACAAATCACATTACCTGATTATAATATGTAGGGTGAATTAATAAATGTTTGTATAAAAATTCCTTTATTGCAAGCCATAAAAGAAATACCAATTTTTGAAAAAATAATCAAGGAATTGAGTACTCAAAGATTAGGAAGAAAAATAAAAGACATAAAAAGAATTCAATTAGTTGGGAAAATTGTAAACATCATGATGGGGAAATAAACAATACAAAAATGTCTAGATCCAGGGAGCCCCATTGTGAAAATTCACATCAATGGAATTGAAATTCCAAACACACTGGCTGATCTAGGAGCATCCATAAACATAATGAGTAAACAAATCATGGATTCTCCATGGCTTCCTAACCTTCAATAAACACCAACATTGTTACAATTAGCAGATAGATCTATAATTAAACCTGATGGTGTGTTAGAAGATGTTTGTGTATCCTTAGATTCTTGGGAATATCCTATAGACTTCATGGTTTTAACACCCAAGAATAATTTAGGAGGACATCCATTAATCCTAGGAAAACCTTGGTTAGCTACAACTGATGCTTTCATTGATTGTAGATTAGGTGACATGTTTATCTTAGATGGAAGTTCTACAAATAAATTTACATTGTATCCACCTGCAAAAACAAAAATAGAAATGGAGAGTGAGGAATTATGGATAGATGATGATCATGATGATATACAACCTGTTTTCACTACTGAACAAGTAAGTGAGGAGGACTAAATTTTAAATGTAATGGAAAATAATGAACCCTCCTCAAATTATGATCATAGTCGAATTGAATATCTATCATCTAGACAAGTATCTTTACACTCTATGGAAAAACTTGGAAATTCTTCAACATAAAATTTTCTAGGCAAAACTTTGAACATTAATGAAAACCTGGAAGAATTACAGAAAAATCAACTAGTAGAAATTTTACAAAAACACTCTTCTGCTTATGCATGGGAATACACTAATATGAGAGGAATTAATCCTAAAAATTTCATGCATAATATCTACATTGAACAGAGTGCGAGACCAGTTAGACAACCACAAAGAAGAATGAATCCAAATCTGAAATAAATTATTAAGGAGGAATTACAAAAACCGCTAAATGTAAACTTCATCTATCCAATATCAGACAGTCAGTGGGTTTCACCCCTAGTAATCATTCCTAATAAAAATGGGAAATGGAGAGTATATATTGATTACAAGGAATTGAATAAAGCAACATTAAAAGACCACTTTCCACTTCCTTTCATAGATCAAGTCTTAGACACATTAGCAGGGAAAAAATATTTTTCATTTTTGGACGGTTTTGGTGGATACAATCAGATTCAAGTAGCACCCAAGGATCAAGATAAAACCACATTTACCTGTACATGGGGAAATTATGATTACTGAGTACTTTCATTTTGGATTACGAAATGGTCCAACAACATTCCAAAGAGCAGTACTCAGAATTTTCTCTGATCTTATTCATGATTATGTGGAAGTATATATGGATGATTTCATGGTTTATGGAGATTCTTTTGAAGAAGCACTTGAAAATGTAGAAATTTTTTTAACAAGATGTAAAGAAAAAAATCTTTCGTTAAGTCATGAGAAATGTTTTATGATGTTTAATGAAGGAATTGTTTTAGGTCACCATATTTCAGGAGATGGAATTAAGGTAGACTCATATAAAGTAGAGGTCATTTCTAAATTATTAGTGCCAAATTGTCAACGAGATGTTAGGAGTTTTCTTGGTTTTACTGGATACTATAGAAGATTCATAGAAAACTTCACAAAAATTGCATCTCCACTCTTCAAACTACTTATCAAAGACTGTGAATTCAGTTGGGATTCTGATTATCCAAATGCCTTTGAAACTTTGAAAAAGAAAATCTTTGAAGCACCTCTTTTAAAAGGACCTAATTCGAAATTGCCTTTCCATATAACAAATGATGCCTCAGACACAACCTTACGAGTTGTGTTAGGACAATAATATCTTATTCCTTATGCAATCTATTATACCAGTAAAAATTTAACTCCAACAGAGCTAAATTATAATGTAACTGAAAAGGAATTTTTAGCTGTAGTTCATGCCATTAATAAATTCAGAAATTATATAACCGGTTATGAAACTTTCATTCACATAGAGCATTCTACCATTAGATATCTAATGAATAAACCAGCCACTAATAACAGAACAACCATATGGCTCTTATTGTTGCAAGAATTCAATATCACCATTCTAGATCGACCCGAAAACAAAATATATTTGTTGACTTTTTATCTAGAATTCAGAATGACAACAATGATAAACCTATGGAGGATAAATTTCTTGATGAATATGTTTTTGCAGTATCTACTAAATCACCTTGGTATGTAGATATTGCTAATTATTTAGCTACAGGGAAATTACCATTTCATTTGTCTCCTAGATAAAATAGGAGGATAATTCACAACAACACATCTTACTCATGGATAAATGAAGAATTTTACAAAACAGGACCAAATCTCAGCATCAAAAGATGTGTTCGAGAAGACAAGATATCAGAAATACCTAAAGCATGCCATGATGAACTGTGTGGAGGGCATTTCTCTGATAGAAGAACTTCTTATAAGATCCTTCTCTGAGGATATTATTGGACTTCCATTTTCAAGGATACCAAGGAATATGTTAAGAGATGTGACATTTGTCAAAGGATGGGGAAACCTACTCTTTCAAATGAAATGCCATTACAACCTTAGGTACTCATTGAACCTTTTGACAAATGGGCACTAGATTTTGTTGGTCCAATCAATCCACCTTCAAAACAAAAAAGGTGTATTCTAGTATGTACTGATTATGTCACTAAATGGGTATAAGCTAAATAAATTTCTTTTGCTACTGAAAATGTTGTAGTTTAATTTATTTTTGAGGATATTTTCACTCATTTTGGTGTCCCAAGAGAAATCGTAACAGATTAAGGAACACAGTTTACATCCAGATTAGTTCAGAAGCTCGTGGAATAGTACAAAATCAAGCATTGGAAATCTACTCCATACCATCCAAAAGCCAATGGACAAGTTGAGTCTATAAACAAGGTGATTGAAGCAATTCTCACCAAGATTGTACACTTACATAGGAAGGACTGGGTAGAAAAGCTTCCAGAAGCTTTGTGGGCTTATAGAACTACATGGAGAAGCACTATAGGACATACTCCCTATGAACTTGTTTATGGGAAGCAAGTCTTACTTCCAATAGAGTTGCAGATTTAGACCTATAAAAGAATAGTCCAGTTGGATCTTGACTTATCAGAAGCACAAAAGAAAAGGATGGGACAACTCAATGAGCTTGATGAAATAATAAAAGATGCCTTCCCAAAGACCAACCTAGTTCAGCAATAGAGATCTAGATGGCATGACAAATACACCAAAGAAAGAAAATTTCATCGAGGAGTTTGGGCATTACTTTTTGATTCAAAGTTCAAGAACTTCCAAGGAAAATTCCAAACTCACAAGCTTGGACTTTATGAAGTTGAAAATGTCTTTGAGAATGGTGCAATCAGAATCAAGACTATTGATGAAGAGAAAATCCCTCTTTTAGTGAATGGACATCGACTTAGACTTTATCAGAAGCTATTGACAAAAGAAGAGTTTGTCAAAATTTTCCAAGATAACTTAGAATTGAAGATGGTTGAGAAGAATTCTTATTCTTTTCCACCTTAGAAATTTTATCTTTTTCTTGTTTTATTAAAAAAAATAAATAAAAATAAAAATAAAACAACAACAATGATAATAATAATAATAATAATAATAATAAATAAAATAATAAAATAAAATAAAAATGTATAAACATGAAAACCAACAAGTTGTTGGCATGCTTATACAAAAAATTTAAAGTGAAAATCAAATCTTGTTGGCACCTTAAATTTTCTCTTAAATCATTTTTCTAAAAATCCTTTTTTCTAAACATCCCCGTCTTGAATTTCTTTTAGTTACATAATTAGTGACTTTCTGCAGCTCTGGCAAGTTTTTGCAGCCTTGATAAGGTTTTTGCAGCCAATCTGACAGGGACACTTGGTGGCTCAAATTGAAGAAATGATTGACTCCTTTCAAAGTGAAAAGTACCTGCAAATGACATCAAAGGACAAATAAAGGTTAGAAAATAAATCTAAGGTATGTAACACTTTAATTTTACAATAGGGGTTAACATATTGCATATATGAATTATTTGGACATGACATTACCAAAAAACTGAAATCATTGCAGTTCATGGATGATAGTCCCTTGTAAAATCCATTTTAATCCGCCACCATTTTAACTCCTATCCCATACTCATTTCGGATCCATCAATTTGATTGCCGAATCATTGAATTAAATGAATTCAAATGTCTAACTCATCCCCTGAACCTTCATTATACTTACCCATTCTCTCATTCTTTCAATACATACAGACTGTCCATCCTATAGCGAAACACTACTAAGACTATTTTCCCAGTCAAGTAATATAGTTTTTGAGATGAAACATCTCTCATGGGCGTTATTGTTTGAATATAACTAACATGAAGGAAATTTTTGGAAGGATACCCCTAGACCAGAGAAATGTTATAGAAAGTTTAGTGGTTAGATTTCATAGAAAAGTTTGATGGTTTCCACAGGGAGGTGACAAAAACCTTTACACGATCTTTTGATGGAACAAAAGTTGAAATAGGCAATGTCAAGTTCGCAATGACAGAGTCCCTGATTGCAGAAGCCACTAGACTGCCTAGAGTTGGAGAAAAATGGTTCAATAACAAAGGAATCGAAGGGGAATATTGGAAAATTTTCTTAAAAAAAAACAAGCATGGATACTACTATCTTCAGAAAAGGTATTCCTAGCTCTACCCTCAAAAGTAAATGGAGAAATTTGCTCCTTGTCCTTCAGAAATTTTTTACTTGTGAAGGCCGATTTGGGTGTATATTTTTCTATCACATTAGGCTATTGATGAATTTCCTTGAAGAACATCAAATGAATCTTCCATACTTTCTGTTGCATAGCCTTAAGAAAATGTCAGTAAATGTTCAGAAGAAAATCCAGCTTATAGACAACACAATGTACCATCATGGGTTAGTAAATATTTTGATTAAGTCTCATCTTCAAAGCATAGGTGATAATTGGGAAGATTTTCTATTGAGAAATGACTTTGAAAAGGAAACTCCTGAACAACCAAGTGATAGAAAAACCCTAAGGGGAAGAAAGAGAAAAATTGAGATAGTAATAGAACAAAAACCACAACATCAACAAGATTTGTTAGAGGATGATCTACCAATTGTAGAAATTTTGTAGAAAATGAAAAAAGAAAGTCTTAGAAGAAAGAAATCCAATAAGAAAACAAAGGTTTTACCCAAAATAAAAACCCTTCTTCAGAAAGAAATTCCAAAAGTTAAGGAAAATAAAATTCAAAGGTTGCCGACCACAAGTTTGAGAAGAAGCACAAGATTGAACACAATGAAAGAAGGTACCTCAGAATTTGAAAATCATATTGATCTTAAGTTAAAAGAGCAATATGAAGATCTTGAAGACTCTCCAAGAGAATCAGTGAGACTATCACCAAAGGTATCACCACCTCCCTTCATTTCACCTCTAAGGAGTCTAGTACAAAGCCCAGGTATTGATCTTGTACAACAAGAAATCTATGATTACAAGAATCATTAGAGAGAAAGGAAAAAACAACCAAAGGATCAATTTAGAGCCCAGAAGAAGAAATCAACCAGTTTAATGAGCCACAAGAACCTCTAGTATCTAATGTCTTAAAACAAGAAATCTTTGCACTGGAGACATTAAATAGGTACCTCAAAACTGAAAAACAAACTTTGAAGACACAAAATGGAATTCAAATTGCCAAAAGTGATAACCTCAATCTTCACATAAATCTATGGTACAAAAAGAATAATAAATTGAAGAAAGAAAACAAGGCCATGAAAAGAGAAATCATTAACCTGAAGTACAAGATCCTTATGAGGAAACCAAGGATGGAAGTAACTACTAAGAAGAAGATGAAAGTGAAACCTAGATGTGTTAGAAAAGGTATCTAAAGACATACAAGAAAATGACAATTTTGTGTTGTATGAGGGCATACAAAACCCCTAGTGTGAGGGAATGTAATGTCTAAGAACTGCTTTATCTTGACATCCTTTTTGTCCATATTTACCTCGTTTTTTCCTACCGCTATTATCCAAATAAATGCACTAAACATAAGGTTTTGACAAGGTAAACATTCATATTTCCTCTTTTTCATCTTTGTTAATATGCTTTACTGTTATATTAAAGTTTACATGCAGCTACATAATTGACATGATTCTGCAACTAATCCACAAATCTGTAGCTACTTCCACTGTTGACAGGGTTCGAGTGCACCAGCTTAGCAAAGGAGTATATGGCTAGATAGGGAATGATCCTCTCATGGATTCCTTCTTGTTTACTCGAGCTAATTCACCAGGAGATCCGCACCATAACACGGTCAACCATGGCTGTCAACAACAAGACAGTGTGTTGGAACAATGTCCGAGTTTCAAGAGATTTCATCGATTTTCTTTTTCAATAGAAAATCGACAAATAAGCGATATGATTTAGTTTTGATAAGGATTTTAGTGAAGTCATGTAGGCTTGAATTTCTCATATTGCTAGTAAGAACTCTATAAAAACACTGGAAGCTCTGTAAAAAGGTGTGCACCACCATATGTAATTTTGAGCATCCTGTAGAACTCTTTTTCACTTAATGCAAAGATCTTATTTCATATATTTTATGTGCTGTTGATTTAAGGTGACTGATTGCCTCGTGGAGGGGCCCCTACACATAGATCAGGTCCTTGATTCACTGCAATTAGATTTTGTTTTGTTTCCTCGATTTAATTCATGGATGCCTCGTTTTCATGTTTCTAAGATGCAGTTCAATGAATTTCGTGACTAGGTTCACTTGATTGGTTTCTGTATCATTCATTTCATTTGATTAATACTTAGCATACAATAAAAAATCTCATTTTCTTAATACCTAGCATAAAATCAATAATCTTGTTTGCTTAATACCTATCATAACTCAGTAATTTGTTTTATTCATAGCTTAGTGATTTCATAGCTCAGTAATCTCGTTTATGTTTTTCTTTTTGCATTGAAGTAAAGTCGTAGTAGATAAGAGTGGTATTCTTTCTCAGCTTCTGAATTTAATCACATTTCATTTCCAAGGATTTTCTTTATGTCATTTCATGATTTCATAATTAGCTTTATTTAGTTGCAGCATAAAAATCCAAAAACAATTGATAAGTTGAAAAGAAGATTAACAGAACATATTCATTGAAAAGAGTTAAAATCAATTTCCAATCATTCTAAAAACTCAATTCAATCAAAACTAATTCTAAAGATAACATTTAGGGTAATCAATTAACAATAAAATCGTAGAAATAACATGCTAGTATAGATAATAGCATCACCTCAACATTGATTCTATAGTTTGACATTAATTTTGATAACGATAACATAATCACCTTAATGACATAAAATACTTCTAGCGCATACAATGCACTTGAACTTCATTAGTTTATCCGCCTTGTTCGATAATTTATGATTACAATTTAAGAACATTAAATTGACTAAACAAACCTCTTCAAATAGTTTTTCCTAAAGTGGAGGAGAAGCTTCTCTTACTAGAAGTCTCGAGAATGGTGAGATGGTTACAGGTGAATAAGGGTTGGAAAGAGATCTCCCATTCTTGGTCCTTGATCATACTTTCATGGACATTTGCGAACATCTCATTGCTTTTATGGATCCTTAACTCCCTCCCCTTCCCTATAAATGATATCCCTACTATCCATAACTAGTTGGCTATTGTTTGGTTGCCTTCTCAGTGTTGAACTATGCCTATTTTACTAAGGAGAAATGAGTGCTTGAAGGTTAAGGCTAGGAATTGGAAACTCACCTAAAGAAGGCTTCCAACATGAAGGATTAAGTGGTTGTAATGTTCCCTTTACCATCTATTAATAATGCATTATGTGTTTTCTTTCCATAAATGTGTTAATCATTGCTCATTTAGTATAATTCCTTGATCTGTTATACAGGTTATATTGGAATGGTTTTTGCTATGTATGTCTTTGTTGTCTCCACATGATTTTCCTTGCAATTATTCATTCCCATTGGCGAAGAGGAGATTGAGCTTCAAAATGAAAGACTGAAGGATGATACCAACGGGCATTAGCATCAGAGTGAGGTAGGTCATCTATCCTCCTTTGGGTTTTCTGGTATAATCTAGGAAAGTTTGCACATATTTGTCTAGTTGATTTTTAGAGCCTCCCATAAAACTAGAGGGATCATTTCTGTCCATAGAAAGGATTGCCTACACAACACATAGGTGGAGGAAATCAAGATTGCCACTTTACACTTGGAGGGAGAGGCTGATGATTGGTGGTTCCATGGGTTCACCACTATGGGGCATGCATGAGTTACAGTCTATGAGGATTTCACATGGAGGGTGTTGGAACACTTCGATAGGAGAGACCCGGAGGAGCACTTTGGATAGTTGACACGACTTAAGAAGATTGTTAGTGCAGAGAAATATATCTCTGTGTTTTTAAGAATATCCATGATAGTGTCAGATTCATTAGAGGCCATGAGGGTATTTTTGGTTTTATAGGGGTTAGCAGAGCCACTCATGAGCTTGGTGAGATCCAACAAGCCACCACTTAGGAGGATGTAGTAGGTAGCATCAAGGACTTGCAAGATGCTCTTCCCAGAACTAGAGTGTAGATACCCACCAAGATTGTATTTCAGTAAAGGGGAAGAGACACTAGACCCCACCACAACAAGATACTTAGGGACGTGGGCAGCTAGATGAGGAGGCCTGAAGAAATCTTCATAGGAGGAAGTTGTGCTTCAATTTCCTGAAGCCTTGGGAACTAGGGCACATATGTACCAAGGGAAACACACAAGGGAAACACACACTTCATAGATGTGTTTTCTGATAGTGAGACAAAGGATGATGCGGATCAAGGGGTAGGCATTGGTGAAGATAAGCTTCAAGTGACAGGAGGAGGAGCTGGAGCAAACCACCCCCGCCATGAGGATCACCTTTCTTTCCTGCAGTAGGGGTTATCGCTTCACTTCGGGGAGTGCCAATGTACCTTACTTTGAGGATTATGGACATGGTGCAGGGGCAACGTGTTTTGGTGCTAGTAGAAAGTGGGGCCACCCATAATTTCATAGATTCCCATATCATTGAGAGGATGGGAATATGCATAGATTCCTTTAAGCGATTCTCAGTTTTGGTGTCGGGAGACTATACCATGAAATGTACTAGATACGTTCCCAGAAGGATAGTGGTGGTGGAGAATTATTCAATGATAGATTGTTTCTTTATGTTTGATGTGCTAGACACCAATGTGGTTCTTGGTGTATAGTGTTGGGTGCAGGAATTGCACTTAAACATTAAACTCCTCAACACTTAATTGTCAACCCAGGGGTTTCGTAAAATTAGAGACAAAGCACAAGCAATGCCATAAGTGGTATGAACTTTTCCTATTCCTAATCCTACTTCTTAAATGAAACATTGCATAATTAGATAGAAAAAATAATTAAAGATAATCGACACCAAAGCAATTCTAGTGATGGAATGTAAAAGAATAATTTGTGAGGAAATCAAGTAAAGGAACTTTCACACAACTGGAAGCAATCTTAAATGCTGAAATGAAATACTATGCTTATTTTCAGTATAGATGGCTAACAGTTTAACAAGTAGGCCCTTGCAAAGATCTGCTTCCCAATTGATCTTCCTTCTACACCAAGCAACCTGTTCTTGTACTATTACAATCTTCTTGTACTAGTGCATGTACAATACTTATGTGAAAAATTATATTTTACCTTCTTGACTGAAGACTTATGTCTTTATGGAGGTTCTCTAAGCCTAAAGGCTTAGAGCACTCTGTTCCTGTGACAAGAGACCAACTCTTGCACCGACACAGAGCTTCCTTCACCAAAGTTTCCAATTTACTTTCGAAATAATTAAAGGACGTGTTGAAAAGAATTGCAATTGCAAGCTAGATTCTAAGATAAATTATACGTGAAAAAGAATTCTTTAACTAACTAAACTTTGCAAGGAAATTAAACTTCAAAAAGCAAAAGCAATTCGGAATAATCAAGCAGCAGCCAAAGTAATTTCTATGCATCAAATAACTTTCAGTAATTCACATATAACATTTCTGTTCCTTTTTCTTAAGTCATAAAATATAAGTATAAAATATGGTGTTTGTAATAACGTCCTTCCTTAATTCATGTAAACATTCTTAGATCCTTCAGAAGTATAACTCTTAACATTGAGAATGATTACTTGAATTAACAATACGTTTTCTTGCAGGAATAAATGAAATTATAAGTAATAAAAGGAATGTAACATTTTCTGTAAAATAAATGAATAAACCGGAGTGTAGGAAACTACATGCACTGGTACAGGAAGAATATTCCTGCATGACCTGAGCGAATGCAAACTAAGACAAAAGTTGCAGGAAAATAATTGCAGGAAGGAAATTGCAATAAATCATTTGTAGGAAAGAAATTGCAAGAAAGGAATAAACTTAATTAAACTTCCAAACTACAGATCCATTCACGCTTGACTATGAAATGAATTTAACTCAGAAATTCTGAAATAAACATAAGAGCAATCCAAGCCATGCAACTGCAAATGAATAAATGTTCACACAAACTTTTAAATGGTGAAAGCACAAGGGTAAATGAGCTAGATTGGTTGGGCCCTAGCCAAGCAGCTCGTTTCCCATTTAGGAAATGAAAATGGTTCAACACTTAATCATGCATGAAATAAAAATTAAACACAACGTGAAGAAAACATGGTACATTTCTTGTATTAACTTGATCAACAAATATACATGATAGTGCGATTCTAGCCCAGAACCAAGGGCGATACGAAATTAGAAAGTAAATAAAATTACAGGTCAAAGATCACTTTGGCTCTACCTATGGTCTACATTATATATAGTTTCTTGGCCTTAGCCATATTCTGTGAATTACAGTCATTTCCTATTCAAGCCTTTCAGCCGAACAGACTAACAAACAACATTGCAAAACTGGCTAATGGTTATAATAAAGCACGAACTTTGCTGGCTGTAGACCATATTCTTGGCAAGTATCCTTGACTATACACTGCCAATGTCCATTCTCAGAAGGTTCGCAATCGAACTAGGAGTTGTGGATCAAAAATGCCTGCATGGAATATCACGAAGATCACAAAGCAACATCATTGGTGGTGTAGGAATCTGCCTGCACTGATCACACTAGATAATGATTAACACTTAGTTCTTCAATTACCTTTAGGAAAGTTAAACTTAAGTTACAAGAGATACTAAAAGGTATGAAATCTATCTAAAGTAATTAATAAATCACTTAATAAATCTTAATTGTGAAATAGGAAGTATATGTAGGAATAAATGATTATCTTGGACTAGTGCAGGAATGAGAGGGTTAAATAGAGATAAAACAGAGGTTAAGACTTATGGGAATAGGGTAAAAATAGAGCAATTTGGGACACCAACATCCTCCCATCCCTAAGCTGTTGTGTGTCCTCACACAACATTTTACCTTCTACAAAAAATCTTCAAAAATTGGTGGCCATCTCTCAATCCTGTACTTCAATACTTATCCTTGCTTTCACTACCTTTGGCTTTTTAGCTCGGGCTCCTTTCAGCTGATTAGTCACCTTCTTGAGGTGTTTGTAGCACTTGGAAGCCCGATACTTCCATACTTTTACTTGTTGTTTCTGCTTCTTGACTTCTGTGAGTAGCTCTACCTCGCCTTGCTTTTGCCAATTTTTCTCTTTCATGACTTGGTTCAAAACCTCCAGGTCATGAACTTTCTACTCCAATCAGTTGTTTAGGTAGAGGGTAGACAACTCCATGCTCAGATCCTCTAGTGTAAATACCTTCTCTAGAATAGACTCAAAGCAAGTCTTGTCATTGTTGAGATTAAGGTCATCTAGTGTTTGCATTATGACATTGCCAAAAGTGTCTATGCCCGGGGTTTCCTTATCACCGATGGTTTTGGTGCCCTCCAAAACCTTCGTGCCAAGGGTTTCAATACCTTGGACACTTAACTCCACAGGGTTTTTAGTGCCCTGTTCTTCCATTTCTTCAGGGGATTCAATACCTTGTTCATTTAAACCAACAGGGGATTTAGTACCCTGTTCATCAAAAACATTGAGGGTTTCGATGTCCTATTCATTAAAATTGGCGAGGGTCTCCATGTGTTGTGCCTCATCATCCTCGTGAACCTCTGCCTAAATTTCTCCTACACTCGGTGTCATCTTCCTCTTTCTTAATCTGTGAACAAGGGTAGATAACAATATGTCTTCTTCCTTTTCCACGTTTTCTTTGTTTACCACAGTGTGGGCTACTACATTTGCAAGAACTGAAATTTTATGGTCTTTAGGTGAAACATGAGGTGATTCATCAGTCACAATCGAAGAGCTTGACCGATACTAATTCATCCCTAGAGAGACAATCCTCTTCCTTGTTGAGTTTTTAATTTTTCTTTTCTTTGCCGAGGGCAGAGTGTCTTCAACAGACTTCTTTTCCACTTACGCTAACATGCTTTTACCCTTTTTCTTGGCAATGGACAGTGTCTCTACCTTCATCTTGCTTTAACTCATGCTAATAGACTTCCCTGCACTCCTTGCTCGAAACTCCTTCAAGAATGCCTTTCAGGTCACTCCCTTCTCTTCCAACACTTTCTTGATGAGGATTATGATAAGCCCATGATGATATAGCTTATATGCGACTTGGCTTGTGTTCCCACTCTATACAGCTTTCACCATTTTCTCGAGACTTCAGAGCAGGTAGTAAGGAAAATTAATAAATTTCCTTGACTCAAAGTGGAACAACAAGTTGATATGGTACACGAACGCTAATGCATAACATCCCTCGTGGGTCAAAAATTTCTGTAGTATGTACAAGAGGTCTGGCCATTTTCCAAGCATGGTACTCTGTGGAAGCCCTTTCTTCCAGTTAAGTTTGAGCTTTTTGTCACTCACAAACCGATGCCATCATTTATTTTCAAGCCTCTCCTTTTTGAACCACTTCTCCCATGTAGTTGGCAAGCTTGTAGCTTGCGTAATGGACTCCTCTGTGACTTCGAATTCTAATGATCCGACCCTAGCTCAGCCTCCTTCAAATGTCTTTGCAAACTCCATCACCATAGTCATGTTGAAGCCATCGAACTTCTGCAAAAGTGGAAAGAATCTGGATTCTTGCAATAGTGCAAGACTGTTCTGGTATTGTGAAGTATTTTCTATCTCCTTCAGGGATAATGGCTCATTCCTTATGGGAGCCATGTTCGAATTTTCCACAATTCCCTATCACAACCTCAAAATATTTTAGTGAGTGATACCAATGGTTGCTGAGAATTTTATGCCAGAGGTCCATCCATCCTTCGTCTTTTCAGTCCCATCCAATCGATCATGTTTAATGATAAAAGAATGGCTCCTCGGATCAGATGAAGGTATGTATCATCCTACTACGAGTGAGAAATAATGATTGGATGTGGTGGAGGCTTATGCGGTGCCAGTGTAATGGTCATAATGATTGGGTTAGGAGGTAAGACAATGACGAAAAAGTGATGGGAGATTGTTTCAAAGGGAGTGAGTATGAGTTTTCGAACAACTTGTACTATCCCACGGTTTACCTCATAAAAAAATTAGATTTCAGAACCCAATATATCTTGTACTTTAAATTTTTTACTAAGTTAGTAAATGATAAAACAAAGTATCAATTAAAATATATAATGCTACGATCTATCAGTGCAGGAATCACTCATGTGTAGAGTAATAAAATTCCATAAACATTCTTCATAGGGCACTCCTATACTGCGTGAAATTTGTTTTACACTTGCTTCCATAGTCAACCGTGCTCCTGCACTGATCCTGCTTGCATTGCATCTTGCTTGCACCATGCATCTTGCACCAGGGATTTTACCAAAATAACAGTTATGATAGAACACAATTTTGTAGCTGGGAATTTTTTTTTGCCTCAATATACAAGAAAATTTTTATTCGTCATCCTTTGGTGTTTCATGAGCATTCCTTCTGGCTTGATTGCATCAAATTCTGCAATCAATTTATGAGGGAATAAAGAAGTGGGAAAGGGTGATTTTCAAAATGGGAAGGAACATTACTGCAGGGATTCCAAGAACAATATCACCAAGGGGGATAAACGAGAATGGGATGTGGAAAAAATTCAGGGGAATTAGAGGGATTTTACGATATCGGGTAAGGGTAATTATTTTAGAAGAAAGAGGAGGGAAATTCATTGGGGATTTAGAAAAATAAAAATAGTGGGAATTACGAAATGGGAAAATATAAGAAAGGCATAATTTTATCTTCAAGGTTTGCCTGCACTAGTGTCGGAAAAAGTAATTGTAGCGGGAATTAAGCGTTTACTTGGATAAAAATTTCCATGCTAGTTACTTCAAACTTGGGTAAGGGTTGGGTTCCTTGAACCTGCTTCTTCTTGGTGGCAGCCGACATGTCTAAAAATCAAGTAACATTCCCTTTTTATTGAAATTTTGATCTTCCTGCTAGCATGCTGGTTTTCAGGTTGATCCTTCTGCAATCATGTTAGTCAATTGATTTTCATAATTACAGGATTTTTTTTGTCATTTTTTCTTCTTTTATTATTATTATTATTATTATTATTATTTTAAATGAGGAAAAGAAAGAATAAAATATTCAACAGGTTGGTGTTACCACCTACCAACTCCTTTTTAGATTGCTATTGGACTTGTTGCATAAAATCTCCTTTAGTAAGGGGCTGAAAATATACCTTCAATCTATGCCCATTTACCAAGAACACAGAATTCCATCCATCAATAGTTTTGATCTCTATTGCTCCATTTTCAAACACTTTGACCACCTCATAGCATCCCATCCAGTGTGTATGGAATTTCCCTTTAAAATATTTAAATCTAGAATCGTAAAGGATCACCCAATCACCTGGTTGGAATTGCTTCTTCTGGATGGACTTGTCATGCCACTTCTTGCGTTGTTGTTGAACCAAGATGTTCTACTAAACAAGATCCTTCGGAATTCATCTAACTCATTCAGTAGAAGAAGCAATTATTGTGCTTTAGAGAGATCTAGCCCCAATTGGACTACAGTCTTGAAAGTCTTGATCTGGTATTCCATTGGCAAGAGGACTTGTTTCCCGTACACCAGCTCATATGGTGTGTGTCCTGTGTTGTTCCTCCAAGTGGTTCGGTATGCCCACAATGCTTCTGGTAATTTGTCAGCCCAATCCTTTTTGTGAATATTTACTATCTTTGTGAGGATGGACTCAATCACCTTGTTTGTGGACTCCACCTGACCATTTTCTTGTGGGTGATACAGTGTATATTTCCTGTGCCGTATTTTTTACTGCTCCATCACACCCTGTACCATATTAGAAATAAACTACCAGAAACAATTTCTCTAGGCACAACAAATCTAGTAAATATTTCAGTAAAAAAAAATCAACAACAACTCTTTCAGTAGCAAAAGAAATAACTTTATCTTCTACCCATTTTGTAATGGTATATGTACAAACCAAAATATGCCTTTTATTTAATGATGTTGGATTTATTGGTCCTACAAAATCAATGGCCTATTTTTCAAAAGGCTCAATCCTAACCTGAGGACATAAAGGAATTTCATTGGTTTGATTAGGTTGTCCAATTCACTGATAGTTGTCACATCATTTGACATACTATTTGGCATCCTTAAATAAGTAGGGCCAAAAATAGCCAGCTCGTAACACTTTGTATGTAGTTCGCTTTTCGGTGAAGTGACCCCCACAAGGTTCATCATGGGAAAATTTTAAAATATCAAACACTTCACCCTCTCTTACACATCTATGGATAATGGGATCTGCTCAGGTGTAAAAGAGGTCTCCTTGAATACAGGAATATGTAATGCTTTTCTATATGATATTCTGCTTTTCGCGAGCGGATAAGTGAGGTGGTAATTTTCAAGTGACAAAATAGTCAACTATGTCAACAAACCATGGGGTTTTTGGTGGCACAAAAAAAAAATGTTCGTCAGGAAAATCATCATCAATAGGAATTGGTTCACTAGGATTATTTAATCTTGAAAGATAATCTTCTACTACATTAGATTTTCTTGGTCTATCAATAATGGTTAAATTCCTGTAACAATAATAACCACTTGGTTACTCTACTGCTAGTTAATGGTTTATCCATCAAATATCTTATTGTGGAATGGTCAGTATGCACAAATACTTCATATCCTATAATGTAATGTCTGAATTTACTAATGGAAAAAATTACAACTAAAAACTCTTTCTCAGTAACCATATAAATTAGTTTAGCGGGTGACAAGTTTTTACTAATGAAATAAATAGCATAATATTGTTTGTCTTCTTCTTGTCCTAAATCTATGCCAATATAAGTTTTTGAGGCATCAGACGAAATATGAAATGGGAGGGACCAATTTGGTCCTCTCAAAACTAGTGCCTAGACTAGTTTTTCCTTCAATGTCTCAAAGGACTATTGGCAAGCCGTGGACCAAGAAAAATCACTATCTTTAGACAAAATTTGAAAAAGGGGGGTAGCTATCCTTGAGAAATTCTCAATGAATCTCCTATATTAGCTCACATGTTCTAGAAAACCTCTCACTTCCCTTTGAGTTTTGGGTATAGGAAGACTCAAAATAATTTCTATTTTTTCAGGGTCAACATGGATACCTTTTTCCAAAATAAGATGGCCAAGAACCACCGTTTCCTTGCACATTAATCTGCATTTTTTTATCACTCAAGGCGAGATGAGATTTTTGGCAGCGAAGAAGCACTTTTTCTAGATTCTTGAGGGCTTCCTGAAATGAATCACAAAACACAGAAAATTCATCCATATAGATTTCCACACACTCAAGGTCAGTGAAATGGCCAAGAATTCCGTTTGAAAGGTAGCCAGGGCATTACATAGACCAAAGGGAAGCACTCAGTAAGCAAATGTACCCCATGGACATGTAAAAGTGGTTTTGCCTTGATCCTCCGGTACAATCTGTTTCTGGTTATACCCACTAAAGCCATCTAGAAAATAAAAGTACTTCTTATCAGCAAGGGTATCAAGTACTTGATTAATGAAAGGAAGGGGGAAGTAATCTTTGAGAGCGGCTTTGTTCAATTCTCTACAGTCAATAAAAATGTGTCATATCCCATCTTTTTTCGGGACTAAGATCAATGGGGAGACCTGCTGAATATCAAAAATAGGATAGATAAAATCAACATCTAAGATTTTTTGCAATTCTTCCTTTACAAAATCTCTTAGAGTTGGGTCCATTCGCCTTTGGGGTTGTTGGACAGGTCGAGATCCATCCTGAATATAAATATGGTGGGAACAAGTTTCAGGAGGGATTCCTTTCATATCTTCATAGCCCCATGCAAAGGCATCAAGATGGTTTCACAACAAATTCACAAGCTACTCTTGTTGGGAAGAAGCCAAGTCTGAACTGATATGCAAGGATTTACCTGGACTAATATCAACAAGAATGGTATCAGGCTCAAGAGTACACAGAGGTGTTGCTAGAGATGGTGGTGAGGGAGGTAGAGAGTCATATCTTTCCTAAAAATATAGACTAAAAATCTGACTCAATGACTCAAAATTGGGCATTGTGTCTAGATTGTTCAGGAAGTCTTGAATCTCACCCTCCTGTGAGAACTCAACATTCTGATGTATCAAGGAAACAGGCTAAGTCTCCTCATCACTACTGTAGTCTAGCCATAAAGTGTCTCGAAGCTCCTATCCTAAATGGATCTAGCAGGTGGATAGAAGGTGACCTTATTCCTGGAGTCTCCATGGGAAATATACATGTCACCAGAATGACATTCGATATAAGCATCGGCTGTAGCAAGCCATGGTTGTCCCAAGATCAAGGGATTTCATCCCACAGGGTTCTTTTGCTGAAGCACAATGAAGTTTGCAGGGTATTCCGAAGAGTCTAGATAAACAACCACATCATCCAACACCCCTTCCGTCTTCATTTTAGATCTATCTGCCAGTTCAAGCACAGTGGGAGTAGGATGAATATGGACCAATCCAAGTTGATCCATGGTTTTCTTGGTCATAACATTAATGGCTGCCCCTAGGTCTATAAGTACATTGGAGACAAGTACATCACCTATTTGAACAGAGACAATAGGGTTTCTGAGGTTGGTATATTTATCCATGTGCATACACCCCGTCATTAACTCTGCTGCTCTACCAACAAATTGAATGGTTTTAGGTTCTAATCTTCTCCCTCTTGGCTTCTTGAGACAGAGTTCCCTAATGATTTTTGTGTAGATGGGGATCTCTTTAATAGCTTGGAGCAAAGGTACCTTTATGAAAAGGTTCCTAAGCTCAGAAGCCAGGCTAGACTTAGGAATGGGGTCTTTCTTCTCCACAACTAACTTCTCTGGATAGGTAGGTCAGTTGGAAGAAGATGGAAAAGGCTCAGGGCATACAGGGATAGGCTGGATGGTGTCATCTTTTTCAGAATGGTCAGTAGTTTTCTCCTCACCTTTCTTGTTGATAATCACCATAGGCTGCTTTTGATTTTCCGAGGTTACTATCTTCCCCGATCTCAATTGGAGGTCATTGACTCCAACTAGCATGGACTAATATCTGGATGAGGAAAGTGGGTTCATATAATGGATCATCTGTATCACTTTGTTATTAGGGTTGGGTAAAGGTTTGGAAAGCAACTGAGAAGGTCGAAACTGTGGAGGTAAAGGAAATGGTGGCATTGGTTGACTCAGCTAAGGTAATGATAGTTGTGGCATTGGGTAAGGTAAATATGTAGGAGGGTATGATTGCATAGGTGTAGGATAGGAATGGTGTGAATGATATGAATGATTTGGCCCTCTCCATCCTTGTTTCCAAGATTGGGAGGGTTGTCCATAATGATATTGGTTCCCATGCTGCCAATGTTGAGAGTGATTATTGTTAGGATAGGAATATAAATGTGCATTATAACCAAAAAAATGCGATGGAGATTCAGGATCCATACCTACACATACCTTAGGTCAATTTCTTCGTGCTCCCATAGCATGCAGTGATTCAGTTTCAAGTTGTCCTCCTTCAAGTACAACTTTCAACCCAAGTATGGAGGGACATTTTTCTGTGACATAGTTCTCTGTACAAATTGCACATATATTAGTTTCTTTAATATCGAGAGGACATTCTCTTAAAAGATGATTTCTTCTACTTTTTGGACAAAAAATAGACAATGACTCTTGTTCCTCTACAAGCTTTTGTTGAAACTTCAAAGAGTCTATTTGTTTACTAAGAGTATTGATTATTTCAGTTTTCATATTGTCCATTTTTTTATAATCCAATAATCATAGCATCAGTAGATTCGGTTTTCTTATTTCTATTCCGAATTCCTTTACCAGATCTACATTGGTTCCTTGAGAATTTTCTGCACAAGTCACATATTTGATCAAAATATTTTTGAGCAATATCCCCTTGTCCTAACAGATTTAGATTATTCCTAGCATCATTAGTAAGCCCCTGTAAGAACCAGTTTCTAATGGTACTTAGATCAAATTTGTGCTTTGACCTTTGGAGGATATATAGGAATCTCTCCAAGTAGTCCTCTAGAGTCTCATCATCATTTTGCACAATAGTAAAGATTTCATCTTGAATATCTCTAGTATTACAATATTCTTGATATTTTGACAAGAACACTCTCTTCATTTGTTCTCAAGAAGATATAGTGTTTCCTCCTAGTCCCATGAACTAGCGGAATTCTATGTCCTTGAGAGTTGCAGGAAACAACGTTAACTTCTAGGCATCAGATGAATAATCATAACTTCTACACAAAATATCAAAATCAAATAGGAAAGATTCCAGATCTTCATGTACCTTACCATAGAAATGAGGAAGCGATGATGGTGAAATATTTTTAATTTGTACTTGTGTATCAAGATCCACAATTGGGATTCCAAAAGTGGACTATTCCTCATTTACCTAATTTTCACTAGTTCCTTCTGCATAGTCTTCCCGAGATGCCATTGTTGTTCTTCCATGCAAACCACTCTCAATAGGCTGAGAAGGCTAACTATGGGTTCTAATAGTCCCCATATTCGCCTTTGTGGGTTGTGTCACACCTAGACCACTGCTGCCAGAGCCCAAGTGGACTATTCCTACGTGATGAGTCTGGGTTTGTTTAGACTTTCTGCTTGCAAAAGAAGGCCCAATATGAGATTTGGTTTCAGATTTATCAGTATTTCTTTGGCCCCTAGTGGGCTTCAGACCCCTACCTCTTGTTGGGTACTAAAATTGGTTTTTAAAACTCCTAATTACCTCACATTAATCATCAACTTGGGCAAGTCCTTTTATTCCAAGAGTGTACATAATATGTGCATGCTATGAATCCAAAGAGTAATATTTATTCAAAATGAAATATAAAACTTTGATACAAGAGTAAGTGGATGCATTATACAACTCAAAAACTACAAATGTTAATGGAAATATTACATCAAGACTTAATCTTCAACTAAAACCGTAATCAGATCTCAAACCGGAAATTCAAATGGAAATGATGTCAACCAAGAGTTCGGTAGTAGTAACCAATCTCTTCTAGCTGATTCTATCTAAATCACATTCAATCCCAATTAAGTAGTTTATATGGAGATGAGGTCAACCGAGAGTTCAGTAGCAGTAACCAAGCTCTTTCAGCTGATTAGATACTAACCACATTCTTATTATAATAAAAAAGGTTCACTATCTTAACTACTAATTAATTTAATCTACAATAAGCATAAATAGAATCAAATGACAATGCTACGAAGCATGTAAAGAAAATGTACTAACTTCAATATAGGAAATCAGTAAATAGCAAACAAGATAAACTCTGAGAAAATGGGAAAAATATCAAACTAATCAAAGTTGCGTGAATTAGAAAGATATAACACAAAGGATAGCATTTTGATCCACCAGAGGCCAGGCCCTTAGCCACCAGCGAATAATGCTGAGCTACTTCAGAGAATACAAATGAACAACAACGTAAATTATATATTAACTATTGAACTCAATTCTCGTTACAATATGGTCGTGTTCCTCCAAAGCAAGAGTCTGTGATTTAAAATTATAATTTGAAATGAACAGAAAGTTGATCCCCTTTCCTCCTATAGTTTTTACTTTTATAGTTAGAAAGAGGTAAAATATAAATGTGATCCCTCAGGATCAGGAGATCCTGAGGGATTCACAACTAAATGATATCTTCTGATACCCTTCATATTTAGCGTTGATCCTCCTAATTCGTCCTCCAACCTAACCGCAATCGATGCACCTCATTCTTCCTTTGTTGGTTTATGATGTTTCGTCTCTAGGGAACAACAACTGTTCCTTTTGCTTTTTCTCTGCATAAAAAGGAATAAGAGTTAGTTACGGTGGCTAAATCTTAATCGAGAGTACTTCATTCATTTTTTATCATAATCCATCAATATGTTAGCATATCAAGATATGAAAGAGATAAGAAAAGAGGAAAAAGGTGATGGAATTAAGAGTAAATACATATCCATTGTGTAACTCAACATACTCCCCTGCTTACCCTGTTTTATATCCTCATGAAAAGTAAATAGTTCTTATGCAGTGCAGTTAAAGAGTAGGCTGGAGAGAAAGCATCAAAAATTGGTCTAAAACCATGATGTTGATCCAGAAGTGCAAAGGTGGGCCCTTCCTATCCTTCAGGCAATTCATAGTCAGCCCGATACCCTTTAGGGGGATACCAAATAATGGGACTCTGAAACTGGCATCCTAACGAATAAGGTCCTTCTCTCAAAATAAGATTATTATAGGTGACCATACGGGCCGCAGCAACTTTAAAATTTCTGTAGTTAAATGGTTCCCTATCTTTCACATTATTAGTGGAGATCGTCCATCTAAGCTTAGATGCAGTCAGATATCTTTCTTGAATGGAGAGGAAATATGATATTCCTTTCTGTACAATCTCCTTATGTATGGGCCCTAAAGTTTTAATCACCCCTTATCGTTTCATCAGACTCTTATGGTTGGCAAACATTTGTAAGGGGTGTTTAGGTTAACTTCTCACCCAAAGATCCAATCCATGTTCCTGTATTTGAAATGAATTATAAGCTTTAAACCATTTGAGTTGGTTAATTTCAAATGAAATAAAATCCTGGAATTGAACATCTCCTACAAAAGGGTTAGGGTTCTTTTCCACCTCGTTTTCTAATATGAAATTGTGTAGATAAAACTCATAAAGAAGCCTTTGGACCTTTACACCATGTTGCTTGCAAAAATTTATAAAATCTTGAATTGTCCCTAATTCAATTGGTTTACCAGCTCTTACAGCTTTGATTTTCAATAATAGGTACCGTTCTAATAGAAACAAGGCATAATTGGTGGTGGGAGACCTACATGTGAGGACATCCGAATACAATGAGCAGATGATGTTTGTCTGACTTATGACTATGTCTAACTTGAACTTGATCTTATCCATTTTTTATTCCACCTTTCTACACTTGTCAAATGTCTCGTTCTCTGTTACAGTCAGTTCCTGAATCTGTTTCTGCAGCTCTTGATATTTCTGCCGAGAACTGATATCTTGTTCAAATCGTTCCAATGGGAGTTGGGCTTGTGCTAATCCCTCCTAAATATTTACTAGAATGGGGTCATGGTGCATCATAATGTCTTTGGCTTGTATGTCCATCTGAGTGCCTATGCTATAAGAGGGGATATCTTCTGTTTGTACTTCTTTATTGTGGGAGGTCCAAACCTCCATCTGAGTGACGATTGTCTGAGTAGGTATGAGCTCAGCTTGAGTTCCTGTAGCCCTATCTTCACATAATTCTGTTTGCACGGCCACATTTACTACCTCAGGGGTATTGTTTGGAACCTTTCTGATTATGATTTGTCTTATTTTTCTTCAGAGCCTCTTGACCGTCTTAGGAAGTTTCTGGTGTTCTTTTCTTAGCTTCTTCAATTTCATTCTGGATCTCTGCCTTTTTTGAGGAGTAATTGGTCTGCTAATAGTCCTGTTAATAACTTCTGTCTCTAAAGTGCCTCATTGTTCACCCTAGCTTTGTTCCAATAAGACCGTGTCTCCAGATTGATTATCGGACTCTCGAATAACCTCTATCTTTGCTTCCTCTTCTTGGCCTATGTTTTTTGTGTCTAGACCTTCATGACTATTTTCCACTGGGAGCATGTCACCAAATTGGTTCTCTAATTCCTGAATAGCCTCTGTATCTGTTTCCGCTTCATAGTTTGTATCTTTTGAGGAAGAAAGAATTTTGGTATAGCTAGAATTCCCTAGAGATTGGGTTTCTCATAAGTTAGGATTAAACGGTTCTTTAGGCTACATGTAGACGTTCATGTTGGCCAGGACCTAGGCTATCCCTGCCTCGAAATCATGCAAAAGATCATCTTGAGAATTCATATTTGGTGTTGGAGGAGGTCCCACTTCATTTCTTCATTCATCGTTAGGATGCCCTGCTCCTTCCTCAGGTTTTGGTTTAAGGTTATCTTGTCCTCCTAACTCTGGTTACAAGTCTTGTACATTTACCAGGCTGGATAATTCTATGGGATGACTAGCGCTACCTTGAGGCTTTTCAGACGTTCCCTAGTCTGAATTCAACCTTGTAGATCATCTACCTTTGTGAGATCTGCTTCCTAAAAGGGTAGTCCTTTTTCTTTTTGGAATAGGGTTAGGTGCTGGAAGGTTTTCACCTCTTTTCGAGGGTTGATATGAGATTATCCCAAATTGATTGTTTTTGGGCAAGGTTGTGACTAACTATTAACTTGATTAGACAATGGTAGCTAACTACTATTTCTGGATGTTGAGACCATCTCATCCTCTTGGCAGTGTCATTCAATAATGAATTTAACAGTGCAGGCAAATTAACACAGCATTTTTGTTTTAAAACTGCTAAAAGTTTGAGTTGTCATGGCCTTACCACGTCTCTACGCCAATCACAGGTAATATAGTTCTAGACAATTCGTGCCAATTCTCCCCATGGCTCTTCGAGAGAAGATGGTTGAATTCCTTTACCTTTCGTGATTAGCTCTTGTCCTTCATCCCTAAAAATATCCATAGCATCATGCAACCTTAATCACTTGTCAGCCCATACTGGTCCTTCTACCGACAACCCAGACACTTCTGCTATCACAGCATCTGTTACGGTGATTTGTCTACCTCTCACCAAGGATTGTCCATCCTGTAGATGTTGTAAAAATTCAATGGCGATTTCCTCATTGGGGGGTTGAAATCTTGTAAGATATGTTGTCCATCCTGTGTGAGCTAGAATTTCCCTGGCTTCATCGGAGATAGCCAATGTTAAAGGTTCTCATCGCACTATTTTTCCTCCCATGATTCTTGAGTTCTTCCCTCTTTTGCAAATGATTAGTGCAGTGGAGAAAGCACAACAACGAGCAAAGCTGAGAGATGGAACATCAAATGGTTCTAATGGCTCTATTAGGTGATGTTTTATAAACATAAATACTGTTAAATCGAGGACTGTTATAATACCAAATGCTCTGTGATTATGGGATGTTGTATTATTCTACAAAATCAAATGAAAATATGACAACACATGCATGAATATATTGGAGGTCCTCGCCTCCTCTCGAAATGATAGGTCTCCTACGACTGAATGGATGAAAAGATGACGTGATGGTGGCAAAGTACAAGGGTGATAGATTGGGTAATAAAAGTGGTAGGGTACGTATATTAATGAAAGGATCATAAAAGGATATTTGAGTAATGAAAACAAGGCATGTAACGAGAATTATTAATAAGTGATAAGACATCATGAGGTGATGCGATAAATAAAAAGGACAACATACGCAGGGGATGATAGCTTACCACTGTTATTCCACTTGAAAATGTTGTGATTGACTTTAAAAGATTAACTCATGCATAAAGGTTCAAGGTAAGTTAGGGAAATAATCTCTCTGTAGAAAAAAATAGAAAAATAAGAAGAGGGCATTGTAATAATTATTGATGTAGAAAATAAAACTTTGATACCATAAGCAGAGCCTCTATTGCCTGCAAGCATCCATAGCCTCGACATAGTTTCTTTCTAACCCTTGGGAGGTAGGGTCCTCTATGTATAATTGGGGAAGTGCATTATGATGTCCATAGTAGAGACCAATGTGCTGGCATGTAACTAGATGAACACATTGCCATTCACTAGGAAGTAGCGAAAGTGGTTAGGCCGGCTCATGATGGGACCTCCTGTTCCAAGGACTTTTTTTCTTGCTGCATCCATTGGATCATATCCCTAGTGTGGCCATAGTGGAAATGCCACTTCGCTCCTTCCTTATGATCATGGTAGGCTGGCTTGTAACGAGACCCCCTATCCTCCATCTGTGGAAAAAATTTTAAATTGTTAGTGAATATATATATATATATATATATATATTTGGAACACTCCCTGTTTTATATATAGAGGGTGGCTCAGTACTCCTTATGAGTAGGGATGGCGGAAGAAGTTTGAACATATCAATAGAAAAAAATATACCCATAATATTATTGATAATAAATAGAGAGAATTATAAGAGACTGGGGAGAACCAGCATGGTAAAGATAATCAATTAGTTTCATTTATAGCGGAAATGAGGATAGTGAAGTGATATAGATAATTGTGTCCTTTCTTTTTCGATCATCAAAAAGAAATCTTGTTAAAGATGATAATATTCAAGATATTCACCTGCTTCAGTAGACTCCATACTTGTTGTCCTTATATATGTATGGTAATTTTATGCCATAAAGAGGATCATAAAGAGTGAATTAGGATTGGTTAGGAATGATTATGCAATGGTGTTCTAAAAACTACTCACAAAGTATTGTTCCCTGAAGGGAACAACAAAAGAAAACACATGCAAAAGTATTGTTCCCTATAGGGAATAGTAGTTGTTCCCTGTAGGGAACAACAAAGAAAAATACACACGAAAAGTGTTGTTCCCTGTAGGAAACAATAGTTGTTCCCTGTAGGGAACAATAGTTGTTCCCTGTAGAGAAAAACAAATAAAAACACACGCGAAAAGTGTTGTTCCCTATAGGGAATAGCAGTTGTTCCCTGTAGTTGTTTCCTATAGGGAACAACAGCTGTTCCATGTAGGGAACAACAAAGAAAAACACACACGAAAAGTGTTGTTCCCTGTAGGGAAAAATAGTTGTTCCCTGTAGGGAACAATAGTTGTTCCTTATAGAGAACAACAAATAAAAATAGACGCGAAAAGTGTTGTTCCCTATAGGGAATAGCAGTTGTTCCCTATAGGGAACAACAAAGAACACATGTGAAAAGTGTTGTTCCCTCTAGGGAACAACAAAGAAAAACACACATGAAAAGTGTTGTTCCCTATAGGGAAAAACAATTGTTCCCTGTAGGGAACAACAAAAACACACACGAAAAGTGTTGTTCCCTATAGGGAACAACAACTGTTCCTTGTAGGGAACACACGCAAAAAGTGTTGTTCCCTATAGTCCCTATATGAAAAAAAACTGAAAAAAAATCATCTCTAAAGCAAATACAATTGAATAGAAAAAAAAAAACTTGAAAAAATTGTATGTACAAGTTTCAAAAATAAATTCTTTATGGGACTGGTGCTGTTGAAGAGTTGCCTTCTGCAGCAAGAATTTGTATCGTAGAATCTTCGCGTATCTATTGGCAAAAGGATTCCCTTGTAAGCGGTTTGTGGTAGAGGCGTACCCATTGCCCATTTGTTTTAAAAGAGTAGCTAGACCCATCAATGGTGGTTAATGTAAGGGTGCCATTATCATGCACCTATTTTATCTCGTAGGGACCTAACCATTAGTCTAGAGTTTGCCCAGGAAATCCTGGAACCTGGAATCGTATAGAAGTGCCCAGTCACCTTCATGGAATATCTTTTTCTTGATGAGGGCATCATTTAAATTTGCTCTTTGTTGTTGAATAAGTGCAGTATGTTGAAGAGTCGATAGCCATATTTCATCCAATTCATTTATTTATTGTAATCTGTTAATCTTTTCTTCATTCAAATCCAACCCTACTTCTTGGGCTATCCTCAATGTTTGAATTTCAAATTCTATGGGGAACATAGGTTCCTTACCAAACACCAGCTGATATGGGGAGTATCCTTTGGTATTCCTCAAAGTCGTGTAATATTCCCACAGGGATTCTGGAAATCAGGTAGAATAGTTGTGTTTATGCGAGGCGACTGTCTTTGTTAGAATGGCCTTGATTAATTTTTTGGTACTCTCTACTTGGCCGTTTGCCTGCTGGTGGTATGGAGATGTGATTCTGTGCAAAATGTGATGATTTTTTAGTGTAGTAGCAATCTTATGGCCTACAAATTATGGCCCTCCATCCATAATTATTTCTTTGGGCAAGCCATATCGCACGAAAGTTTTGAAAAGAAAGTTGATTATTGTTTCCTCTGTTTCTCTTGGTAATGATACCGCCTCCACCCATTTAGTCACGTATTCCATTGCAACCAATATATATGACTTTTGATTAGATGATGGATTTATTAGGCCAACGAAATCTAACACCCAGCATTCAAAAGGTTTGATGACTAACTATGGATGTAGGGGCATCTCATCAGACTTGCTAGGGTGACCCATTCTTTGGCAGTTGTCACATGCTTGGACAAATTTCTTGGCGTCCTTAAAAATCATGGGCCAATAATAGTCCATCTGTAAGATTTTATGTCCAGTCCCATAGTCTACAAAGTGTCCACCGCAAGGTCCACTGTTGCAGGCTTTTAGGATATCGTAAATTTTGTCTTCCCTAATACACCTGCAGATATGCATATCAGCTCCTGTGTGAAAGAGGTATCCTCCGATCTAGGAGAACTGAGTGCTACGTTGCACTATTAATTTTCTTTCTTTGGGCATTAGGTGTTTGGGTAGTTTTCCCACTATTAAGTAATTTGTGACATCTACATACCATGGTGTTTTCACGGTCACAAAAAACAGGTGCTCATTGGGGAACTAGTCTTCTACCACCACTGCGTCATTTGTTCTTGGCACATGTGAGAGGAATTCTGCCACCCTATTTTCCTTTCCTAGTCTATCCTTGATCGTTATGTCAAATTCCTGCAAAAGGATTAACCATCATGTCACTCTTCTATTCGTAATAGGTTTATTAGCTAAATATTTGTTAGTAGATTGATTAGTATACAAGACCACAGGGTATCCTGTTATATAGTGTTTGAATTTGTTAATAGCATAGATTACATCTAGAAACTCTTTCTCGGTCACTGTGTAATTCAACTCAGTAGAAGTTAAGTTTTTGCTAATGTAGTATATTGCATAGGGTTTCTTGTCTTCTTCTTGGCCAAGAACTGCTCCAATGGCCGCATCTGATGCATCAGCTAAAATCTGGAATGGTAAGTCCCAGTTCGGGCCCCATAGTACTAGGGCTATTGATACTAGTTGTTTTAATTCTGCAAAGGCAATGTCACATTTGTCAGTCCATAAAAAATTGATATTTCCTGTCAAAGCACATAATGGTGCAGCAATTTGGGAGAATTTTTTTATAAATCTCTGATAATATCCAGAAAATCCCAAAAAACTATGTATCTCTGTTTGAGTGCAGGGGGTAGCTAGTAAGAGGATTACCTGAATTTTTGCTGGATCTACCTGAATTCCAGCTGCTGAGATGTAATGACCTAGGATTAGGCCTTCTGTCATCATCATGTGGCATTTCTCGTGGCTTAAGCAGAGCCTAGTAGCAATGCATCTTTCCAGGACTTTCTCCAGTGTCTGTAATGCCTGCTCGAAGTCATCTCCATAGGGTGTAAAATCGTCCATGTACACCTCTAATCCCTCGTTTATCAAGTCTGCAAAAATACTGAGTATGGCTCTTTGGAATGTAGCAGGTGCATTGCACAGTCCGAAAGGTAATACCCTGTAAGCAAACATCCCCTAGGGGTAGGTGAAGGTAGTCTTATCTTGGTCTTTAGGGGCAATTTGGATTTGGTTGTAGCCACTGAAGCCGTCCAGGAAAGAGAATAATTTTTTACCTGCCAATGTGTCTAGAACCTGGTCGATAAATGGAAGGGGAAAATGATCTTTTTGCGTTGCTTTGTTAAGCTCTCTGTAATCGACACATATACGCCATTTCCCATTCTTTTTAGGAACCACAACTAATGGAGAAACCCATTTACTATCAGATATAGGATAGATGAAATTTACGTCTAACATTTTATGTAGTTCGTATTTAACAACATCCTTTAGGTGAGGGTTTAATATTCACTGAGGTTGTTGAATGGGTCTCGCATCTTTTTTAGTGTATATGTGGTGCATACATAATTGGGGGTCAATCCCTTTCATATATGGGTAATCCCAAGTGAAAGCCCCTTTATATTTCCTAAGGACTTGAATAAGCTTCTACTGCTGGTCATCACTCAAGTTTTTGTTAATGTTAAGGACTTTCCCTGGCTCAATTTCAATAGGTTGCTATTATAGATAGTCGTTGTTGGTATTGTTTGGTCATTGATATCTTTTAAAGGATCTTCTTCAATTTCATTATCAAGGACTGCTTCAATCATGTGACATTTTAGATTAGATACGGTAGCTGGGTGGTTAATGTAAGTGTTAATAATGTCATCTTCTGTTTGGTTATTAAATTCAAGAGCATTTGTTACAGTTAGGGATGATCAAATATTTTAGATTAAATATGTTACAGGTTGCTTCCTAGTTTTTATTATGGTTAGGCTTAGCTGAGCTGAAGGGTATAAAGATAGGTTCTTCACATCATTTCCTCTGGCTATAGTCATACTACCTGTTTGACAGCTTATATAAGCATCTGTAGTCACTAGCCAAGGTCTTCCTAATATTAGAGGATGTCCATCTAGTCGGTTTCTAGGATTAATAATTAAGAAATCTGTTGGGTGCTCCCAAGAATCTACAGACACCATTACATCCTGTAATGTCCCTTCTGGTTTAATAATTGAATGGTCAGCAAGTTCCAGCAAGGTCGTAGTTGGATCTAAGCCTGTGATGCCAAGTCTCTGACAGGTTTTTGTTGTGAGAATATTAATGGTTGCCCCTAGATCGACTAACGCATTGGGAAAGGAGCATCCATTTATTTGTACTGTGACAATAGGGTTTCCCAGATCTTCATGTTTCACCGGTATCTCTCTGCCTAATAATAAATCAGACAAAGTTTCGACGACATGGACAGTTGGTGTTACCTTTATTTTCCTCGTAGACTTTTTGGTGCACAATTCCTTAATGGTTTTTGCATAGATTGGAATGTCCTGAATAGCCTGGAGGAGGGGTATTTTTACACAAAGATTTTTTAATTCTCCCAGGAGATCAAAGTCGGGATATTTGATTGGGCGAGGTATAATCAATATTTCTGGGAATGGCGGAGAAGAGGTAATAGTCTGTTCGTGGCTTTTCTGCTTGACTGTATTCTCCCTTTGAGGTGTTTGTTCTACAAGTAGTGGTTCTTCCAATTGCATATTTTTATCATCCTCTGGCAAGATTATTCGTCCAGACCTCAATTTGAGTTCATTGCATTCTCTTCACTTGGTTTCCAGATCCAGAGCTTCAATAATTTCTACCGACTAGATTGTTAGGATTTGGGTTGGGTTGGGCTGGGAGTTGCGGTAGTAGATTGGGTTGAGGATTTTGCTGCAACGTGTAAGGTGCTGGTAGCATAGGTTGAGGCAGGGGGACTATCCCTACTGGCTGGTTCGTGGGTCTTTGCCAGATTGATTTCCAGTTTTGGTTTTATGAAGTGGAGGGGGACCATTGAGATGGATATGGGTTGTTCTGCCAGAATGATGGAAAGTAAGAGGGATTTGGCCAACTATTGTTCAGATTTGACTGATTGGACCAAGGTGGAATAGAGAATGCTTGTTGTGACCAATTAGGAAAAGGTGGCTGGTTCTGCCATATAGCTCCTGTGTATTGCTAAGAATTATATTGTGAAGGCTGAAAGAATGAAGATGGATCGGTAGGCATACCTGTTTTCCGTGCTTGCCATTGGTGACACTGGTTTAATAGGATACTGTAATGTATATGTATAGAGTGGTTGTGGATTATTGGCCATTGGATCAAAGATATGCCAGTATCCTTCTGGGATCTCTGGAGCTGGAGAGTTGTCCCTAGGATGCCTGGAAGAGGTGGGAATGATCTTAACAACACTCCCTTGACCTGGGACATTGTGTGTCCTTTGCTCAATTACTACCTCAAGAGATCTTGGTTTTGCTGGTTTAACCTCAGATTCCCTTGTTTCTCCTTCTCCTTCATGGATGTTGCAATAATTCCCTTATTGTGAGGAAATTGATCACAAATTTTCAATATCTTGAAAACTCTATTCAGTCCCTTCAGTTTTACTGTGGACCTCAGCATAGGCTACAGATGGTGAGCCTGTGGCCCAAAGGGAGACAGTAGGATGTCTATAAGCAATGGTTTGGGGACCTACTGATGACTGAGATTCATCTTTTCTTAAGATGTCATTGATAAAAGTTGATCATCCAAGGGTCACCAGTCCCTTAGATTTTTTAGGTTTGGGTTGTGGGATTGTATTGTTTTCTAGTCTTTTCTTCTTAGTCATTCATGCAAAAATTAAAATGTTCATTTCTACCTTAAATTCCTAGCAATTCTACTGGAAAGCGGGTGGGGGAGCAGGCATTTTACTTGCTCCGTATGTAGGTTCTTACCTTCTATTTTTAATACCCAGTTCTCTCTCAGCAAACAAACATCAAACACCTACTTTACTTTTCTGTAATTGTGCTAAAAAGTGGGTGGAGGAGCAAGCACTTTACTTGATCGTTACATAGGTTCTTACCTTTTGTTTTCAATACGCAATTCTTTCCCAACAGCAATTATCAGATATAAATCCTCTTTGCAAAATGGGGACACTCTCCCCGGCAACGGCGCCAGAATGTTGGGTGCTAAAAGGGGCCTTTTAAAACTCCTAATTACCTCAGATTAATCATCAACCCTGGCAAGTCCTTTTATTCCAAGTGTGTACACAATATGTGCATGCTATGAATCCAAAGAGTAATGTTTCTTTAAAATGAAATATAAAACTTTGATGCAAGAGTAAGCGAATGCATTATACAACTCCAAAACTACAACTGTAAATGGAAATATTACATCAAGACTTAATCTTCAACTGAAACTATAATCAGATCTCAAGCTAGAAATTCAAATGGAAATGATGTCAACCAAGAGTTCGGTAGTAGTAATCAATCTCTTCTAGCTGATTCTATCTAAATCACATTCAATCCCAATCAAGCAGTTTATTTGGAGATGAGGTCAACCGAGAGTTCAATAGTGGTAACCAAACTCTTTCAGCTAATTAGATACTAACCACACTCTTATTGTAATCAACAAGGTTCACTGTCTTAACTACTAATTAATTTAATCTATAATAAGCATAAATAGAATCAAATGACAATGTTGTGAAGCATGTAAAGAAAATGTACTAACTTCAATATAGGAAATTAGTAAATAGCAAACAAGATAAACTCACAGAAAATGGAAAAAATGTGAAACCAATCAAACTTACGTGAATTAGAAAGATATAACACAAAGGATAATAGTTTGATCCACTAGAGGTCGAGCCCTTCGCCACCAGCAAATACTCCTGAGCTACTTCCAAGAATACGAATGAACAACAATGTAAATTATATATTACCTACTAAACTCAATTCTCATTACAATATGGTCGTGTTCCTCCAAAGCAAGAGTTTGTACTTTAAAATTACAATTTGAAATGAATAGAAAGTCAATCCCCTTTCCTCCTACAATTTTTACTTTTATAGTCAGAAAGAGGTAAAAGATAAATGTGATCCCTCAGGATCGGGAGATCCTGAGGGATTCACAACTGAATGCTATCTTCTGACACCCTTCATATTTAGCGTTGATCCTCCTGGTTTGTCCTTCGACCTAACCACAACCGATCCGCCTCATTCTTCCTTTGTTGGTTTATGTTGTTCCATCTCTAGGGAACAACAACTATTCCTTTCATCATTTCTCTGCATAAAAAGGAATAAGAGTTAGTTATGGTGACTAAATATTAATCGAGAGTATTTCATTCGTTTCTTATCATAATGTTGGAAATAATACTGAGAGGGGGGGGGGGGGTGAATCAATATTATCAAATCAATAAAACTTTTTCATTTCCATACTTAGATATATATACGCTACTTCAATTAAGGGAGCCCGCGTGTATACGCAACTGTGTCTAATGTAACTACCGTATATCTAGAATACTTATGATTCAGTTAATCCATTAAATGCTGATCTTTAGTTAGTGCATCTGAACTTCATTAACCATATGTACAGTAAGCAGATGCAGTAAAACAGAACAGATCATTACACACAAGAAGCACATATGAACACCATGATATAAGGTGGAAACCCAATGTGGTTGAAAGCAAAATTATGGCAACCAGGAAGCATACCACTCACAACTATAAAGACGGAAGTGTTGTTGCCCCTAGTCTTCCACAACCTATAAGGTTGACACCACAACAATTGGAAGAAAAAAGAGCAAAAGGGCTTTGTTATAGTTGTGATAGCAAATACACTAAAGGTGGAAACACAATGTGGCTGAAAACCACCATCAGGTTGAGGATGATAAGATGAGCTATGAGCTAACTGAGTACCAAGACAAGAAAATAATTCTGTCCAAAAATTTCCAGTGAAAATGGGATCTCTGTCACTTACAATAATCTTTGGGTTTCCATGTAGCTTTTGAACTGTTTCCATAAATGCAGTAGAAACTGTACTGGCTTTAAATGGATTTGATAATGCACAAAAGTGTGCATACTTGGTAAGTCTGTTAACTACCACCATGATGACACTCTTTCCCTCAGACTTGGGTAAACCTGTGATAAAATCCATTGAAACCTCCTCCCAACGTTGGCATGGAATGGATAAAGGTTGTAATAGACCCGGTGTCTTAATTGTTTCAACTTTATTTTGCTGGCAAACCAAACATTCCGCCACAAAATTTTGAATATCTGATTTAAGGCCATCCCAAAAAAATTCCTTCTTAACCCTGTGGTAAGTTTTTAAAAATCCTGAGTGCCCTCCTAAGGGAGAAGTGTGCAATTCCATAAGAATTTTTTGTTTTAGCTGGGAATTCTTACAGAGGTATAAGCGATCTTTGTACCATAACGAATCATTTTGCCAGCTAAATGTATCAGAAGTACTAGAATCTTGTTGTAGCTTTCGAATAAGTGCCCACACTTCTTCGTCATTCTTCCATTCCTCCCTTGCTTCGTTTATCCAATCTGGTTGGATAATAGAAATGGCACACAACAACGCTTCCACATCCTCATCCTTTCTTGAGAGTGCATCTGCCAACACATTTTGCTTCCCTTTTTTGTAGATGATTTCAAAGTCATAACCCGACATCTTTGTGACCCAGTTTTGTTGCTCTTCAGAGGATAATCTTTGTTCTAAAAAGTATTTAAGGCTATCATGATCCGTTTTTACCTTCAAGTGTCTCCCCATTAGGTAGGGTCGCCATTTCTTAAGTGCATGGAGTATTGCCAACATTTCCTTCTCATAAATAGCTTTGCTTAAAAACTTTCCCTTGATTGGACGACTTTCAAAAGCAATGGGTCTTTCATCTTGCATTAGAACAGCACCAATTCCATTTCTTGAAGCATCACATTCCATAATAAAGGTTTTTGTGAAGTCCGGTGTAGCTAAGACTGGTGCTTGGCACATTGCCTCTTTAAGATGTTCAAAGGCCTTTGTTTCTTCCGGAGTCCATAAAAATGAATCTTTCTTCAATAATGTTGTTAGAGGTGCTGCTATTCTCCCATAATTCTTAACAAACTTGCGATAATACCCTGTCAACCCAAGAAATCCTCGCAGATGCTTTATGGATGTGGGGATTTTCCATTCCTTAATGGCTTTGATTTTCTAGGGTCTACCTTAACTCCTTCATGAGATACAATATGACCCAAATATTCCACCTCCTGGACTCCAAAGAAACATTTGGATTTTTCTGCATATAATTGTTTCTCCTCCAATAGTTGTAGCACCCTGTCAACATGTTCAACATGATCCTTCCAAGACTTGCTGTAGATTAGTATATCATCAAAAAATACTAACACAAATTTTCTAAGGAATGGTTTGAAAATTGAATTCATCAAACCTTGAAATGTTAAAGGTGCATTGATAAGGCCAAAAGGCATGACCAAAAATTCATAATGACCCTCATGAGTTCTAAATGCCGTTTTCAGAATGTCTTCAATCTTCATTCTGATCTGATGATATCCCGAATGAAGATCCAACTTGGTGAAGTAAATTGATCCATGCAATTCATCCAGTAATTCATCAATAACAGGAATGAGGAACTGATCTTTAATAGTGAGCTTGTTGAGCTCCCTATAATCCGGACACATGCGCCATGATCCATCCTTCTTGTGCACCAATACTACTGGAGCTAAGAAAGAACTTTGACTCGGTTGAATTATACCAGCCTCTAGCATTTCTGCAACCATACGTTCAATTTCACCTTTTTGGACATAGGGATATCTGTACGGCCTGATGTTTGGAGGAACACTTCCTGGAATCAGATGAATAGCATGATCAAGATCATGCATAGGTGGGAGACCTTTGGGAGTCTCAAATACCTTGGAATGATGGTCCAGGACTTTTTGGAGATCTAGAGAAATAGATGATTCCATTGTGGAAACATCTAGTGAACATAATTGTGCAATTACACCTCTTTTCTCCTTTTTTAGAAGCTTTGTCATGCCATTAGAGCTGATTATCTTTCCTAGTTTCCCTGCAATACCCCTTAATTCAACTTCCTTTCCTTCCGTAGAAAATTTGATGAAACTTTCTTGAAAATTAAAAGCTATTGTACCCAAGGATTGTAGCCATTGGACTCCTAGTACAACATCAGCACCTCCCATTGGAATGGAAAGCATTGGGCTAGTCAATACATATTCTCCCATGGATAGCTTGATATTATGGCACTTTCCAGAGCAATTTATTGTTCCTCCATTTGCAATCATCACTTGACACTCTGGTGCTGGATATAGGAAGCAATTCAATTCTTTTGCTACCCTACAATGAATAAAATTGTGGGTTCTTCCTAAATCAATCAACACTATTACCTTTTTCTTCTTGATTTGTCCTTCTATCTCGATGGTTTGAGGAGTGGTAATTCCTGCCAATGCATTACAAGATATGCTTGGATTTATTTGTTCTTCATATAGGCTTTGTTCCTGGAGTATATCTTCTTCTTTTGACCTTTCTTGCTCCTTTTCTTCTTCCTCTTCACAATCTATGTAGAATAATTTATTCTCAGCACACTTATGACCTTTAGTGTATTTGCTATCACAACTGTAACAAATCCCTTTTTCTCTTTTTTCTTCCAATTGTTGTGGTGTCAAACTTATAGGTTGTGGAAGACTAGGGGCAACAACACTTCCGTCTTTATAGTTGTGAGTGGTATGCTTCCTGGTTGCCATAATTTTGCTTTCCATTTTTCTTGCTAACCTGAATGCCTTCTCTAATGAATCAGGTTCCCAAAGGCAAACATCATGTTGGATATTATCCTTTAAAGACCCTATGAACACATCAATCCTATGCTCCTCTGGAATATCTTTTACCCTTATGTTCAATTTTTCGAACTCCTCAATGTGCTCCATTACTGAACCCTTTTGTTTGAGACTTATCAATTGGCTAAAAAAAGTGTTGCTTTTTGTATCTTCATAATGTGCTATCAATTCTTCCGTAAAAATTGCCCAAGCGATAAATTGTTTACGAGAGCAAAGACATTGATACCATACAAACTGATTTGGTTCCAAATATACAGTTGCCATACGTACCTTTTGTGCGTTTTGCACATTATTGAAATTGAAGAATTGCTCCACCTGTAATATCCATGTGGCGGGATCCTTGCCATCAAACTTCCTCATATCGATTTTTGGAATATGGTGATTCTTCGATCCAACATTAGCGTCTATGGAATCATGATTAACATTTCTTTTGTTCTCATCATGAGTTTCCTTTACTACCTTTTCACCATTAGTGACCCTTTCTTGTAGCAACTTCTTCAATTCTTCCATGTCTGTCTTCAAATCTATCTTCAAATCTATCTTCGAATCATCCATCTTAGCTTCCATGCCCTTTATCTTAGATTCCACGCCATTTATCTTAGATTCCACGCCATTTATCTTAGCTTCTGTTAGCTTTTGTGAGCGTGACATTTGCTGCACTTGTTCTTGTAATTTTGATATATCATGTAGAATTTCTTCCTCTTCTTCATGAGTCATGCTAGAGCTTTCAGGTTCCTTACTAGGTGTTTGCATTTTCTTTCCTCGGGGCATCAATTACCGATAATAATGCTTTACTATTCCCTTTGAATTCCATTAAACCAAGCTTACACAAAAATTTAAAAAAAACTACACACCTTTTTTCACTTTATAGAAGCCTGATATTGAATCTGATGTATCTCTATAATTTCGGATCATGCAGTTCTAAAATTGCGACCTGTAGTAGCCTTCTGCGTCCTCTTTCCAATGCCACAAGTCTGACCCAAATTGGATTCTCCAAGAAAGAGTTATGTGAAATCTCCCACAGTGACTTGCTTTTAGACTAGTTCAGTAGAGCAAACTTGTACGACGTGCCACGAGTCACTGTTTCAACCTTTGGATCTCAAACACGCATATAAGAAACTACAATCCGTCCTCTTTCTATACCTTCTTACAAAATTTCAATTCAATCCCCAGAGAGAAAGTTATGACGATTTTTCCCAGGTCACCTGTTTTGAATGTAATTCAGGAGTCTGCAAAAAGACCAACTTCCTCAGATCATATCTCCGTAAATATCGCGCAAAAAGCTCTAAAATTTGGACCCAAGGTTCAGCGCGATTTCGTCTCAAATGGGTTTTTCTTGGGACTTCTGAAACGTCACAGAAAAAAAGTTATAGCGAAAATTCCATGATGAGCTGTTTGGAGCAGCGAAACCCTAGAATCCAAAGCTCTGATACCAAATGTTATGAAACCAGCTCAAGAAAAGATAGAAAATATAGAAACGCCTTATAATTTAGCCTCTTCGAAGGGGCAACCTCCTTTACATTACATGATGAACAATTCTTGGATGATACAAATGACAAAACCTCCTTTCTATATATAGGAGTCTAAGGAGTCACAATATAATCCAGCCGACCTAACAATAATAATATAAAGCCACAAAAATAACAATAGAGGGATTCTATGGGGCACAGAAATAACAATATGGGGGTAATAGGGGCACAACAATATAAATAAGGGGTATAACTACAATAGTAATGGGGTAATCACTAGTATTATAGGGACCCAACAAAACCACCCGCTGCAAGTCGTCTCTATCTTCTTTTAATAAGAAACTTCATTTTACAATAGTTCTGTACTGGTACAGTCTTATACCAGTACGCAGGCTTCTACCTACAGGGGGCTACAACCCTCTCTCATTTTCTAGACTCTCTTGGATGGGAGCTACAACCCCATTAGCTCTTGTACTAGCTAATCCATTTACTAGTACATAGGTGCCTGCCTACTAAATTCTCAAATCTTCACTCGTTCTCTAGCTGCTACTGGAAGGGAGCTACCACCCCCTTTGCTCTTGTACTAGGTGATGTACTAGTACATAGGCGCTGACCTACAATCTCCTTTCATCCTCAGGGACCACATTTCATACATTTTTAGACTGGATACTCCTGAAGCACAACTCTATAATCTGAAGGCCAAGTTTCATCCAATTTTCATACTGGACCCATCAATATCATTGAAGCATAAAACAATCAATACTAGCATCATCAATTTATGAATCACTAAAACACTAAAACCTTGTCAACAACACAGTCACCAGAACACAGAGCAGACAACAAAACTCCGCAATAACAATCAGACCCAACTGCAACTTCAAACATCATACTTCATAATGTATACGCTACTACGATGAATCAAACCCGCATACATATGCGCTTTCACCAAAGCCAACCCGCGTACAGATCTATAAATATTCAATCATGACTTGCAGCTATTTCAAACTTAAATTATACTCAGTTCAGAACATTACATGCATCAGTATGCAGATCTAGAATAAGCATAATCAACCATATAGACATAGTTCATTTCAAACCATCTGATCCCGACCTATCCTTAGATCTTATTCTCCATCAACTGATGAGATTCCTCCTTAGATCAGATCAAGCAATGCATCATCAACCCATAACCTGCATACTGGATCTCATACTTCATCAGATATTAAAGACTTTTTGAATGCCTTTGCCTAATGATCTTCCTCTCCTTTTATAGTCTTAGGCCTTACTCAATACCATGGTCCAAAACCATTGAGAACCAATACTAGGGACCCAATACCTGGGTTCAACACTTCGGATGCAATACCAAGGACTAAAACCATAGGTCTAAATACCACGGACCCAAAAATAAGCTTTCCCACATGTACGCGCTTTTCTGTGCATGAAAGTGCATGCATACGCATACGCGACTTTTGATCAGAAATCCCGCGTGTATATGTTCCTTTGTATATATTAACCTGCGTGTATACCATACTTGGTATATAGCGAACCTGCGTATATATGCGACTTGGTACATAGTGAACTTGCATATAACCTACGTGTATACCCTACTTGGTATATAGTGAACCTGCATATATACTCTGAGCCTGCATATATACTCTTCTTCTTCATTCTTTGTAGACTGATCATCAATTCTTTGCTATTGACCTACTGCACTATGATCTGTTATCTATGTGATTTTCCATCAAGTACAACACTTGTCTCATAATGCCAACACATAATCCATCAATATGTTAGTGTATCGAGATATGAAAGAGATAAGAAAAGAGGAAAAAGGTGATGGAATTAAGAGTAAATACATACCCATTGTCTAACTCAATACCTTTTTTAGGCATTCATTTCAAAAAATGACAAAACAAAATTCCAATAAAAATATTGCAAATTAAAAATAACTGGACACCTATAAATTCCTTCAAGAAAATAAAAGCACACTACAAAAAAAATAATAGCAGACTTACCCCTATTTCCAAAAAACGAAAAATTCTTACCAATTCAAATCGCCTCCTTGACAATGGTGCCAAAATGTTGGGTGCAGGAATTTCACTTAAGCAAACTCCTCAACACTTAATTGTCAACCCAGGGGTTTCGTAAACTTAGAGACGAAGCACAAGAAATGCCAGAAGTGGTATGAAATTTTCCTATTCCTAATCCTACTTCTTAAATGAAATGTTGCAGAATTAGACAGAAAACAATCTTAAAGACAATCGACACCAAAGCAATTCTAGTGTTGGAATGTAAAAGAATAATTTGCAAGGAAATTAAGTAAAGGAAATTTCACACAACTAGAAGAAATATTAAATCCTGAAATGAAATAATATGTTTTTCTTCAGTATAGATGACTAGCAATTTAACAAGTGGGCCCTCGCAAAGATCTATTTCCCAATTGATCTTCATTCTACACCAAGTAGCTTGTTCTTGTACTTTTGCAATCTACTTGCACTAGTGCAGGTACAGTACTTATGTGAAAAAGTATATTTTACCTTCTTGACTGAAGACTTATGTCTTTATGGAGGTTCTCTATGCCTCAAGGCTTAGAGCATTCTGTTCCTGTGACAAGAGACCAGCCCTTGCACCAAGACAAAGCTTCCTTCACCAAAGTTTCCAATTTACTTTCGAAAGAATTAAAAGACGTGTTGAAAAGAATTGCAATTGCAAGCTATATTCTAAGATAAATTACACATGAAAAAGAATGCATTAATTAACTAAATGTTGCAAGGAAAGTATACTTCAAAAAGCAAAAACAATTCAGAGTAATCAAGCAGCATTCAAAGTAATTTGCATGCATCAAACAACTTTTGGCAATTCACTTATAACGTTTCTGTTCCTTTTTCTTAAGTCATAAAATATAAGTATAAAGTATGGTGTTTGTAATAACGTCCTTCCTTAATTCATGTAAATATTATTAGATCCTTTAGAAGTATAACTCTTAACATTCAGAATGATTACTTGAATTAAAAATATGTTTGCTTGCAGGAATAAAAGAAATTATAAGTAGGAAAAGGAATGTAACATTTGCTGTAAAATAAATGAATAAAATGGAGTGCAGGAAACTACATGAATTGGTACAGGAAGAAGCTTCCTACACGACCCGAGTGGAAGCAAACTAAGACAAAAATTGCAGGAAGGAAATTGCAAGAAATCATTTGTAGGAAAGAAATTACAATAAAGGAATAAACTTAATTAAACTTCCAAACTACAGATCCATTCACGCTTGACTATGAAATGAATTTAACTCCTAACTTTTGAAATAAAAATAAGATCAATCCAATCCATGCAACTGTAAATGAATAAATGTTCACACAGACTTTTTAAATGGTGAAAGCACAAGGGTAAACGAGTTGGGTTGGCTGGGCCCTAGCCAACCAGCTCATTTCCTGTTTAGGAAACGAAATGGTTCAACACTTAATCATGCATGAAATAAAAATTAAACACAACATGAAGAAAACATGGCGCATTCCTTGTATTAACTTGATCAACAAATATACATGATAATGTGAGTCTAGCCCAAAACCAAGGGCGATACAAAATTACAAAGTAAATAAAATTACAACTCAGAGATTGCTAGCTTGGCTCTACCTACGGTCTACATTATATACAGTCTCTCGGCCTTAGCCATATTCTGCTAATTATATTCATTTCCTATTCAAGCCTTTCGGTCGAACATAATAACAAACAACATGGAAAAACTAGTTGATGGTTATAATAAAGCATGAACTTTGCTGGTTGTAGACCATATTCTTGGCAAGTATCCCTGACATTACACTGCCAATGTCCATCCTCAGATAGTTTGCAACCGAACTAGGAGTCGTTGATAAAAAATGCCCGCATGGAATATCACGGAGATCACGGAGCAACATCGTTTGCGGTGCAAGAATCTTCCTGCACTGATCACGCTAAATAATGATTAACACTTAGTTCTTCAATTACTTTTAGGAAAGTTAAACATAAGTTATAAGAGATAATAAAATATTTGAAATCTATGTAAAGTAATTAATAAAGCACTGAATAAATCTTAATTATGAAATATGAAGTATATGTAGGAATAGATGATTATCTTGGACTAGTGCAGGAATGAGAGGGTTAAATAATAGAGATAAAACAGAGGTTAAGGCTTATCGGAATAGGATAAAAATAGAGCACTTTGGGACACCAACATGTAGTGGTTATACTCCCTTGGTCATATCATCACTGACTGGAAGAAGTTGGAGATGGAGTTCACGAGGTTCGATGGAAAGATGGTTTTGTTGAGTGGCATACATTCATACACCCCAAATATAGTGTCAGTGCATAGGATGGAGGCAGACTTGAGGCATGGGGATATATATTGGGTCGTGGATATGAGTATATTGGATGTAGTGGGTAAGCCCCAACCACCACATCGAGACATGCAAGCCATTATAGACAGGTACCTAGAAATGTTTGGAGACATTCCACTAGGATGACCACTTGTTAAGGGGTTTGAGCACACTATTGAGCTAGATCCAAGGGTGTAGGACGTTATCATGAACCCATAAAAACATCCCAAGGCTTATCGGGATGATATTGAGTGGGATATTCATGAGTTATTGGCGTTGGGGCACATCAGGCCTAGCTCTAGTCCCTTTGCTTCATTAGTTGTTCTAGTGAAGAAGAATGATGGCATGCTAAGGATGTCCATAGACTATACATCCCTTAAAAAGAATTCATTGAAGAACCTATATCCCATCATAAATGAGATTATGAATGAGATTAGAGGAGAAAAGTACTTCTTTAAGATAGATTTTCATTTGGGTACCATCAGATTCAAGTGAGGGATCAAGATATCCCCAAGACAATGTTCATGTGTCACTATGACCATTTCAAGTTCTTGATTATGTCCTTTAGGCTGACAAATGCTCCTACTACCTTCTAGTTTTGCATGAACCACATGTTCCGCTAGAAACTGCAAATATTTTACTGGTGTTCTTTGACGATATATTGATCAACAATAGGACATGGGAGGAGCATTTACAACATCTCAAGGAGGTGCTTTGTATTTTTGAGGGACAAGAGTTCTATGCGAAGATATCCAAGTGTGATTTTGGGTTGACTGAGATGCTCTACCTGGGGCATATCACTGGAGAGGATGGAGTTTGTGTGCATGAGGAGAATATTAGATCCATCTAGGACTTTCCAGTTCCCCGAAATGTGACCGAGTTGAGTGGATTTGTGGGAATTTTCACATATTACAGGAAGTTCGTAAAGGGATTCTCATAGCTAGCAGTACCCCTCACAGATTTGACCAAGAAGGGAACATTCACATGGATTGAGAGGGCATAGTCAACATTTGAGCACCTCAAGGAGGTGATGAGCATTTTCTGGTGTTGGCTCTACCTGATTTTACACAGTCATTCACCTTGGAGTGCGATGCATCAGGTGAGGGCGTTGGCGTTATATTTTCATAGGGACTCCACCCTATTTTGAGAGTTGGAAGATCCTTAGTCATGAGAGGTTGTACTCGATCTATGACAAGGAGATGTTGGCCATCATGCATGCAATGGCCAAGTTCCGACAATACTTGGTAAATAACAAGTTTAGAGTGAAGATTGATAATAACTGTCTTCACCATGTTTTGGGGCAGAAGGAACTCAGTGATAGACAAAAGAAGTGGATTAATAGGATTTAGGCCTACAATTTTCACATAGAGTATGTCAAGGGAAAGCATAACATGGTGGTAGATTCCCTATCTAGGATGCCCTCAACAATTTCACTCATGAGCATCTACCATGATTGGAAGGCACAACCTTTGGTAGAGTAATCAAAGGATCAACAGGCGTGCGAGATATTGGAGGGTACTCATGGGGATGAGCACTACTTGGTGATGTATGATGTTATTTAATACAAGGGTTGCATAGTTTTGGTGTTAGGTTTGCAACTATGGGAGACAATTCTCCATGCAACACTTGATTCACCACCATCTGGGCACCAGAGGTTCCTGAAGACCTACAAGATGGTCAAAGAGTGTTTTATGTGGAAGGGACTCAAGGGTGACATGTTGAGGAATGTGTGGGAGTGTGAGGACTACGAGAGGAAAAAAGGAGAGTTGACCCATCCTATTGGGTTACTACAAATGATCCCCATTCCAGAGGGGAAATGGGAGAGCATATTTATGGAATTTATCATGGGACTTCCCATGGTACAGGGTCATGACTACATCTACGTTCTGGTGGATAGGTTGATGAAGTATGCTCTTTTCTTCACCATACCCACCTGATACTCTACTTTTCAAGTTGTGGAATTATTTTTTAGAGAGGTCTTCTAATTTCATGGCCTCCCCAAGACAATCTTTAGTGATAGGGACAATTGCTTCATCGAGGCCTTTTGATAGGAGCTCTTCATACTTGTGGGCACATAACTAACTCCTAGCACCAACTACCACCCCTAGATGGACAGGCAGATTGAGATAGTTAAAAGTGGCTAGAAGGGTATTTATGGAACTATGTGACAAGGCAACAGTGAGCATGGAGGAAGTGGTTACACCTGGGGGAGTATTGCTACAATACCACCTACCATATGTCTATCAGTTTGTCCCCTTTATGTTCTTTTTATGGATATGATGCTTTATCTTTCACTAATATTTTTTGGAGACAACACGGCCCCAAGGGACAAAGATTGGATTTAGGGGAGATAAATCATTCTCAAGGCTCTCAAGGACAACCTACATACCACCCAAAATAAACAAAAGATATATGCAAAAAGGAACAGGGTAGAGAGGCACTTTGAGGTAGGATACTTGGTTTTTCTGCACCTCTAACCATATAGATATTCCACACTAAAGAAAAAGGGGGCTAACAAGTTACAACCACATTTTTATGGGCCCTATGGGATGATTAGGAGGATTAGAGAGGTGACCTATGAGATGGAGACTCTGCTTGAAAGTAAGGTACACAATGTCTTTCATGTTTCATGCCTCAAAACAGTATTAGGAAAACATATGATATCAGCTACAAATCTACCCACACTGGATGATCAGGGACACTTGGTTCTTGATCCCAGGGCTATTTTGGAGACTAGAAAGAGAAGATTATGGAGCAAGATCATCATAGAGTATTTGGTACGATGGAGGAATTTACCGAATGAGGATGCCACATGGGAGGTGGAGCATATTCTGAAACACCCCACATTATAGTCTCCAAGGGACAATCAACATTTGGGAGGGGAGGGTTGTGATCTCCCCTCTAACTAATATCATGCAACAACTACACTAGCTTTGCAATTTTTTCTAAGGCAAGTCAATTTTGATGTTTTGGGTGCTTAACTTAGGAGAAGTAGGTTAGGAGGAATCCACTTGATTAAGATTTCTAAGGAGAGTCCCAACATAGGAGAAAGAGGGAAATCAAAGTGATAATGGATGGTGGGTGTCACCCTAAGAGGGGAATACACACCCCTTCAGAAAAATCACACTTTTGGAGGGAGAAATGTAATGTGGTGTTGATGCATGGGGCCCACATGGTAAAGGAGGAGCTCATAAATAAGGGGAAGATGCATCATTTTGTGGCTTTTGAACCTTTTATATTTACAATCACCTAAAAAAATTGAGTGGTTGAGCCAGGTCTGCAAGTTTTGTTCAGCACATGATATTTTCATGCGAGAATCTCAACCTACCTCTGGTAGACTTCGAGAGCTAGCCTGAGGAGGAGACCTAGACTATATGGTGGATTTGTTCCAATATATTTTTTAGGAAATTCGTGGGATTAATATAATAGACTAGGTGTAGTAAAGGGAATACACACTCCCTAGGAGAGGTTGGTGTGGAGTAGCATAATTGTTGGGATTTCCAGGAGAGAATTGGACCAATTTTTGTGAAGATTTGGAGTGGTTTTGCAGCACATTCTCTAGAGTTTTTGTTGTATCCTTCTCAAGAACTCAGGAGCTATGTGGGCCTATGTAGAGGCTATTTCTAGATACACATGGTAGTTGGGTGGTTTCATATTTGGAGGGATGAAGGGAGTTAGGATTTGTTGGGACATTTAGAGGAAGTTTGCTAGCATTTATCATCATCTTTTTAGGGATGAGAGGTGATATTATTAGGTGGGTCGAGTTTCCCAGTAGTTGCAGGATCCCAAGGAAATTGGGGAAAATTCAGAAGGTTGGAATTTGACCCAACCCTTTTTGGGTCTTTTTTATTTTATTGAGGAGAGGTCGAGATTAATTTGGAAATTTTTTTGGAGCAGTCTAGGGGCCTCAAATAGGGACCTCATTCTAGCTAGCAGTGCACATTTCCAGGCAACACAAAGCATAGAGGAGGATAAACTTTCTAGTGGTTGGTCATCTTGCTTTCTCACCTAGGGTTTTTCCAACTTTCCTTTGGAAAGCCTCGTTGTACTTGTTCCTACCCATTTTACTCCTACCATTACATATAATAAAATAGATCAATGTTTTTTGGAGTAAATCATAGTTGTGCTAATATTTCTATTGTGATTTTGGTTTTTGGTTGCATGAGAGAATTTTATCAATGTTATCACTTAACATTTCTATTTAGGAATATTTTAATTTGCACCATTGGTCTCATTTCTACACGAAATGACTAAGGCCCGACACTAAGGTTAGAGCTCCAATGTCTGACACTTTTAATTTTCCCCTTTGTCATTTTGTCATGCCCTTGGTCTTATTTCTATGTGAAATGACCAAGGGTCAGGGCTTAGCCCATAGCCCTTTCTATCCTAGCACATTAATATTATGCCTCTTTATATACCCATTAGAGTCAACACACCAGATCGACTTGTCCTGTGGGAACTGCCCAACCTCATTCTCATTTGTTGTCACTCTTCCACAAGGCTTCTTGTCATTCCTCATTGTCCTAATGCTTTGTCTTCCAGCGCATTCCTTATTTGCACCCATTTATCTCCACTCGGGTATTCTCATTAGGTCAGGCTATCAAGTGGGACCATCTATTTCATCCACCATCCAATCAATTTCCTGCTTGGGTAAGATATCTCATGGGATCCACCCGACACTATCATTGGCCAATCAAAGGCTTCGCTCGGATGACCTATCAGATTAATGTGTCCTAGAGCCCACTAGTTGGCGCTTCCACTTTTTGCACCTAAACATATCGTTGGTCTCCACTTAGTGGGATGACATCACATTGATGTCACCTGTGCTATGTGTTGACCTGTGACAGGTGACATGTGTCACTCAAATATAGGTCTTTTGGGTACCCAAGACTGCAAAAAATGCTTACCACGTGTCCATCATTGATGTCATCCCTTACATCATCTGGGACAACTTCACATTGCCACATGTCCAGTTAGAGGAGAGAGAATGGAACCCAAGACCTTGGGCTTGTGGATAATTCCTTTGTTAATAAAAACACCTCCTGATTCAAGAACCCAACCTTGACACTACTCCATTATGGTTTGTGGTATTAGGGGGAGTGGTCCCGAAGTGGTTCTTTGTCATTAATATATGCGATCTTTGGTATGGGAAACCACATACTGATGCCTTGAGGCCTGGAAAGACTTCCATATCAAGGTCCATCATAACGCTTCCATGTGGGCTGATGCCTATCTCTCGGTACTTTACTTTGTGCACCTTTTGCAATTCTCCAGGAAAGCCTTTGTGGAATTTGTTGTCACTATGGGCCCTCCTGTTGTCTTTATCATTGGTTGTCTCCTCAACCATACAACCACCACTATCTTGCTCTACTTCTTTGTGTTGCACTCTCCCTCCATGTCTTGGTGCCAGTTTCCTAGTGCATTCACTGTGTGTACCTTAAGGTTGCACCAAAGTTATATTTTCAGGCTTCCTTCATCAGGCCAGACTATAAAGTGGACTCCACCTACACCAATAGATATGATTCCTACTGCTACGTTGTCATCCATGTGTACTTGAAGGTCTGTATAGCAGATCTACCAACCTTTGCTTCTATTTATTTTTTCAAAACACCAAAGTAATGCACTCCAAGGGGTCCTCCAACCACCTTTAGCTTTGTCAGTTTGACTTTGGGCACCTCAACTTTGATTGGAAATAACTCCTGATCCAATAGGCCATTTGTATACTTCCATATATAGTTGGAAATATCTTTCTAAGAATTATCCAACTATGCCACCTCCAGGAGCATATGAGCTAAATTCCTAAGTCATAATTTCCTTCAAAACCTTAGACTCCCAACCATCATAGTCATCATTTTATGGCTTCTCCAAGCCTACTACTAGGATGATTCTCTAAAAGAAACTTCAACAACCATGAGACTCCCCTTCAACTTGACACATCAAGCACATCAGTGCTAACCCAATTACCATAATAGCTAGGATAGTGGACATCAAAGCCAACATATATTTCCATAAACATTCATGCTAGTCTGGTTGAAATTAATGCCAACACTCTTGCCAACTGTCAGAAAATGCCAACTACCCAAAACATCTCCCAGCGTGACACTTGACATCAATGCCAATATACTTGCTACCACTAGCCATCTAGACAATGCCATCTATCCAACAATAAGTCCCAAAATTTTCATCTTATTTAAAGATATCAAAGGTGTGAAAAGGAAGCTAAGGAAGAGTTTTGGGTCATTTTTGAAGTTTAAAGGTGGAAGCCAAAATGTGATTCATGAGGTAAACAAGTTATCTTGGAATTTTCACTATAATTGTTTATGGGAGGTTTCAAAGGCTAATATTTGGACCGTAGTGAGGGGGGATATTGTTGATCATATGGTTCAATTTTCAAGTCTTGGTTTACTATATTTTCAGATATATGATGTGAGAAGATGGGTTTCCTAAATGCTTCTTCAAACATGTCATCTTGGAATTGTCACTATAAATTTTCTTCTGAGAGGTTTCAAATGTTGAAAGTTGGACCATAATGAAGGGAAATCTTACTAACATTAGGTTCAATTTATAGATATTGGTTCACTATAATTTCGAATATATTCTCTAAGGAAGACAAGCATCCTAAATGCTCTTGAAATTAGGATTGGAATAGGTCAGCATTATATTTTCACTATAAATTTATTTCTTTCAGGTTTTAGACCTTGAAACTTGGAAGAGGTAGAGAAAATATCTCACGATACATGTGTTGGAATTTTCATATCTTGGTTTCCTATAGATATTGATAGATTCCATAAGGATTTTGTGTCTCCTAAATGCTATTGAAATCAAAACTAATTGTTTTGTTAGAAAAGAAAAAAACAAATATGAAAAAAATTTGATACTCCATATATTTAATTAGGTTTTGAGGGACCCAATTTGAGTAAAATGTGATGCCCCACATCTCTAATGAAGGATTAATGGGTTGGGTGGGTGACATAGAGACTCCAAATAGCACCTGGCATTGAAGTATCGTAGTTTCCTACACAGATACATATAAAAAGAGATGGATTTATTGGACATATCCTCTTCAGGATCCCCTAATTGATATGTTGTCAAAATTAATTAGGAATCAAAGAAACATAATAAGTAGGAGTTTGGGTTTGTAAATGTATTGCAATAAAATCTAGGAAAAGACTACCATAACTCATACAATAATGGAAAAAGAAAGAAGACCCAACCTCAAGACAACCAACCCAAGTCATATGTGAAGAATGGTAACGGGAAGTCAAAAAAGGACATTGGAAAGTGGTGTTAGCTCCACAAAATCCCTTGGAACAACATTGATGAACGTCACTTGAAACAATCATTGTTCGAAGAGATTTAAAAGAAGGAAATAGAATATGGATATGATTCTAACTTAGAGTAGGATAAAGGGAATTGGATCATTGATGCAGAACCCAATTCTTCCATTGCAACCAAAAACATCAAACCAAAAGAGCTAGAGGAGATTGAAGAGTGGAGTGTCTTTTCCATTCGTACATGTGGGTGAAGGGGACCCCACTCCATATCATCATTGACAACAAGAGCTAAAGGAACCTAATAGTAGTTGAGGTCATCAAGATATTGAAGCTGCCAATAGTACCACACCCCCAACCACACACCATTGTTTGGTTGGTCCATGGACGAGACATCCATGTTAGCTAATAATGTTGCATGTCTTATGGCATCAAGCCCTTCAAAGATGAGCCATTATGTTATGTTCCCCACTTGAAGTTTGTGATGTTATTTTAGGATAACCTTATGTGTGGAAATTTCATGTTTTCTATGAGTCTCATCCTTGTAGTGTCATTATTACTCTCAGAGGTTAGTTGTAGAATATATAAGTGTTACTCCTAGCCTACGTCATATTAGAAAAAAATTGAGAATATGAAAGACGTCCTTTTCTCTACACCGGTCCTCACCCTAAAAAACTTGCAATAGCCATTTGAGATTGTGATATATGTGTCTGACTATGATATCAGTGCAATCCTCACTCAACAAAGAAATTAATGACCTACCATAGTGAAACAATTTATGATATTATCTAAAGATAACCCATATATGATAAGAATAGGTACTCCATCATGCAGGCTTGCTGAAAATGGAAGCATTACTTTTTTTTGAGGGAGATGATCATCCAAACTAATCATAAACCTCTATAATTTAAGAAAACACAAAGAAATTTACATAAAGATATACATAATAATTGGTTTATATACTATTGTGAAGATAAATCCTTTTGTAGATAGAGTTGATCTCTCTAGCCCAATGAGTCATTCTAACAACAAACTGAACAAACTAATGTAGACCTTCATAGATTATGTTTAAAAATGCAGAGAGAGAAATAAACCTACCTTGCTCTGATGATAATCGCTCAATTCTTTGGTGATGGCTTCGATCTCCTAACTTCCAGGCTTGCTCCTTGTTTGTTCCTTACACTCAAGTACCTAGAAAAGAGATCAAAAGAAAATACAAGATACAAGAGCATACATAGTAAATATCAAACATAAACTACTTGATAGATCAAGGAGTATCAAGCTAAATGCATAAATATTTAGTCATTTATGGAAAGTGAACAATAGATGTATATATTAATGAATCAAAGAGGGAAGAATACAACCATTGCCTTGATGTTGGAGACCTCCTTTTTGTGGATGTCTAATTCTAAGCTAAGACTCTTCAAGCATTCATTCTCCAAGTTAGATAGGTAGCATTTAGGCATAATCTCAGCATAGGAACGTAGGCAATCAATGACCAACCATTTGGGGATGGAAGGGATTTGATTTATAGGAAGGGAGAGGGAGTTAGGGATCCATAAAAGAGGGAGGAAGGTCCACATCTCAAGGGGAATGCCCTTAAAGGTAGGATCAAGAGCTCCAAATGGGAGATCTAGGTCCACATCTCAAGGGGAATTCCCTTAAAGGTAGGATCAAGAGCTCCAAATGGGAGAGCTCGACCATATCCATACCCAACAACTTCTAGCTCACTATTTCTCGAAGTTCCCAACATACAAATCTTCTCCTCCATTTTGAGAAAACCTACCAGAAGAGGTTCAGTGTGGGTTTCCATATCAAAACATGTGCTGGAAGTGCTAGGTCAAAGAACTACAACCTTCCATTAGCATGGGAAAGCAGTGGAGAAAAGAACGTTGGTCCTGAATTTTAGGTTCTCAATCAATCTTCTCTAGAATTGACTCAGGGTAGTTTCTCTTTTATTCTTCAGGGACGTTTTAGTATGTATTTCATGATGAATATACTTCATAGTTGTCAACATTTTGGCACTTCGAGATATGGAACAGGAAGTGAACGGGAGGTGTGACAAAATATTGTGTAACAGATTTCCCCTAAAGCATGAAGGAAGAACATGGAATGATGGGTGAAATTCTTTACAAGTCAAGGAAAGGACTATGAAAACATCGTCAGGAGACATTCAAATCAAGAATATATATATATATATATATATATATATATATATATATATATATATATATATATATATATATATATATATATATATATATATATATATATATATATCTATATACATATCAGACGTCTTCGACATAAACATGCCCAATGATACATGAATAAGTATATAATAATACCTGAATCCACGACATGGGCACATCCATCCAAATAGAAGGGATCATGTGCATGGATCCATGGTATGGACATAACGATCTGAATAGAAAGGATCATATATATGGACCCACAGTGTAGTCGCAACCATCCATATAATCATGTGTACAATCATAAATAACTCACAACTCCATTCAACTTGTATTTTATTAGATGGAATCTAGGGTCTTGAGCTCTATCCCGATTCGATCAATGTACGAATTATAGCATGCGAATACATGTGTCAAATTCGAGCATGATAGAAAACCACCTAATTACCGATCAATGATGTCAACCGCTAATAGGTAAAAGATAAACCACCAATAATGACAATGGCTCTTAAGGTACAATCAACACAATCCATGAGTGTGAATAATGAAGATGAAGTCAAACACCCAAAGAATAATTCGATCAAAGACCAATGACTTAAACCTATTTTCGAATGCGAAGAACTTACCATTGACGCATGGAAGCTCGAAGGTACTGGAAAGGAGTTTCTAGATCATCTTCCTGGATAATGAGCTAAAGTTGACAGTAAGCGATTCCTTGAAGGAGGGCCATAAGGTATCCCACATCAATGACATGAAAAAAAGGATATAATAGAGTGGGTAAGTTTGATTTAGGGCTATGGTAGAAAGGTCAAACAGTGTATAAGTGGTAAAAACTGTAGACAAGACTTCTCTTGAACATATCAATGACACAACTCCATATTTTGTCAGCATTTGACTCAACATGGGATCAAAAGTCATGATGACGAATCAATATAATTAGATGAGAGGAAAAATGGATTTCCCAAACCCGGGAAGGCAAGTGATGAAGTGAGGATATCCCAAATCTGACATGAGTAACAGATAAGTGTCATGTTGCCTTTACACAAGATACAAGAGATGTTTGTTTTGTTTTCCCCCCACTATTTCTAGTGAGTACCCCATTATTTTTTATCGCAAGCTTTAAGGGGATAGGATATGCTTTCCATATAAGTTCATCCTTTAGATGAATCCATCTTAGTAAGTTTAACAAGTCTTAGGAAGGAGAAACTCAATCTCATCATGATAACAAGTCCTACGTCGTTTAAGTTTTACAAATTCGATGAAGGTGAAACTTGACATCTTTTTCATTTTTAGAGAGTTTGGAAAAGAGGCGAAAAAGAAAACTCTAAAGGTCCTTTTTCGTAAATTGTCTCTTGAATCTGAAAATGATATCCAAGGGAACCTCTTAGCCATGTTCGACTAAGGTATTCCTTTTTCGTACAATAGTTTATCTCAATCCGAAAAAGGGATAAATTTACGTTGAGTAGACGTCATTTCATTTACTTTAACGAGTTAAAAATGACAAGAAATCGACGATCTTTTCATGTTTCAAGGGTCAAAAAAGAGCTTAAAGATGACTCCAGGGGGTTGCTTTTTCGTATAATTAATCACTGTCACCATGTTCTATGACCTGTTGCTGCACAAGTGAAATGTACATTATCATTTTTGAGGAAAAAAATTAAAATATAAGTGAAAAATGCCATAAATTGGTAAAAGTGTTTAAAAACTTATAAAAGCTCAAAAAAATAAATAATTTTCACCATTTTACTATTTGCAAATCATAGAGAATTTCTACCCTTTACCTTGATCTTCAGGTAGAAGTGCAATCAATCCCAGACACCATTAGCCAAACCATTCATTGCAAGTAAGAGATTTGTTCCTTCCCTTCAATTTGGTTGTATTTTTATGTATTTTCATCCATTTAATAGGTCACATAGAGGGCTTAGCAAAAATTCATGTTAAGGATGACCAATGTGGGTTTTACCCATCAGACCCACATTGTTCACCCTATGGCCAACTGTCATGGAAAATTTAAGGGGCGAATTTTCGCCATTGGGTGAAATTAAGGGGTTTTACGAATATTTTGTATCATAGTAAATATATATATATATATATATATATATATATATATATATATATATATATATATATATATAATATATATATATATATATAATAGATATAGATATAGATATAGATATAGATATAGATATAGATATATATATATATATATATATATATATATATATATATATATATATATATATACATATCTGACATCTTCGACATAAACATGCCCAATGATACATGAATAAGTATGTAATAATACCTGAATCCACGACATGGGCACATCCATCCAAATAGAAGGGATGATGTGCATGGATCCATGGTATGGACATAACGATCTGAATAGAAAGGATCATATATATGGACCCACTGTGTAGTCGCAACCATCCATATAATCATGTGTACAATCATAAATAACTCACAACTCCATTCAACTTGTATTTTATTAGATGGAATCTAGGGTCTTGAGCTCTATCCCGATCCGATCAATGTACGAATTATAGCATGCGAATACATGTGTCAAAGTCGAGCATGATAGAAAACCACCTAATTACCGATCAATGATGTAAACCGCTAATAGGTATGAGATAAACCACCAATAATGACAATGGCTCTTAAGGTACAATCAACACAATCCATGAGTGTGAATAATGAAGCTGAAGTCAAACACCCAAAGAATAATTCGATCAAAGACCAATGACTTAAACCTATTTTCGAATGCGAAGAACTTACCATTGACGCATGGAAGCTTGAAGGTACTGGAAAGGAGTTTCTAGATCATCTTCCTGGATAATGAGCTAAAGTTGACAGTAAGCGATTCCTTGAAGGAGGGCCATAAGGTATCCCACATCAATGACATGAAACAAAGGATATAATAGAGTGGGTAAGTTTGATTTAGGGCTATGGTAGAAAGGTCAAATAGTGTATAAGTGGTAAAAACTGTAGATAAGACTTCTCTTGAACATATCAATGACACAACTCCATATTTTGGCAGCATTTGACTCAACATGGGATCAAAAGTCATGATGACGAATCAATATAATTAGATGAGAGGAAAAATGGATTTCCCAAACCCGGGAAGGCAAGTGATGAAGTGAGGATATCCCAAATCTGACATGAGTAACAGATAAGTGTCATGTTCAAGAGTGACATGTTGCCTTTACACAAGATACAAGAGATGTTTGTTTCGTTTTCCCCCCACTATTTCTAGTGAGTACCCCATTATTTTTTATCGCAAGCTTTAAGGGGATAGGATATGCTTTCCATATAAGTTCATCCTTTAGATGAATCCATCTTAGTAAGTTTAACAAGTCTTAGGAAGGAGAAACTCAATCATCATGATAACAAGTCCTACGTCGTTTAAGTTTTACAAGTTCGATGAAGGTGAAACTTGACATCTTTTTCATTTTTAGAGAGTTTGGAAAAGAGGCAAAAAAGAAAACTCTAAAGGTCCTTTTTCGTAAATTGTCTCTTGAATCTGAAAATGATATCCAAGGGAACCTCTTAGCCATGTTCGACTAAGGTATTCCTTTTTCGTACAATAGTTTATCTCAATCCGAAAAAGGGATAAATTTACGTTGAGTAGACATCATTTCATTTACTTTAACGAGTTAAAAATGACAAGAAATCGACGATCTTTTCATGTTTCAAGGGTCATGTTATCACTGAAAATGCTATTGTCAAAATTTTTGGTCTAGCTCAAAGAGTGGGTGTTTTCGCAGCGCCTGAATTATTTTTAGCAGTTTCGTAGCGCTACCTGTTTGCGTGGTTTCGTAGCGTGCTACGAAATTGGGAATTGGTTCAAGTTTTCAGCGAAGGTCTAAATCCTAGCATGCCTATTGTATAGAGTTTTGTTTCCCTCCAGGGATGTTGATGAGGGCAGTGACAGTGTGTCCAAGGAGGCACCCTATGATGATGCAGCTATTGTGGGTTTGGCATCAAGTACATTAAGGGAGTTATCTCTGAAGTCTGGTTCATGGGTGATTGTGAAAGATGTACATACTAATGTGGGAGACTTGCAGGAGATTTTGTGTTGAATCCTCCAGACAAAGAATCTATTAAATTCCATAAAACATAGAGTGTTTGATATTTGGGATTGTCTTTTCACAATCTGTAACTTCTTTCACAAAACAGGGCGCCACAATGGATTGAAAGATTTGAGAAATATTTATGATAAAGTTCATATTCACACCTTGTTCAAGGATAAAGATAAGGATACTTCGGCTTTTCAATCTGAGGATGATTGATTTTTCGATCATAAGTGACCTCTAAGGAAGATTGTCTAAAGCAGAGGTTTGACCGTTTTGTCGTTGCATTGGAAGATGTTTCCAAAGATGCGCTACTTTTCTTAAAAGACAAAGCCTTGAAACTCTTGAATTCCTTGTTTCTGTTTCACTGCAAAATATGGTACCCAAGGTTAAATGTTTTTCCTATATATTGTGCTCGGTCTTTTTCCAATGGATACCTTACACTTTGTAAAATCACTGTTACACAGAAAAAGATATATGGGAACTGAAAGATCTAGGACATCAAACAGCTCAGAGGATGGTTCTGGTTTCTGGTCCATTGCATTCTGTGCGAGAAATAAACCAAAATCTTCCAAATTTGGTTTCGTTTTGTCTCGAATGAAGCTTAATCAGTTAATCAAAGATGAAATTATTACCAGTTAGCGCATGGTGCCTTCAGGAAAATCCCTGATAGAAATAAATGGAGATTTAGCAAACGTCGAGAGCATTGATCTTTTCTCGTTGAGAGGATTGGTTCGTGGTGAATTGTCATTGGCAGACCAAGTAGCAAGGTTGAAAGTTCTGCGAAAGGTAATGAAGATGTTTTTATATACACCTGCGCCATCCGAACAGGGTTCTTTTCGTTCAAGACTTCCGTTCTATCCTCGTAAACTATCTGAGCAATCTTAGGATAAAAGTTAAATGTAATTTAATGTGGACATCATGCACTTTTAAACAAGAACGAAATTTTAGGTCATTGGTTTGGCACCGACGTGAATCATCATACAGATGGCGCTGAAGGAGTTAGGTTTAGCCTTTTGGCTGATCTATATACGTCCACGTCCTCGGTATCATGATAAATCGAATCCTCATGACCGTGAATGATGTTAAGGGGCGCATAAGAAAGGGCCTACAATTTATTTCTCCAGAGCCTACAGAATCGAGACAATTGGATGGCGGAGAATTCAAGTAGCAGACAACAAAACCAGTGAATCTCCATCTGGCGGTTCGTTTGCAACTCGTGCCTAACCTCATGATATCTTCCAAGCAGTAAATACTTTATCTGATGTGTTTTCTCAGAAAGGGAGTTCATTTGTTCGTAATATATTACAGAGAAGATCTAGGTTGCTTCCAGAAGAAACAGATGGATCCTCGGCTTTACTTAATTCACCGGTTCATATCACAGCTCTGAAATTTGAGAATTAAATTAACCAAGTTCTTCATGGCCTAAAAAAACAGAGTCTCAAGAAGCAGAATATAAGTTTGCCCATGAAGAACTGTATTTCCTCTGTTACTTACAATACCTTGTTGCTGGGAGAATTCATACATCCAGCAGTTGAATGCCATGGTGCTGCACGAATAGTCAGAGGCTGTGCAATTTATGTCAGAGAAACTGGAGCACCTTGCCAAATAGTGGTGACCGGAATATACTCTTTAAATGTTTTCCTTTCTGCGCCAGTTATGATTCTTTTATTTAAATTCATATTACAGTTTCAGGTGAAGATGATTTTTAGAGTTGGAAAGGGCTATTTTGTATACAGTAAGTCGAAGGTCTTAGCTGCGCTAAATGGTATGAGGATGGAAAACTCAAACAAACTGGAAACGATATATGGGCACTGGGTTGCACTTTGTATCAGAGGCTGTCTGACATATCACCTTTTAAAGATGGCAGTGAGTGGCTCACATTCCAAAGGATCACCTCATTTGAAGATTTGAAGGCAGCAAGGAATACTACAGTGACTTTATGTTCCAGTTGGGATTTATGAAGCTTTTTATTGGTTTGATGCTAATCAAGTTGGCTGTGATGTGTAATGACAGAAGCAAGCTTCATCTTCTTAAAACTATTTAGGTTCCTAATAGCTGTACAAATGTCTGAAGAGATCATGAATCTAAGCAGAAAACGCTTCAAAGATACATAGGTTCTGTTTTGACATCTACAGCAGTTTCGTAGCGCGCTACGAAACTGCTGTAGAATGCTGTTTTATGGAAAAACAATGAATTTTGATGATGAGGTTAGTTAATGGTAAAAGAAGGTCTCAAACTCAGGCAGGGAGATCATACATGGGTTTCATAACAACTCAAACAGTGACAGGTGTAGCTCTTGAAGAGAAAATAAAATATTTTGTTTATTTTCATAAAGTTTTCTCAAAGGCAATTTATGACCGAGCTACTAGCGTATTGGTGGGGTTACCAGAATCTTCGGTTGATACACCTGTTGGTCCTTGAAGTATCCAGATCATATAGCATATGGTGGTTATGCGTTGATTAATTGAAGGTTCAAAGAACTTGGAGTGTGGTTTTTAAATGATGAAGAGGAATGGAAGACAGGGGACCGTGGATATAGGGTGATTAATTTTATCAATTAATAAGCTGTCTTACAGCTAGCATCCGAGACCAGCTTGCTCGGTGAATGCTCCCTTAACATATTTTAGTTATAATGGAAATCATACAGCTGTCCAGCATCCAAGAGCAATCAAGCATACGAGGAGAAAGGAATTAATGTTTTAGTTTGATTAGGATTATGTGCAATTACATTTCAGCACTTTGTAATAAATGCATTAGTTAGTAGCATGTAGGAATAGTTAATAGCCACCTTCGAGGCTCCCCTCATGCTGGAGGAGGAAGCTCGAGGTGTTTTAGTTTGCTTGCCTATATATGGGCCAAGATTAGATGTAGAAAGGGTTGGATTGTATATACAAAACAGAGTTTTCTAGAGCTTATGAAAGGACTGTTATAGTAATGGCAAACAGGGTTTTTTCTTCCCAAGATTCTCAATGCATTTTTTTTGTTCAAATGTGATGATGGTTTAGTTTCTTAATGTTCTTTTTACAGCCTTGTTATGGCAGAATCCCTCAGAATTCATATTATATGCTCTGACTTCCTGTGTGCTTGACAAACTGTGGGTTTTGGTGAAGCATGTTTGAACATCACTCAGAATTCATTTTTTTTAATGCTCTGACTTCCTGTATGTTCAGCAGGCTTTGATTTGGGTAAATTATGTTTGAACCTTTGATGATGCAAAGAGCCTTGGCTTCTATGAGATGACTATGATTTGGTTTATTAACTGTGAGAGACTCCATAGCCCAATGAAGACTAATTTGATGTATGTCCAACCAGCTATATTTTTATAAATGTGTGAAGAGTTAGCCCTCTAGTGTTTGAAGGATTTTGTCAAGAGTCGTGAGAGAGCCCTCTCTGATTAGGAAGGCTAATTCCTAATCTAAAGTATGGTCTGAAATAGTTACACAGAGTCTACCTGATCAGCAGCCCTTCAGTGCTTGGTTTTGTGATAACATTTTGGTGCGTCTGCCAGGAGCTTAAGATTGAATTTCTGAAGGTAGCAGGAGTTCAAATGATTTTCAAGGCTGCAAAACTACCTTGGCGACTCCACACATCAAAGAACAAATTAGAAGGTGACTCCACTGCTAGAAGATCAGTAGCTTGATGAAGTTTCAAGATGGATTCCACTGCAAGAAAGAATGCCAGGTATGCTCCTATGAATCGGTCTCACATCCCTGGTTTTCCAAATCCTATGCCAAAGGTTGATTGGTTAGATGATCTTCCAATATTTAAAGATGAAAAGAAGGATGATGCTGCTCTCCATTTGGTTAAGTTTCACATACATGTACGCAGTCTTAAGGTTCATTTCCCTGAAGATTGTCTCATGAGGATGTTTATGGCCACTTTAGAAGGAGAAGCATGGTCCTGGTATAAAAGTTTGGAAAATGAGTCATTATCTTCTCTTGCTGATTTCCATGATGCGTTCTGTGAAATGTATAAAGAATGTTATCCTTCTTTGTTGCTGCTCAAAGATTGCTGTAGGCATTCTTTGAATCTTATTCAGTACTTGGAGGATTGTTATGATGATGATGAATTTACAGATGAAGAAATTTTAGAGGCTCTTCATAGCAATGTTTTTCAGCACCAAGAAGAAGGTATAACACTCCATGAAGCGCCGCATGAAGAGCAACAAGAGTTTACCTGTGAAAACCATGTTTTATCCTGTGATATTGATGTAGAGATGCAGCAAATTTGTCAGGCTTCAGATCATAATGAAGACGAAATTAATTGCACCCAGCAAGAAGAAATAGTGGAGGAAATTTTCTATGACCCTCAGGCAGAGGAAAAGCTTGCTCAATTTTGTAATTCCTTACAGCAGCTTACCCCAAATAATAATCATAATAGTGAGGAAAATTCCATTGTTTGTTGGAATGATTCAGAAAAGCAACTAGATAGCTTGTCAAATAGAAAAGTGGATAGTACATCAGAGGAGTCTTGTGTGGTTGAGAATCAGGGGCCTGAAAATGAAGAGTGTTATCATGATCATTATTTTCAGCAGCTTTCTATGACAGAACACAAGGAGACTACGCTGGTTCCTTTCTCTTTCACGATTGAGGAACTGAACACGGTGGTGGAAGATCAGTTTGTACAGCTGGAAAGTTTCGAGGAAAGACAAGCTGATCATGTGTTCTGGGATCCTATAGCTGATTACATGGAAGAGTTTTATTCTCCAGTGTTTCAACTTACCTATGAAGATCAGAGACAGTTTCAGTGGCAGCGGTCATTACATTATCACATTGGCTCTGAAATCCGATGCAGTCAAAGACATTTTCAGTGGCAGCTGTCATCTCTCTATCACATTGGCGCTGAACTTCGGGACAGGCAAAGAAGTCAAATGTCAGATAAAGCAAATGACTGGCTGCATTGGAAGTTTCATATTGATTGAGCTGAGGAAAGTTTAAATGGTTAGGGTAGGTAGGTAGGTAAATTGCAAATAAGCTCAAGGTTGGCTGAGCATTTATTTTTCAGTAGCATTAGTTTCTTTCTCCTACAGTCATGTTGGTCAAGCAAATTTCTGTTTGTTACAAATGGACGAGGCACTGGAGCTGCATGTTCTTAGCGCACCACAAGGGCACACTATCCCAAGTGGAGCCACTGTTATCACTGAAAATGCTATTGTCAAAATTTTTGGTCTAGCTCAAAGAGTGGGTGTTTTCGCAGCGCCTGAATTATTTTTAGCAGTTTCGTAGCGCTACCTGTTTGCGTGGTTTCGTAGCGTGCTACGAAATTGGGAATTGGTTCAAGTTTTCAGCGAAGGTCTAAATCCTAGCATGCCTATTGTATAGAGTTTTGTTTCCCTCCAGGGATGTTGATGAGGGCAGTGACAGTGTGTCCAAGGAGGCACCCTATGATGATGCAGCTATTGTGGGTTTGGCATCAAGTACATTAAGGGAGTTATCTCTGAAGTCTGGTTCATGGGTGATTGTGAAAGATGTACATACTAATGTGGGAGACTTGCAGGAGATTTTGTGTTGAATCCTCCAGACAAAGAATCTATTAAATTCCATAAAACATAGAGTGTTTGATATTTGGGATTGTCTTTTCACAATCTGTAACTTCTTTCACAAAACAGGGCGCCACAATGGATTGAAAGATTTGAGAAATATTTATGATAAAGTTCATATTCACACCTTGTTCAAGGATAAAGATAAGGATACTTCGGCTTTTCAATCTGAGGATGATTGATTTTTCGATCATAAGTGACCTCTAAGGAAGATTGTCTAAAGCAGAGGTTTGACCGTTTTGTCGTTGCATTGGAAGATGTTTCCAAAGATGCGCTACTTTTCTTAAAAGACAAAGCCTTGAAACTCTTGAATTCCTTGTTTCTGTTTCACTGCAAAATATGGTACCCAAGGTTAAATGTTTTTCCTATATATTGTGCTCGGTCTTTTTCCAATGGATACCTTACACTTTGTAAAATCACTGTTACACAGAAAAAGATATATGGGAACTGAAAGATCTAGGACATCAAACAGCTCAAAGGATGGTTCTGGTTTCTGGTCCATTGCATTCTGTGCGAGAAATAAACCAAAATCTTCCAAATTTGGTTTCGTTTTGTCTCGAATGAAGCTTAATCAGTTAATCAAAGATGAAATTATTACCAGTTAGCGCATGGTGCCTTCAGGAAAATCCCTGATAGAAATAAATGGAGATTTAGCAAACGTCGAGAGCATTGATCTTTTCTCGTTGAGAGGATTGGTTCGTGGTGAATTGTCATTGGCAGACCAAGTAGCAAGGTTGAAAGTTCTGCGAAAGGTAATGAAGATGTTTTTATATACACCTGCGCCATCCGAACAGGGTTCTTTCCGTTCAAGACTTCCGTTCTATCCTCGTAAACTATCTGAGCAATCTTAGGATAAAAGTTAAATGTAATTTAATGTGGACATCATGCACTTTTAAACAAGAACGAAATTTTAGGTCATTGGTTTGGCACCGACGTGAATCATCATACAGATGGCGCTGAAGGAGTTAGGTTTAGCCTTTTGGCTGATCTATATACGTCCACGTCCTCGGTATCATGATAAATCGAATCCTCATGACCGTGAATGATGTTAAGGGGCGCATAAGAAAGGGCCTACAATTTATTTCTCCGGAGCCTACAGAATCGAGACAATTGGATGGCGGAGAATTCAAGTAGCAGACAACAAAACCAGTGAATCTCCATCTGGCGGTTCGTTTGCAACTCGTGCCTAACCTCATGATATCTTCCAAGCAGTAAATACTTTATCTGATGTGTTTTCTCAGAAAGGGAGTTCATTTGTTCGTAATATATTACAGAGAAGATCTAGGTTGCTTCCAGAAGAAATAGATGGATCCTCGGCTTTACTTAATTCACCAGTTCATATCACAGCTCTGAAATTTGAGAATTAAATTAACCAAGTTCTTCATGGCCTAAAAAAACAGAGTCTCAAGAAGCAGAATATAAGTTTGCCCATGAAGAACTGTATTTCCTCTGTTACTTACAATACCTTGTTGCTGGGAGAATTCATACATCCAGCAGTTGAATGCCATGGTGCTGCACGAATAGTCAGAGGCTGTGCAATTTATGTCAGAGAAACTGGAGCACCTTGCCAAATAGTGGTGACCGGAATATACTCTTTAAATGTTTTCCTTTCTGCGCCAGTTATGATTCTTTTATTTAAATTCATATTACAGTTTCAGGTGAAGATGATTTTTAGAGTTGGAAAGGGCTATTTTGTATACAGTAAGTCGAAGGTCTTAGCTGCGCTAAATGGTATGAGGATGGAAAACTCAAACAAACTGGAAACGATATATGGGCACTGGGTTGCACTTTGTATCAGAGGCTGTCTGACATATCACCTTTTAAAGATGGCAGTGAGTGGCTCACATTCCAAAGGATCACCTCATTTGAAGATTTGAAGGCAGCAAGGAATACTACAGTGACTTTATGTTCCAGTTGGGATTTATGAAGCTTTTTATTGGTTTGATGCTAATCAAGTTGGCTGTGATATGTAATGACAGAAGCAAGCTTCATCTTCTTAAAACTATTTAGGTTCCTAATAGCTGTACAAATGTCTGAAGAGATCATGAATCTAAGCAGAAAACGCTTCAAAGATACATAGGTTCTGTTTTGACATCTACAGCAGTTTCGTAGCGCGCTACGAAACTGCTGTAGAATGTTGTTTTATGGAAAAACAATGAATTTTGATGATGAGGTTAGTTAATGGTAAAAGAAGGTCTCAAACTCAGGCAGGGAGATCATACATGGGTTTCATAACAACTCAAACAGTGACAGGTGTAGCTCTTGAAGAGAAAATAAAATATTTTGTTTATTTTCATAAAGTTTTCTCAAAGGCAATTTATGACCGAGCTACTAGCGTATTGGTGGGGTTACCAGAATCTTCGGTTGATACACCTGTTGGTCCTTGAAGTATCCAGATCATATAGCATATGGTGGTTATGCGTTGATTAATTGAAGGTTCAAAGAACTTGGAGTGTGGTTTTTAAATGATGAAGAGGAATGGAAGACAGGGGACCGTGGATATAGGGTGATTAATTTTATCAATTAATAAGCTGTCTTACAGCTAGCATCCGAGACCAGCTTGCTCGGTGAATGCTCCCTTAACATATTTTAGTTATAATGGAAATCATACAGCTGTCCAGCATCCAAGAGCAATCAAGCATACGAGGAGAAAGGAATTAATGTTTTAGTTTGATTAGGATTATGTGCAATTACATTTCAGCACTTTGTAATAAATGCATTAGTTAGTAGCATGTAGGAATAGTTAATAGCCACCTTCGAGGCTCCCCTCATGCTGGAGGAGGAAGCTCGAGGTGTTTTAGTTTGCTTGCCTATATATGGGCCAAGATTAGATGTAGAAAGGGTTGGATTGTATATACAAAAACAGAGTTTTCTAGAGCTTATGAAAGGACTGTTATAGTAATGGCAAACAGGGTTTTTTCTTCCCAAGATTCTCAATGCATTTTTTTTGTTCAAATGTGATGATGGTTTAGTTTCTTAATGTTCTTTTTACAGCCTTGTTATGGCACAATCCCTCAGAATTCATATTATATGCTCTGACTTCCTGTGTGCTTGACAAACTGTGGGTTTTGGTGAAGCATGTTTGAACATCACTCAGAATTCATTTTTTTTAATGCTCTGACTTCCTGTATGTTCAGCAGGCTTTGATTTAGGTAAATTATGTTTGAACCTTTGATGATGCAAAGAGCCTTGGCTTCTATGAGATGACTGTGATTTGGTTTATTAACTGTGAGAGACTCCATAGCCCAATGAAGACTAATTTGATGTATGTCCAACTAGCTATATTTTTATAAATGTGTGAAGAGTTAGCCCTCTAGTGTTTGAAGGATTTTGTCAAGAGTCGTGAGAGAGCCCTCTCTGATTAGGAAGGCTAATTCCTAATCTAAAGTATGGTCTGAAATAGTTACACAGAGTCTACCTGATCAGCAGCCCTTCAGTGCTTGGTTTTGTGATAACAGGTCAAAAAAGAGCTTAAAGATGACTCCAGGGGGTTGCTTTTTCGTATAATTAATCATTGTCACCATGTTCTATGACCTGTTGCTGTACAAGTGAAATGTACATTATCAATTTTGAGGAAAAATATTAAAATATAAGTGAAAAATGCCATAAATTGGTAAAAGTGTTTAAAAACTTATAAAAGCTCAAAAAAATAAATAATTTTCACCATTTTACTATTTGCAAATCATAGAGAATTTCTACCCTTTACCTTGATCTTCAGGTAGAAGTGCAATCAATCCCAGACACCATTAGCCAAACCATTCATTGCAAGTAAGAGATTTGTTCCTTCCCTTCAATTTGGTTGTATTTTTATGTATTTTCATCCATTTAATAGGTCACATAGAGGGCTTAGCAAAAATTCATGTTAAGGATGACCAATGTGGGTTTTACCCATCGGACCCACATTGTTCACCCTATGGCCAACTGTCATGGAAAATTTTAGGGGCGAATTTTCGCCATTGGGTGAAATTAAGGGGTTTTACGAATATTTTGTATCATAGTAAATTGCTACAAATAGCCTCAAATTTATTTTATAAAAAAATTAGGTATGGACGTTAGCCCACCTTATTTTAAGGGGGAGGGTAAAAAAAGGTAAATTTAGACCTTGAAACTAGGAGTTACAACCTTCCATTCACCCTAATTTTCAAGAATAGGTATCTATGATAGTTATTTCACCCTCCCCATTTGGTGTAATTTTTTTTTTTTGGTATTGGGATTAATTTCGAGAAAATGACCCTCATTTTTTGGAACAAATGGTCATAAAATAAGTTCATTTTCATTTAAAAATTCAAGTCTCTTATTGTCATGTCTATTTAAATATTGAATAGTTTTCTTTCCATCTTCCAAGTTTGCATCTATTTAGTCATAATCATATACGAGGGTTGTTCACAAAGTTTTGGAATTTGAATTAAGAAGTCAAGATTGAGAATAGTGGTATAGGGTTGTTCGCAAAGTAGTGAAATTTAAATTAATAAGTCAATAATCAACGTATAGTGGTAGAGGCAAGTCTGTGTTTTAATAGAAGCTCTGTATATAAAATTACTAATATACTTGACATTTTCAAATATTATTTAGATAATAGATTTTTTGAATTTTCAATCCCCTTAAAATAATTGATGTTTGATTCTTTCTTTTTAGCTTCCACCCATCCTTAAGTCAACATTTGTAAAAAATTTAAAAAACTCTATTGTTTATTTTGTTACTTACCCTTTATCTTCAATGTACACTCTATGTAAATTACATTTCTAAGAAGAAATGATAAAGGAGTTGTTACTATTTGAATACCAAGGTGCTGACAATTTGAAAAACTCTACCAGAAAACGAAGACACCCTATTAAAATTCAAATTTCACTAAAATTGTTTAAATTTTATCGATTACGTTTGTACTAGAAATTGATAAAGTAGTTTTTGTTATTCTTGGAATAATAAGGTGCAAGCCGTTCGTTTGCTAGAAGACACCCTATTAAAAATCAAATTTCGCTAAAATTGTTTAAATTTTATCGATTACGTTTTTACTAGGAATTGATAAAGTAGTTGTTGTTATTCTTGGAATAATAAGGTGCTAGCAATTTAAAATATATATATAACCAGATATATTTAAAATATATGTATTATCATAAGAAGGACTAGCATCCAAACTTTCAAGATTGAAATGAAAAAGGTTATATTAAAATGACAATTTAAGAAAATAAATATTAAATTTGAAACATTTACATCAAATAAATTTCATTATCAAGATGAAGATGGAGGAGATATTTTGAGCGCTTTTGTATGCATAGATGCAATGCAATTTTTATTCACTGGTTGCCCATAGATACCAACAATCATTGACATCCTATTCATATATATGGTAGGCATGAAGAGGACAGAGATTTAACATTTTGAAGACATTAAAAAATTACATGTGGTGTGTGTGTATATATATATATATATATATATATATATATATATTAGGTTTCTAGAGGGATTAAATATGTTGTGTGCAATTTTTTTAGTTAATTTTTCACTATAAATAAAAAATGTGGGCTATAAAAAAAAATGAATGTACATGCTATACTCTTACTGCCAACCATAAATAAAATATTTCAATGTCCTTTTGAGTACAGGAAATTGTATAATTCTTATACTTTATAAAAATATTTCAGACTTAATTTTTTTTTTTTTAAATATTATAGTACATGACTCAAATATTTTTTAAATATGCATGTCCAATCATTTATTTCAATCTCAACTTCATTCATATGTATATGGAGAGAGGGTAAATAACTAATTATTTTAATGTTGATCATAATAAAATATTTCAATGCTATAAGAGGAGTAATTAAAAGTAAAAATGTTCTAGGAAATATGCATTTTATTTAATTATTAACATAAAATTAAAATGCAACATTTAAAAATATTCAATGTGACTAATAAATAAAATATTCTAATATGGAGGGTTAATTAATATTGAAATGTGTTAAAAAATATATTAATAACAATAAAGTCATTTTAATCTGGAAAATATATTCCATGGATAAAATATTTCAAGAAAAATATTTAAATGTAAATATGATTAAAAAAAACTATATATTCATTATATAAAGCAATTGAAAAAAATATTTTTTTTATGGCTAAAACATTTTAAGTAGTCTCATTGTGGCCCTCTTTTAAGAATATTTTTTGGTCAATTTTGTTTGAAATCAAGCAAAGATGTGTTAGAATTGCAAGTTTAAGCTATGTAATTTACACAATCCAAGTTCTCAAGTAATTTTTGAAGACATTGAACTCATTTTTTACATTCAAAAATATAATTTAAACAATGAAAAATTACAACCAGTATATATATATATATATATATAGATATATATATATATATATATATATATATATATATATATATATATATATATATATATATATATATATATATATATATATATATATATATATTACAAATGTATTAGGTTTCCATATTTGTTGTGTGCAAATTTTTTGGTCAAAATTTTTCACTGTAAAAGAGGTTTTCCATGGAGCTACAAGATTGTCTTACTCGCCAAAAAAATCCTACATAATCTCTCTCCAAGATTGAAATCCAATCTAAACCAACACAAACATGTATGTGTACACTGATTTGATCATGTGTGCACAAATTTGTTGTTAGTTCCAAGTACTACAGTTAAGTTTCTAATTAAAGAGTTGATCCTCATATCCCATAGATGAAAACATACATGCAAGCAAAAAAATAAGTTTCTAATTAAAGAGTTGATCCTCATATCCCACAGCTGAAAGCATACATGCAAACAAAAAAATCACCGTGATCACTCTCAATACGAATCTGAGGCATTATACATATGGATTTTTATATAAAATTCTTAAGAAGCACTTTAGCATAGTTTTCAAAACCCTGGGGTATAGAGGAACTATGTCTTTTGGAATTTTCCCTTACACAATTATATTTTATATCTAAATTTTTGTTACATTAATTTTAATAAAAAAAATTATTGAAAATGGTCTATATTTGTTTTACCTCTAGTTTGGTGCATAACAAGTGAGTTCTTATTTTAATAAAAAAAATTACAAGGTAAATGAGTATGATTAAGTAGACGAGGCTGAATATATACCTCTAGTTTCATGCATAACATTAACAAAGAAAGTGTATGTTCCATCCACAGTTCATTATTCCCTAATGGTATCCTATAACCATAATATTGATTCACATAGCATGTTCATCATAAGCTATAATGTTATGGATGTTTACTGGCACACTCACATCCAAAAATAAATAGAGATAATGATACTTAGTAAAAATGTTGTACCATCATATAAAATTCCATTTACAAGAATTACATTAGCACATATAACTTTGATTTCCCATTATGAAGAAATAGTAAACCTATAGCAATATTCAACATTCCACATTCAAATACTAAAATACTCCAAAAAAGTTCATTGTATTAATCAATTGAATAAACAAACTAAAGGAAAAACTTATCTATTTGAAAGTTGAAGGCCAACATTAACTTAGGTAGATAAATGTTCCACCCAACAGTACACTCTATTCCTATTATTATTTTTATACTAGGCCACCCCAATTGAGGCTATGATACCACTAAGGAAAATTAAGACATTTTTATGGAAACCATTCTATCTTAGAACAAATAATTACCTATCCCATTGTCTCGTCACTAATTTTTTTCTTGAAACAACACAACTATTTTGGTGACATGTTGCTTTCCTTACATAGAAAAAGGATAATACCTTCCTTATCTATTCAATATTCCCTCAAAAGTCTCTACGCTCTCCATCTATGTGTGCATAGAGGGTTTAGATACTATCCATTAACTCCAACAAAATTTACTTAGTTCTTGACCTTTTTCAAGTTTTAAAGGCTTCCTTGCTTGGTAGTTCAACCCACACTATGCTCTCCTCCTTAGATTTTATCCATGTCCTCTCCATCACATAGCTTGATATCTTTCCTAGATCCCTTTCCAACCCAATTTTTGAATCTCTCTATGTTCTCCCTCTCTAGAATTCACTTATTTTCCAAGGAATTAGCTTCTAACCATTTGAATATCTTCCTTATCTATTTTCATAATCTATACATATTTATGTATTTCTCATCACATGAATTCAAAATGGCCTTTATCATTCCTTGATCAACCTCCTAGTGTGAATCAATACCTCTAAAACTACTTTCATGGATGTTAGCATCAACCAAGAGAGAATGAATTTACCTCTCCCTCTATTTCTTTCTCTCTTATAACCTACTTCTCTTCCATATGATTTTCCTTCTCTATTGTGTCTAGCCCCATGCATCTCTCTTCAATATTATTTGCATGAGTTCATAATGGTCACACACCATTCATGTGAATGTGAAATGGCCTCCACCATTCACATTAGAACCAAAATTAATTCATTCGTTTATGTGATCATTGTATTGTACTATGTTTCTTGTCTTAGACCAATAATGAATCATTCCGTCTTCCCTACAACTATTCACATACATGCCTCTAAGACTACATGAATCATTGCCTCTCTACAGTCAATTTCCTACATCCAATCGTGATTTTGTTCCCTCCCCATCAACCACATGTGTGGGGGGTATAATGATGAATGAATCAATCAAAAAATCACCTCATCCCCAACAGCCCATGAGACCTCATTTCCCCCCTTATTTTGTGGAAATAATTTTTTTCAAAGAAAATGTGGGAAAATCTAGGTTTTACCACTCCTCTCACAATTCCTATCATGAAGGTAATTATCGTCTTGATTTCGTAATTGTGGAAGGTGTACATCTCCACAACCACCACATGCGTTCCATGATTGGTAGTTAAGGTTTCTATATTTTTATTAAGGAACATGGTGATGAAGGAAACAAAGTAAAGTTTTGAAAAATGGAAACTAAGGATTATTCAACATGTAGAACCCACTAGTACCCTCTCACCTTTCCCATATCCTACTATCATAACCCCTTTTTTATGTGCTCCTATCTCAGTAGCTCTATTATTTTATTAAATTCAAGAAAGATAATACTTACATTATTCAATGTACCATAAAATTTCTTCCTCATGGTGTAAATAAAGCATGGTAATTAAAATATACATGCTAAACAAAATTGAACATTTAATCATAATTAAGTATAGTTAATAAATGGGATTAAATACTAGGACATTCTATCATATCCCCCTTCTAATAACAAAATCATAAATATTCTCTTCTCATTAACAACACTTCTTTTCCTCATTCTTCAGTTGTATTTGTAGTGCCATCCTATTCACTATCTTGGTATACCACCAAACTTCAACATTCCAACATATGCCTACATTAGTAATCAAGTAAGCATACATATTATAGAAATTATCAAGAAACACTTATCTTATGCACAAGATTTCTTAATTCCATGATGTAAGCATCTATTCAAATATATGTATGTATTTTTTATTTAATATTTATCTCTATGGATATGCATCTATCCCATATAATGGCTTCCATAGGAAATAATTAATTTCATTATCCTTTATAACTCACCCACAATATTCTATCCAGCATCCCACATGAACTTTTAAGTTTCCTCCTCCTTGATACACTCACCCTCTACGATTAGATGTCCCCTTCTCTACTAAACAATCCCTTAGGTGATCCATCTTGTCATGGATTTCTCGTATAAGGAGAGCATTAACTTACTACTAGACATCCACTAGTAGTGTATAACGTGTGGCAATCATAGGGTTCCTTTGTCCTAACAATGGCCTTTCTTCGAGGGTTTACATGTTCAATAGTCATCAGCTACCATGTATCATACACATATAATTACCATAGATATATTCATAACAATAAAACTTATAAATTCCAAGTCTAATTCATAAAGAATATCATATTTCATAAGTATGAGATTCCTTTTCATAGTATTTGGCTCTTGTGTGTTGTAGCACCTAACCTTTATTACATAATTACACTCATTTTCATATTTGAGACCATTATACCTACAAACTAAACTTTTCATTCAACCAAATAAAAGTGAGTATCTATACATATAATCCATTCTTTCAATTTTTACTACTAGCCATGAGGTGTTCTCAAAATTAAAAACTAATAATTCAATCATTTTTAGTTGTTAATCATACTCAATGAAATGGAACTATGATTCAATATACATAGGTTACTTAACTTACCTACCATTAGAAGATGAAACTAAATATTTATTCCAATAAACCAATGTTCCAATACTCGTGATCACATCTACTCAATCTATCTTTGTTGATTGATATCAAAATACTACATTTCTATACCATGATTTCCACCATCATCAGTTGGAAGGCCTAGCCAACACCTCAACACATCATCTAGTCACCTCCCATCTATACCTTAGGAATACTAGAAGGAGATTCCCTTATATACTCTATATTATCTTAGGAACCCTCTCCTTTATATGTGCTCCTCACTATTTGCAAGAAGGTTAACATCTACAACACCAATATAAAAGGGGAGACAATTGAACACTTGTGCAGTAATATATCCTTCGATATCCATAAAAAATATGGTCTCACACATTAGCTCTATTGGCATTAACTTTCATGTGTTATACAAATTCATAACATGATTATGTTACCCATTCACTCATTTTCATGTGACTCAATCATGATATACTAATTCATGGTTGAATTAAAAGGATTATAACAATCTATCCATACGAAAAGCTTCTTCCTTCATTATATCCCACCTAGGTATCATTATCATACATTCATTCCATCATAAACAAATAAATGAATATATAAAGTATGTAAAGGAATCCTTACTCCAATCATTTCAATTCATATATGTTGGCATGATTAATTTTCATACTTGGATAATTTCCTTCAACATTCCTGACGTTACTAGATTAATTGATGTCTTGTGTGTAATGCCCCACTTAAATCTTATCATGCAAATTTATTAATGTTTATATTACCTAAAAATATTGAGATATATTGGTGAATACCTTCATTTTGGAAACTATAAATTTATTTACTAATATAAAATTCATTATTTCTATTTTGTTCAAATTCCCAACTTTCCTTCTCAAATTGAATCTTAGGTAGGATATGGTCCTCTCCATTTATTTATATCTCACATTCCCAAATGTACTCTCACATTTACTTGGGAGAATACATAGTCCTCTCCATTTAATTATCAATATATATATTCATCTCACATTCCCAAATGTACTTTCAGATTTACTTGGGAGAAGACATGGTCCTCTCCCATTAATTTCCCAATTTTATATTCATATCACATTTCCAAATGTACTCCCAGATTTACTTGGGAGAAGAGAAGTCAATTGTAAGGATGGATGAGAAGTTAATGACATTAATGAGAGGTGGTTGAGATGGAGAAGAGAGGGAGGGTATAAAAGGGAAGGAGGAAGGGAGAAAAGGGCATGTGGGGTCTTGCTTGATTTTGGGATTGGCTGTGATTTTAGGATTTGCTGTGATTTTTGGAGACCTTAGGAACCTGTGGAGGTTTCTTGGGTTGTTGAGAGGAGGGAAATATTGTTCATCTTGGTCTAGATCATTCATCTTGGACACACACACTACATCTGGTTGGACTTGGGCTCAGAGGGCTAGGGAACCTGTGGAGGTTTCCTGGGCTAGGAATTATTTCCTAGTTGGCTGGGAGGTAAATCCAGTTGGGTTAGTCAAGAGGAGCGTTTAGCAGGAGCATCAAATCAAATGCATCTCCACCAGCCACCGATACAGGTATTCCTTTATAAATTACTCATGTAAATTTATTAAAATGAAATGTTCACTATAAGTTATAAGGATTGGAATGTAAATGGTAAAATTTTCATTGTTTAAAAGTCTTGTAAGAAAGTAAGTTATTGCCTCTTATTGAATTTAAATTCTAGAGAAATAGATCTGTTAGAAGACCCTAGGATAGAGCGCTTACACATGGTATTAGAGCTTTGGTTCAAAATCTGGACCCAAAGCCCACTAAACCCAAATTCTGCTATAAGAGCTTGTAGCCCTCATAAGGACTTATAATCCTAATATATATACATATAACGAATTTTTTTTAGATTAGAGAAGATACCCTCCTTATCGCCATAGAAAGCAATACTCACAATGCTGACACAATGTGCACCGGGCCATCAGTACAACAATGGCGAGGCCGAACAACAGAGTGCAGAGAAAAGAAAAACAATGCAAAATAAAGCTTCAACCCCATCACTAATATTCCTCACTACTGTCCACTTCAATCTACTCAATCTGAATGGTCCGTTGTAAGACTTTGGTGGAGGGTGGAGCTTTATTTAAATAAGATCCAGCAGAGTGAGTGGTGTCTGTAGTTGATCTTGCAAGCTTCATCCAAGCTCTTCAACAATGGCCGGCGGGTGGATGGAGCATATCAAATCTTAAAATTTGTTTGGAAAGTAGACTTTGTTTTTCTCTCTTCCCGCCGTTGATTTCTTTTGTGGGCTCTCAATTCCTTGTCTGCTGTGTGTTCTTCAGCTGCTAATTTTAAATTTAACGCGCTTACTTTTTTCCATAGTTTCATGATTGCGCGTTGTGCCTCTTTTCCTCTCTTCCAGCTGTTAGATTTCTTTATGACTCTCAGTGCCTCTCCATCGTCGCAGTTCATCCCTTGCTCCCCTGGTTAAGGGCACCCACCCTCTTTCCTTAGTTATGCAGTTGCGTGTTGCGCTTCTCCACAACATCCATTTGGTTCATGTACACTCTTTAGAATGCTTGTTGGTTGATCTTGGGTTTGTCCATGCCATACCTTTGTGCATCTGTTGAATTTATTATCCCCTCCACACTCTACACCATGTACATCCATGCGAAGGCCAATGCATAGGCTCTGTAATTTATTGCACACAATATTACATGGATACAGAATTTAAAAGCCACATAGAGAGCGGCGAATGCCACCTTCTCAGCCTTATAAAACAAGAAGGCTTCATTCCCAATACCTGGCGAGGTCCCAAAACCTTTCCAGCCCTTGGGGGTACTTGTGATTTACGATTTGCTCTTACTACCCACCCTATTCATGTTAATCATGACATCAGTAATCATCAACTACTTCTCCACAGCAACGTAGTGTTATGAATATAATTCATAACAATTAGCTAAATAAAATAAATATAAATATTAAATAATTAAATATTATTTAGGTTAATTAGTCATTAAATTAAGTGAAAAGGCATGTCTAAAAGACATTCCCATTCACAAAAGGTCACCTATTGAGGTATAAAAGCAGGGTCCTCATTGTACATTCAAATCATCTTATACATTTTATATAACAATAAATTATTATTTACAAATACCTGTGTGTATTTTTACAATTAAATCTACAAGCTATTAGACTTCTTGTTTTAGCATAATTTTTTATGCTACAGTGGTATCAGAGCCAAGGCACATGATATAATCATGCAGGCCTTTGAATGTAGTTCTCCTCACAGTGTGCCATTACATTCACATCGTGAATGCGTCAAACATTTTAGTGAAATTCAAGAAGCATTTCAGCATTTGAAAAAATCAATTGTAGAAGTTACAAATGGAGATTGTGACGAGAAGAAAGATGACCTGCATCCATCTAAAAACACTAAAGAGAAGGGACGTGTGGAAGAAGTCCAAACAGCAGATGATCTAGAAGGAACGAAGTTGGTTAAAATGGGAATACTGATTCAAGATTCGGAGCATGAACCTTCAGTAGCCAAAACTGTACAACTTGATGAGGTTGCTAGTTAGAAATCAGTGGAAAATACGGCTTCAGGCAGTGAGAACAAAGATGAGCAAGATATTGCAAAAATTTGGCTTGAAACTAAAAGCTTGTCCATCAATACAAAAAGTGATAATTATGAGTCTAAATCCATTGAAGGCAGTGCAAAACTGATAAATATGACTTTTGCAATAAGTATGGAATCTTCTCCTGAACCTGAATTGAAAACTTCACCTTTTCGTTTTGATCTAGGATAGGGTGGAGATGATGTAAACCAAAATCAGGAAAGCTACTACAATTTTGTTCTTGAACCTGTTAGCAGGCCGAAATCAGACAGTTATGAACTTGCTAGCATGCCCAAACCAGGCAATTTGTTGGAGCGAGAAGTCACAACCCTTTTTGAAGTGATCACAAAGGATGCAACACAAGGAAGTGAGACTATGGTGCCAGTGATTGTGGTGAGTACAACCAGTCTACTAGAAAAATGGACTGAGTCAGTCGATTTTGGTGAGAAGGAGATAGAGGTATTCAATGAATTTCGAAATCTGTCTGGTGATGTGATTACCAGAACGGCTTGTAGTAGCTATATGGAAGGAAAACACATCTTCGACTTGCAGACCGAGCAAGCACGTCTAGTTGGTGAAGGCTTTTGTAACTTCAGTATTCCAGGTTATAGGTTTTTACCGACGAGAAGTAATTTGAAAGTTTGAAGGCTAGACCGAGAAATTCAGAGGGCACTAAGCGAGATAATCACAACTCGGCAGAAAAATATGAGTGTAGAAAAAGTTGATGAGAACAAAGATCTCCTCAACTTGATATTGATGGAAACCATGAAATTTAGGCCCTTTATTGTGGATATCAGGTACAAAAGTTTCAGCCTCTGACAAAATTTTGCGAGATTATGAAAATTAAAGGACGGGTCGAGGATCTTAGACAACAAAGTCAAGTCCCAAGTTCATCGAAGAGATGAGCGGAGATTCTAAAGCTAGAGGGAAATTTAATGAGACTCTCATGGGCTTCCTGATTCAGCTAGGTACAATTCAGGGCTTACATCCAACTGTAAGAGATGTTAGAAAATCTGTGGCACGAGAGCTTATTACAATGCAAGAGAAGTTTGATACGCTAGTTGAACAGGCTGGCGCTAATAAATTGCAGGAAGCCATCAGAGAAACTGCAGAGTCAGATAAGATTGCTGCGGCTGAGAAGACGGAAGATCCCATTACAACGTCGGAAGTAAGAGAGATCTTGGATGACATAACTAATGGTAACAATCAGCGGATTGATAGTGAGAAAGCTATTAATGGCAAAAATGTAGAGAACAAGGGATTTGTCAATTTGGGAATGCTTGAGGTCGAAAATAAAGCCACTAAAGATGGTGAAGGCGTAGAGGAAAAAGCAGCTGTCAGGCAGGATGTTCTTCAAGTCCAGAACGAAGACGTTAAAGATGGGGATGATTTAAAGAAGGCACCTATCAAGCAGGAAGGTTGTCTATATGCAACCACTAAAGAAATTAAATATGAGGAGAAGGTGGAGACTGTAAATCAGGATAACAATGTTACAGGAGAAAAGGATTTAATATCAGTACCTGCTGAAGCAACCAGTGACAATGCTACTGCAGAAGAAAGGGTTGAATCGGGATCCAGTAATGTTAGGTTGGGGAAAAAACTGTTAGATTCAGCCGTGCCCACTGTTGAAATAAAACCGACAGGAAGCCACGGGGACGCTGTTAAACGATTTGCAGCCCCCACCATCAAACAGTGTGCTCGATCAATCGAAGGGTCAACAGTTGTGGTTGGCATCAACCCGTCGACATCAACGAACAGAGTATTAGGTGGGCCGGTGTTGTTAATAAGTCGAGCGTAAATCATGGTGGGCTAGTGTATTGATAAGTCGTGCATTTTCAAATCTGGGTGAAACTTATTCGTAACATATTAAATATGATATGAGTAATTGAATATATATATATATATATATATAGAGTATATAAAAAATAACAAATATAGACTTACAAAAAAAAACAAAAATGAAAAGGAATATTACTGAGTAGCTATAAGATGAGAAGAAGGTCGCATGTGAAGAAAACCCTCAGCGTTAAAGCTTTGAGGACAAAGCTTCCGAAGGAAGAGGCTATGTTATGAATATAATTCATAACAATTAGCTAAATAAAATAAATATAAATTTTAAATAATTAAATATTATTTAGGTTAATTAGTCATTAAATTAAGTGAAAAGACATGCCCATTCATGAAAGGTCACCTGCTGAGGTATAAAAGTAGGGTCCGCATTGTACATTCAAATCAACTTATACATTTTTTATAATAATAAATTATTATTTACAAATACTTGTGTGCATTTTTACAATTAAATCTACAAGCTATCAACCTTCTTGTTTCAGCATAAGTTTTTATGCTACACGTAGTCAGTAATATCTATGGCCATGAAGATTGTGAAACAAATAAAGATACATATATAGCGGAAATGGCACATCAAATCTGCGAAGGTGCGAGGCTCATGGCTTTCACTGATATCATCAAGCTTTAACTTTAAACCATCCTTCATTGATATCTCATTACACACAAGCCCATTTGAAACATTACACATGGGATTTGCATCCTGTATCCTACTTTTACTTTTGCCTTCTCTCTTTGTTTTCGTTTTGTTCACCGCTTTCTCAACTCTAATGACATCGTTATTAATGTGACTATCTCTTGATGAAAAGGGGATATTTTTTGCAGAAGAAGATGAAACAGGTTTCTAGAAATGTAAAAGACCAAATTTTTCCAAATTATCTTCTTTAGCATGCACTATCTCATCTGTCCCTTTTGCATGCTTTATCTAATGGTGGACTTGTAGGAGTAATTTCTTGATGCAACTCCTCACAGAAAATCATAGTTTCAACATCTATTTTTTTCTACCATCCATCACAATAGCTTCATCACATAATATGTCCCTTGAGGATTCAGAATATGCATTCCTACTATTTCTACTTCTTACTGTATTGGATTTACTTGGTCTCCCCCTTCTCTTTTTGGAACCAGAGACAACAAATTCTGAAATAGGACTTTCAATTTCTCGGGTCCATTCTACTGGACTAGAATTATTAATCAATTGCTCCAAATGCACCTTGTTCTGGGATGATTTCTCAATTTGCTTCTTATAAACTCTAAGATCAGCATCACCCTCTGAATCAGGGAACCTACCAATGGTTAGGTTTGCATTTCAGTCTCCTATGTTCATAGTTACTGTAGACTCTACCAATTTGGCTTCATCAAGAGAACCCACACAGTCAATATTTTCTTTGGATTCTTTGGTATTCTTATATCTTTGTGGAACATTCTTCTCAGTTTTAACAGATCCTTACCTCTTCTCCTTTAGGGGGTAATTTCTTGATGCAACTCACAGTCAGTCATATCTTTCAATTATTTACCATCAGAATTATTACTTATGCCTTCCATCATTGTACCTTTATCACATAATATGCCACCTGATGCTTGAGAATGCACATTCCTGCTATTAGTATCTGACTTACATGGTCTCCTTCTTCTTTTGAAACAAATGTAAGCAAATTCCGAAATATGACTTTGCGACACTTCTTCTACAGGAGTACAGTTATCAAATAATTGCTCCAAATGGACACCATTCCAGGAAGATTGTTCAACTTCCTGGTTATCAGTTCTGTTATCAACATCACCCTCGGAATTAGGTAACTTGTCAATGGTCTGGTTTGTATTGTTTTCTTATATCTTCACAGTTCATGTAAACTCTATCTCTTTTCCCAGCATCATCAACTATTGTTTCTTCTACCAACAAAATTATTTCGTCACTACTGCAAATATGGCTTGGGTTCTTCTTTTCAGCTTCATCACTACCGTAATTTTGCAGTGTTCACGATTTAGACAAATGGAAGAATTAGCTTTTGTATCTAGTACCAAGGAATATGCTTTATATCTGTGCCATTACAATGTTCCTGAAGTTTTCACCAACCTCTTTCTTCATAGTAGTTGCATGTTTTGAAAAAGCCAGAGAAACATCCAAAGAGTCCACAACTGTGTGAATTGACCTCTTTTGAAAAGAAGTACTGGATTGATTGAATGGAGATGAGCTAGATATGGCGTTTTGTGAGCTCTATGCAATTTTTATCAGTGCCTTCATATGATTGACCAAGATCATCCTCACCATCAGCATGGGATTCAATACGCAACATCAAACATTGTCCTTCAGATGTCCCAGTTGCATCACCTAAACCCATTACTCTGTGTGCATCTTTTCCAGCCAAGTCTTCCAGATAAGTATCCTTCACTACAGGTGTAGTATCTTCCTCCATTAGTTCAATCCCTTTTGATCCAATTTTAGAAGGTGAATGGTAATTCTTCTTAGTATCTGCTGAGGTAACATATCACCCATTTCATTCTCATCTTTTGTTTGAGATGGGGTAGATTGACTTCCTTCATCCTTGGATAAGGTTCTAGAGTTCACTGAACCAAACCCACTGTGGTGGTCAACCTTAGAGAGTGAACTAAGAGCATCTGCCATGTAAGCATTTGTTTTATTGCAGGTATTCCATGTTTCTTGCACAAGTTCTGAAGCTCTCTCTTGGAGAGACTATGATAATCTACAACTTCCATTTGTGCTACCATGATGAACAGTCCTTTGCTAATGGTTGTTTGCACGGTTTAGTTGGTATCAAAGAGGCTTCATTTAGTTGCACCTTGGTTGCCCATTGACTTTGATTGCAAAATTTGTGCTTTATTTGACTCAGTAACTGTCTAATTTTGAAAGCCAATGAAAAGCATTGTCAATCATTCCTTTCAGTAACAATTTGAGAAACAACTAAATGAAGGAATCATGAAAGCTTTTTATTATTCTTTAGTGTACCTAACTAGTATTGTAAGGTTGACATCTTGCAACTGATCCCCTTGCGAGGAATTTTGCAGATACATATAGAAAATATTGCATCTTAGGCATCCTTTGTCGAATGAATATATAATACATATTTTCTAGTAAGATTGCTTAAACATTTTGATGAGCAATCCAGGTCAGCTTGTGGATTGTTTTTTTTACAACCATGTAGAAAATATCCCTTCTTCAGAAATATTGTCAAATCAAACCTGGAATTATTTATGAATGTATATTAGTTCCAATTCTAATATCCAAATTCTCTATGCAATATTTGCTTACATGTACTGGTAGATGGTTTATTGCATTAACAACATATGATCTGAAATTTTTATGTACTTACCTCGGCAAACTAGCAAGGTAGAAATGCATTTGAATGAAGCTTGTAAAGAAGACTAAATGATTTGAATACCATATAGATTATTAGTTCTCTCGTTAATTGTGTCTTATGGTCGTACCCCCCACAAATATGACCAGAAGTAATGAAGAGTACAGTTCAAGACTGGCATGTGGAAATAGTTTATTGAGGTGTGCTTTGAGCACTATCAACTTAAATCTGCTGATGGTACATATAGTGAAAATTATACAAAGACTAAAGTAAATTGGAACGGGAAGAAGGCTTTTGAAATTTACAATATTGAATATACGATTAGCAGTTCTGTAGATATGCATAATACCTGAGATAGAATAGTTTCCTATAATAGTTGCAGGAAATTGTTGTGGGATAAAAAAAAAAACCAAGAGCCTTCTTCCAAAGATTAGTGTGAGGAAAGGCAAGTCAATGTGGCTGCATGCAAATAGGAAGAAGAGTTTCATGTGTTTTGTGAGTAGCAATAAAAGTATAATTGGGAACAAAATAGATTGGCACATTGATTGAGGTGTACCACAACATTTTATTATTAAGGAAGGTTCTTGGTTCTTGGGTGGTAGAAATTCATTGCTATAGGTCATGCTCAATCTATAATGTATGATGACTATGTCTTGAATGGATCTCTTATATTCTTAAATATTTCTTCTTATTTTAAAGCAAAGAATGTGGCAATTCCCCTTATATTATCAGTGTACAATATAATGTGTTAACACTATGTTTGTTGAGAAAATGTGGTGGAATTATCTTTTCATGTATGAATATTCTTTTGTGGGGCAGAATGTTCTAGCACATTCTTCTCTGTCTGGTGACTTGCATTACAGGTTCAATGTATGAGAGTGCCAACTTTTTTTCTATTATGTTCAAAACTTCATTAGTAGCAGTAACTTTTTTTTCTTTATATCTTACATAATGTAGGATGACTGCAAGCTTTTTGGGGTTACACTGGCTTTGGAAACTATTTGATTATAAGTGACAAACCTATTTTAATTTCACTAGCTTCACTAAGCTTAAACTTGAGGTTTGCTATCACTGACTTTAATTGGCCTACCATTTTGGCAGTGTCTAACAATCTATCAATTATGTAAATATTGTTAGTTCCCAGTCTTTAAATTCAGTACATAATTGGGGATATGTTTCTCTGCACCAAGTTATATATTTTACCTTAATGCTTATCTTGAATGTATTACTAGATATCCTCAGGGTTTTCATTGGTATTTGCAATGTGTTTGATTTAGGGCCTAGCTCCTTGGGTTCACTCTTATTTTCTTATTGTCGATTCTTTCTCTAAACTAGGTTTTAGTATTTTCTTTGTTGTTTTTGAAGGTGTTTTAGGCACTCCTTATTACTGTTCTTCGGAGTGCCACCAACCTATATTGGTCATTTGTGTACATTAATCTAATTTCATTCCATTTCATTTCTGGTGCATGTTATTGTTTCTCTTCTTACTACAAAGGATCAATACCTGCTTCTTTGTCTAGCGTTTACCTCTTGGATTCTCCCATTCATACTCTTTTAATTTTATTATTACTTATTTTTTCTAGGAGATGCCTTTTAGGACTCCTGTATTGCCAACATGGCATGCTACACTTTCTAATTTCATTTGCTTATTTTGATCATTTGTAGACATTATTACAATTAATTCTTTACTTCTCTTAAATGATGCAGTGAAGCTTGCTTTCTTTTATACATACTTCAGATATCTGTCAAATTTCAGGACAAATTTTACAGGAATAGACTGCCCTTGATGACAAAGAGTGCTCTTAAAAAGTAATGTCTTCCAGTTCATATTCAACTTAAAATTTAGATGTATGAAAATGAACCTAATATAATCTTTGATTCTAATTTTGTTGAATTGATTCAAGTATTTGTAGAGTTTCCAAGCAATAATGTGGGTAAAGATTCTAGTTGTAATAACATAAGTGACAATTGATTTATTAAGTGAAGACATTGACTAGAAAGTTGGTCATGGTATTTAGGCGTGCAAGTTGCAGTGGTAAGGGAGAAATGATGATGTACAATGTGAGGACTAATGAATCAATTAAAGTCAAAAGAACATAATTCATGAACTAGTTTTGGTTCTCAAGAGGTATATTTAGTTGAATGGACAACAAACAATACGAAGAAGATTTAGACGAAGTTGTCTCTAAATCTGTATAAAGGGTGATAAATCTCTATGTTGTTTTAAGGATTAAGTTCAGAATTAAGCTATGATGGCTGAATAGTTGAATCCGTAATGTCTTGACTTTCCAAAGACAATGTCATGCAGTTGATGAATTGCAAATTCAAGTGTGGAATGACACTCCCAATAATGGGTGCATGTGGAGGCCATCAACTTAACTAACAATGCCAGCCTAGGTCTTGCAAATCCTTTTTCATACCTTCCACTACTCAAGATAGAAGATTCACTCCTTGGAGCACTGGGAATTTGATAATTTTTCAAATTTGGCATCAATATTGAGGATTTTATGCCTTTATTGCAGACCAAAGGTAGAGCAAGATGAAAAAAAAAAAAAAAACTAAAAAAAAAAACTAAAACTGAATAGATTTTCTAGTTGAGCTAAAGAAACCCAAAACTTGATCTTGGAACATGAAGATTATTAACTTCTCAATCAATTTTAGTTACTTGTGTAAAGGAAGAAAAGGTAGCTTCTAAATTCAGCTACATCTTAGAAATTTAAATGAATATAGCTTCTCCTTGTATAGAATAATAATTTTACACACTCAGTTACACATTAGAATTCACCATCGACTCTATTCATTCCCTAATTATAGGCATGATGCGTATATGCATACGCATTTTACATGATACAAACACATATAAAGAAGATGTAAATTTTTATAGTTAATTGTATTTAGTAATATGTATTACCTACTCATCATAAGGTCCAGTTTTAGCCATTGTTTCCATTCTTGCATAGTAAAGGCATTTCCCTTGAACCATGGATCATTTGGAATAACCTACCTATTTTGTTTAATGACCTTCATTGTCTTGACTGAAGCCAATTGAAGACCCCGTTAACATTTTTAGGCTTTTGGGATGATTCTTAAAAGCTTACATTGTCAGTTTGGAGAACATGCATTTTCTTCTTGCCGAACTTTGTTTAGGTCTATGGCAATGCCATGCAATGATTTTAACTAGCCTATATGGAAAGCTTCACTTTTTATCGTGGTTGGCAACAAAATGTGAAGTCAGGTAAGAGTTCCATTAGGAAATCTCAAGCCTTATCTAGAGGATACAACATGATGAAAATACAATGAAGAACATACTTGTTTACAAGAGAGAGTCTTTGTGTAGGTTTCATACCTACCCTAGTGGTGTGATTCCTATATGATGGATTGTACAATCCTGCCTTACGTTCCACATGTCAAGTGCAAGATGTGACCACATTCTTCACAGGATTCTTTTTTTAGATTGTTTGGAGAATCATGCCCCAAGGTCAGTGTTGCAATGCATAACATAGACTTCCTTTAGCTTAGGTGATAGGTTGTTGAGATATCTATCAAAATTTTCCCAAACTTTCACCTAATCTGACCCCTTTTTCCTCAACATGCACAACAAGAACCATTAGCATCCATATATAGCTTTACAATGGAGCCAGTAATTTATACCCAAAATGTGTCCCAATCTAAAGAATGTAGTCAGTTCTATTTTACATACGAGGGTGGCTTTTAATTCTGTTGATAGTAGATTATCATTATTCTTCTTTAAGATATAGTAGATTTTCCATTTCAGATAGTAGGATTATCTTTCAGATAGTATATTGTCATTCTTCATGGAGGAAGTCATAATAACAAATCTCGAGTTTGAGAAGTAAATGACTATGAAGCATGGGAATTCAGATTAGGATGTGTTGAAATATCCTATATGTCACGTGGAATTTTCTAGTGACAACATAGATTGAATACCATGGACTTGTGTAAGGCTTACTATGATAGTTGTTTTAATGATCTTAAATTAAATGAGAAGATCAAATCGTAGAGAATTTGGGATTTTAGAATGGAAGCTTATTTAGTCAATAAAAGACTAGTGAAAATATTAGAATACACTCTTACCCTTATTCTAGTGTTGAATAAAAATGTTGTGAAAAATAATGTGTCTCTAGTTTTGGATAAAAGGACCCTCAACTTTCTTCGCAACTTATGCGGTCACTGGCCACTTGTGAAAGGAGTAGGCATCCTTAGAAATGCGGTGCCATTTAGAAGGGAAATACTAATAGCAATAGGGCAAAGGCAATTATTCCGTTCGTTTAATTATTTCTCATTTGTCTGGTCATATTGTGAGCTGCAATATATATCATGAAATTGTTTTAGTACTAGTAAACAATGATTAAAAATATAATAAATTTGAACCTTTGACATTTAGAGGACATTTCTCTCAATTTACAAAAAAAAATAAAGTATGAAAATCATGCTGGAAACAGTTTCTGAAGTTTTGAGTCTTTTATTTTCAAGATTAACTAATTGGTTTGGAAGATGAAAAACCAACAAATTGGAAGAGTGGGACTTTTATATTCACTAAGGTATTAAAGAAATTATATGCATGAAACTTATACTAGCACCTTCTAGTGGAATTGATAGTGCACTAATTCGTTGCTTACCACCTTATAGCATATCCGGGTTCAAATGCTATTTTCCATGACGGACAGTTGAATCTGTTTCAACTCTAATTGTTATCGAGGGGTTCCACAAGGATGTCACATGAGTGTTTATGATGCCCATTTTGACGTAGATAGCTACCTATGTTAAGGTTCTATTTTGCAGTTCCATGTTGTTATTTATGAACATTATATACATTTGGTTGGACACGTGAAAATCAATTGATGGATTTGGTATTGATGATGGAAATGTTGGATGTATGACCAAATGTATGACTTACTTGGTTACAATTTATCTAGTGTGTGATTTGTCAGAGTTATTGTTGCATCGTATAGTGATTAAGTAGATATGGTTTATCTAATTAATGACTTGGAATTATGATTTATCTAATGTAAGATTTATTTCTAGTATGAACAACAAAAATTGACACGTGGATACTGGACTTAATAAACATGATGTTTAAGATCATGTATCTATATCTATTTTGTGGTTATATATATGCATGGATGAGAACTAAACTACATATTGGAAAGAACCGTATGATAACCAAGATCTACTATTCCATTGCAGAAGGTCAAGACGACGAATGAGGAAAGGTATGATGTACATTGTTCTATAACATTTGATATCTACTTGATATGACTCTTATAACATGAGTAAAATGCAAATGATAGGTGGCAATACTACCTAACTGGATTATTCGATGACAAGTCCAACCAGCTCTATGGCGTGGTCTGTGTCAGGGCGTTGACCCTAGTTATGAAGGAGGGGTGGAGGCATTTCCCACTGTGTATCCTCCGAAACCTAGAATCGTGGGAGGGCAGTGGTGGACACGCTCCCCTAGATGTGTGATAACGATTGCCAGTTGCCTACTGGGGACGTTAGGTTGATATAGTCGACGCTTCCACCATGTCGGTTTTATCAGTGGTTAGTATGGTCATTGCCACTGATAAAGCAATAGAGAATAGATAGGGTGGGAATGGAAGTAGGTCAAGATGGATAGGGGGATATAGATTAGTTGGAGACTCTTGATGGGAAGTAATGTCATTGTTTGACTTATCAAATTTTACTGTTATAACTCTTTGGTTTGTTGTGCTTTCGAACTCCTTGTATCTTTTCATTCTAACTTCGGGATGAAGTTTTTTGAAGGAGGGGTGTATATAATGCCCCACTTAAATCTTATCATGCAAATTTATTAATGTTTACATTACCTGAAAATATTGAGAAATATTGGTGAATACCTTCATTTTGGAAACTATACATTTATTTACTAATATAAATTCATTATTTCTATTTTGTTCAAATTCCCAACTTGCTTTCTCAAATTGAATCTTAGGTATGATATGGTCCTCTCCATTTAATTACATCTCATTCCCAAATGTACTCTCACATTTACTTGGGAGAAGACATAGTCCTCTCCATTTAATTTTATATATATATATATATATATATATATATATATATATATATATATATATATATATATCACATTCCCAAATGTACTTTCATATTTACTTGGGAGAAGACATGGTCCTCTCCCATTAATTTCCCAATTTTATATTCATATCACATTTCCAAATGTACTCCTAGATTTACTTGGGAGAAGAGAAGTCAACTGTAAGGATGGATGAGAAGTTAATGACATTAATGAGAGGTGGTTGAGATGGAGAAGAGAGGGAGGGTATAAAAGGGAAGGAGGAAGGGAGAAAAGGGCATGTGGGGTCTTGCTTGATTTTGGGATTGGCTGTGATTTTAGGATTTGTTGTGATTTTTGGAGACCTTAGGAACCTGTGGAGGTTTCTTGGGTTGTTGAGAGGAGGGAAATATTGTTCATCTTGGTCTGGATCATTCATCTTGGACACACACACTACATCTGGTTGGACTTGGGCTCGGAGGGCTAGGGAACCTGTGGAGGTTTCCTAGGCTAGGAATTATTTCCTAGTTGGTTGGGAGGTAAATCTAGTTGGGTTAGTCAAGAGGAGTGTTCAGCAGGAGAAACAACTCAAAGGCATCTCCACCAGCCACCGGTACAGGTATTCCTCTATAGATTACTCATGTAAATTTATTAAAATGAAATTTTCACTATAAGTTATAAGGATTGGAATGTAAATGGTAAAATTTTCATTGTTTAAAAGTCTTGTAAGAAAGTAAATTATTGCCTCTTATTGCATTTAAATTCTAGAGAAATAGATCTGTTAGAAGACCCTAGGATAGGGCTCTTACATCGTGGGAACTCACATGATCCCTTAATCAACCTATTGAAAAGAATCCTATCATCTTTATCCTTTTCACAAGGTTTTCTGTGATAGGCCAATTCATCATTAACATTTTCAACCATTCTTGATATTTTTTTTGGAATAAACTGTGCCAATATTTGAAATGCCCAATATTTGAGTGGAAACTCCACCCACCATCAAGGAAAAAGAAAGAAATAAAATATGTAGTGAGTTTAGTAATGAAAAGAGAATATAAAGGTAATGGAAAGGAGTTAACCATGAAAGAGTAAAATGGGTTCCAAGGAATGGAAAAGATCTTTAAATCATATAAATAATAATGTAGACATTACGAGAAATTTGAGCCATAAAGGATAAATTATTTTCTTTATATATTTGCTTATTTAAGGATTTTTTTTTCCTTTCACTTTGTGGTGTCACAAAAGAATCTTCACCTTTTAGAATCTACTATGTTTATTTTATATTTCTTTGAAAATACTTATTGTTTGTTAAGAAAGGAAAATGAGATCTACTTAGTTAACTTAAGAGAAAAATGCTCGATGCAATAGGATCCTATGTGTTCATAATACGAGTCTTATTATCATGAGACTAACATTCATCTAATGCAATTATACTTTGATTCCAATACAAAAAAAACTTCACATGTTATTAGATGAGAATGATAGCCTGTTTAGTGCACTACCATTCTTGAAGTGAAAAATCATTTGATGATGATTGTTTTGTGACATATTTTTCGAAGTAATGAACAAGTAGAGACTATTATTTATATTTGTGTTATATTTTTTTAACTCACCAACTGTAGTATTTTAATGATTTTGTGTTATTACCTTATTTATTTTTTCATCGTGTAGGAAATTAAGTTTCAATACATATTGATCTTCCATTCATTTTCATTTTCCATTTTGTGCGATTCCAAATAATTGTTTACCAATTCAACATTATTAGAGTTGTCAATTTTAGAATAAAGTGCAACAACTACTATAATATTTATGATCCAAAAATTAGGTGAAAAACCTACATATTATGACGAAGCACCATATTTTAAAGTTGTTGGTTTATTTGAATTCGAGGAATTGGAGAAGATTTACCTTTTAGAAAAGAGGTGTATGAGAAAACAAAAGAATTTGATGTAAATGTTCATGATTTTGATATAGTTATTCATATACCTTATTTTCATGTGAAGCCTATAGAATATGAACTACATTAAATATGATTGAATTATCTAGATGCATAAAGTGTAGGCTTTAACCCCGTACAAAAATTACCTGCATATGAATTCTTAAAACAGAAAATAAATAATGTTGAGAGCATAAAACATAAAAAATATCTACACGGAGATTTTCCCCTGGATCCCAAAACCAAGACTACCATATTGATTTTTCAATGATACAATACATATATATACATTTCGAAGCATCCATAAAACCCAATCCATTAACCCTAGATTAGAACATAACCATAGTTCCCTTGACCGGATCTACAAAATACCATGGACTAAAAACCATCGTGCCCAAAACCATGTGCGAAATCCATGCACAAAACCATAGGTAGGTCCATCCACCTAATATAGAGTCGATTTTTTTTAATGGTGTGCTGCTCGGGATCTCATGTAGGGGGGATACCACCCCCCGAAAAGTGGGGTAGCCACCCCCCATGAGCCCTCGACAGCGCCCGACACAACGTATAGGGGGGCCTACCACCCCCCTGTGACCCCCCTACACATGGGGTAGTCGTGGAAAGAATATAACACAACCCAACATCAAGAACAAGTTTGAGAAAAATAATTTCTTTAGTTCAACACCACACCCCTTTAGGGGTGCCTTTCCAACTAGTTTCCCCTTGGGATGTGATGAGACCTTTGTGGTGAAACATGATAAAAACATGCAAAAAATATTTGCAACAGTGTATAATAAGAACCTAAAGCAACATTACCCATGATTTTTCTTTTACAAAACATTGAAAATTATTATATTATAATTTAACTAAATAATTTCCTTATTTTATATATATATAGACATTATCAAGGAATCACCAATATTTTACAATGTTTTCTATTTTCTTAGAAGATTATCCAAGAATTTGCAATACCATATAAACTAGTGAAAAATTCACCAATATTTAACAAAATTTTATAATACAGTGAAAGATTCGCCAAAAAAATATATATGTATATTATATCAATGAAAAAATAGCCTATACATTTTTCTATATACCACGGGATTTCACCCATTTATTATACATATAAATTTGGGGGGTTTCTTAAAATTTTCATGCCAATAGTGGCAACACGCCGAAGCGTGGAAAAATGTATAGACAGTCTCGCTGGTGCAAAGTTACGAATTGTTTGGAAAATCCTCCACATTTAATGATTAATTTCTGGATTTGCTTCCATAGAAACTCATGAAATTTTGTTTGATGGATGTTTTACAGGTTAATAAACCAAAAATGCAATCAAATGGAAAGAAAGAGGACACGAAGCCGAAGACCATTAAGCAACCCAGGACCCAAATTGCATTATTTCCCTTTGAGATTGCGGGTTACTGAAATTCTTCTGGATTCCTAGGATTAGGAGACAGGTAGAGTTACTACGACATTTTATTAGTTGGTGGGATGTGGATTGCCAAATATTCATGATTGGGGACCAAGAACTCGAAATAGATGTCGCAGACATTTATTTCATTACTAGTTTGTCTAGAAAGAGACAACATATTCAGTTGTCTGGTTCTTGCACTGGAGGGGAGAGCATGAATATGTTGATTGCGAGACATTGTCCAGGCACTCAAAAAAATCAAAGTGGGAAGATAGATATAAAGACCATCACTAATCTCCCACTACAAACAATCCTTCATACTATGGCCCAAATAGCTGGGGCTCAGGCGTTGCATGAAGCAACAAAGTCTCATTTCCAGTACGCAATTGATTGTCTAAGTCCCATGGTCTTCAACTGGTGTGAGGGTTTGTTGGTCAATATGAAGAGCCAACTTATGAAGTGCAAGTCAGGAAGGCTGAAACAATTTGGTTTCAGATCCATCTTGGTGATGTTCTTCTTGGAACATGTGCCATTGTTTCGATATCAGTGGATAGAAGTGGATGCACCAACGCCAAAGATCCATGGTTGATGAGGTGGGGTGAGCTGATGCCTCGGCAGGGAGGTGGTCAATAGATGTCTTTTCCCCCAACATTTTTTAGATGGTTGCGACAATAGCTAATCATGATAGATGATTGGGCATACACTAGCATAGATTTATGAGGAGATCCTAATCTTCCACTTCCACCAGGCGCACAATGGACTGATGCAGGTAAAAACCAATTTTTAAAGTTTTTGAATTTTTTAATTTTTTTTATATGTGTACTAAGATTTGACACTTGTGATTTTTACAGATGTTGGACCAGAGAGACCTCCAAGGGTTTGTCCAACAGTCAGGTGAATGGAACGCTAGATATAGGATGCTCCCTATGAGGGGGGAGAAGACCCAATCGTTGAGGTTGAGCATAATCTGAAAGTATTGACAAGGAGCATTCTAGAATATGCATTGATTAATGAGGTGTAACTGCGATATCAGAGGCACATTGTAGGGGTACCCACCAGACTGCGTCGGTTACTGAACCAAGTCATTAGAGTTGTGCATGCTATCATTAGCACCATGTGGGAGAATAGTTGTCTCTAGTTTTCATTTTCCACACTTATGTAGGCTTGAGAAGTTGTGTGTCTCAGAACACAGTTTTTGACATTTTGATGTAATAATTTTTTTTCAAACATTATATATATATATATATATATATATATATATATATATTTTATGTTTTCTTGTTATGTTCACTATGTGATGGTTTCCATTTTATATATGTTGTAGATGTGTATCTAATACATAATTAGCCAATGTATATGTTAATGTGTTCAAATGCCTCGAAATATGTTGATAAGTGATATAATCAAAGTCTCATTCCAAAAGGCGAACTCTCAAATACATTTTCAAAATTTAAGAGTTTCTAACCGAATATTGTTTGTTAAGTTATAGTATAATGAGCTATGAATCAATATTAATGACTAACTCTCTAATGCCAAGAGCAATGGCTTCTGACAAAATCTTGATAACCGCACCATTTTTGACAATGTTATTAGTTATAGATTTGAGGCTTCTGCGATCTTCATTTTGTGTAGTGTTGCCTTCCAGATTCATCGCATTCATGATTTTATTGTGTAGTGTTATTAATTATTAGTAGTATGACCTAAAGATATGCCTTGTAAATTCACTAAATCACCGTTAGGGTCATAGATTTCCCATGTGACAGAAGATAAATTATGTGTACTACGACAAGCTCCATCAACAAAACTAACATAAAGGTTCGATGACATATGCAAACCAAGTAGAACACATGGTAAGCAGAGGAAAACACATTTGCAAAAGAAAACAAACACACCAAAACCAAACTAGACACTAATGAATAACACACTAATGTACAAAGTATTTACACGAAATCATGCATAATACTTTTTGAGGTAAAGCCCATGTTGGGGCTTAGCCAACTGATTTCCTTCATAGTCAACCAACTCATAGGCACCTTTCTATAATACTCATTTAACAATGTAAGGCCCATGCCACATTGGTTTGAATTTCCTAGCTCCCAATTTATCATTGGCTTAATCATATAACAAGATCAAGTCACCTTCAGCGAAAACATGGGGAGTAACAATTTTATCGTTTTGTGCTCTAACGTGTTTCTTTGGAGCTTCAATTACTAATGCAACAATATTGCAAGTTTCATCAAGCCTTTCGAGGTAAAGTAGTCGTTCCTCCTCCAATGAAGTGTCAGGGAGTAATTCAACAACTAGTTTCAAGGAAGGAATCTCACATTTAATCAGACGGGTTGACTCTAGACCATACACCAACTGAAAGGGTGTGAATACAGTTGTTGTCTTAGCTGTGGTTTGGTATGCCTACAAAGCTGAAAATATCGTAAGGTGCTAATTTCATTTATGCAGCCTAACAGTAAGTAGAAGAATTGTAACCAAGGCTTTGTTGACTACCTTAAACTTAGTCGTTGGCCTATGGATAGTAAGGAGTTGAGATGTTGTGATGCACACCCAATTGAGCAGTAAGCTTTGTCATCATATAATATTGAAAATGAGAGCCATGGTTAGTGACGATGGCTTGAGGGATGCCAAATCGAGCTATGACATGATTAAAAAGGAATTGAGCCACAGTTTTACCTTCAAAATCATATGTGGGCATCACCTCTACCTGTTTAGTGAAATAGTCGACGACGATAATGAGATAACCATGCCCCCCAACCGAGAGAGGGTTACATGTCATGAAATAAATACCCCATTTGGAAAAGAGTCCGACGGTAATAACTAGGTGCAAGGGTGTAGGAGAGGCACACTATTTGCGGTTATAAATCTAGTAGGTGTGACATTTTTGGACTGCTAAAATGAAATCTTTGAAAATTCAAGGCCAGAAATAACCAGCATGAAGGATTTTTTGAGCCGTAGCATATCCCAACATGTGACTGCCACAGGCCCCATAGTTACATTCATTTAAGATTCTCTCAACTTCTTAAAGCGTTAAATATCGATGAAGGAACGAATCAACACCAACACGTTACAAAGTATCTTCGATAATTCAGTAAGGTTGTGATTGATGTCGGATGCATTGACATTTAGAGTTGGATAACTCTGTTTGAAAGTTTTGGGTCTGGAGATAGGTAATGATATCTTTGTACCATGGATTGAAAATACTGATGAGGAAGAGATTTTTTCTAGGAATCAACTCATTGGGTGTAGTAGTGGTGGTTGTAGAAGGAAGGTCACAAATTAACTCAGTGAAAAAAAGTGATTTCTTCGATTTAGCTTTAACAAATTCTAAATTGAATTCGTGTAAGATAACAATCCATTAGAATACTTCCCCCCCAACAATTGACGATCCATAATGTATGTCATGGGGTTGCAGTCAGAAATCACCATAGTTTTTCGTAAAGAGAATATAGTGTTGAAAGCATTGAACAACGTGAAAAACTGCTAAAGCTAGTTTTTCGACATGGGAATATTAAGTTTCAGTTTCGAACAAATTTCAACTCAGGTAATAAATCAGGTGTTCATCTCCATCATCATCATCCTGAATAAGTACCATGGCAATAATACTATCGGTGATGGCCAAGTACAAGAAATAATCACGTTGATAATTTGGGGGATGCAGTAAAGGAGCACTAATGATGGAAAACTTCAATGCATCAAAGGTTTTTGAGAAACTTCATCCCAAATGAATGGGATCCCTTTCTTTAAGAAACGAGTAAATCCCTTTGGCAAGTTCAGTGTAATTCAAGATAAAATGACAAAGCAAGCTCGCTTTCCCTTGTAAAATCTACAACTGATGTAAAGATGATGGAGGGGGAAAACTCATGATGGCCTCCACCTTAAGGGGATTGATTTAGGTGCCTTCCTTGGATAGGAAAAACCCTAAGAGATGACCATATTTGACGTGAAAGACACACTTATGCGGATTCAAATGAATATTGTAGTGTCGACAATGAAGAAAGATCTCTTGAAGGTGATTTCGATGGTCATGATGCTTAGCAGAATGTGCTAGTAAGTCATCGAGATAAGGTTGAACGATATGCTTAATATCATGAAAGGCATAAGACATCGGTCATTGGAAGGTAAAACCAGCATTCTTCAGACCAAAAGGGATTTTTTTGTCAGCAAAGGTTCCCTAAGGAAAAATGCAAGAAGTTTTATGTTGTTTGATGAGGAGAATGTTAATCTAGTTGTATCAAGAAAAACTGCCCATAAAGGAAAAAATCTCACTCTTGGCACATTCATCGATGATTTGGTCTATAAAGGGAGTGGGTTATTATCTTTAGGACATGCTAGATTGATATCACGACATTCAACAAAAACGCGGATAGTTGCTTGTTTCATAGCCATAGGAACAATATTGGAGACCCAATTTGTTAATGGAATAGGATAAATGAAACCAGCTTTAAGAAGTTTTTCAACTTCTCCCTTTATGGCATCTACCTTTATAGGGTGCATGAGATGAGGCATCACACCAGATGACCATATCGGATGATGATAAAGTGAAGATGCGCACTTGGAGTAACTAAAAATAAATGACCAAGATAGGTATAACCTGGTGGGAATAAAGGTTGACTACTTTCAAGTGGTGGACTTGGCCTTCTCCCCATATGAGGAGAGGACACATATTGAAAGCCTTTAGGAGGAAAGTGATATTCAGATTCATCAGCAAGACCCATAGTATGAATGGTTGAGACTCTTAGAGGAGGATCTCAAGGAGAGGTTGGAATCTCACCTTCCAGGGAAAATTTTAAGGATGGAAATTTATCTTAAAGTTTAGAAACCTTGGCGAATCCCACTAGTCCATCATATGGAATCTATAAATGTTTGGAGATATTTTTGTAAAAATATTCAAATTTATAACATTTTTGTATAGTCTATATATAATTTTTTGGCTATTCTTAGGGTAAAATAATTTCACTCTTTAAAATTTGGACGAATAAATTTTACAAAAAAATGAAAATTAGTGAATCTTTTTTTTGGAAAAAGTATAGAAAATTAGCCCATGGGCGAATATTAGCCCCTAAAATTTTCCTTGTCACCTTCTGATGCCATGGGTGGAAACTGTTGGCGAGGAGGAATCCACGATGATCAAGGAGAGAGTTCCAGAGGTACCCCAGGATTATCAAACAGAGTATATGGGCATTGAGGAGATATAATCAAAGGATAATAAAACATATTCAGGGGAAACAAAAAAAATTGTTGAGGAACCTCAGGACTTTCTGGGTTAGATTTTTGAGATGATGACAATGACTCTGGAGGTGGAGGACGAGAATCAAGGGGTTGAATACTGACGAAAGTCAAATAACCATAGGTATGCAACTTAATCATAAACACACACCATAATACAAAAGATGAATTGAGATTCACCCAATAATAGAATACACATAAACTCTCAAAATAATTAATTAAAGAAAATATTTACAAGAGAAATCATGGCCCAATGATTGGCCTCTCATTCCTCACATCACTCACACATTTCCTACCTAATATTCTTAAGTCTTGAGATATATTCAAGTACATCACCTCCTTCAGTCAATTTTTGTTGTAACAATTTTAATTGTACATAAACTTTCTTTGATTCAGGTTGAGTATCAAAGAAGTCTTTAAAAGTTTTCAAAGCAGACCATGCATCTGTAGAATTTTCTATACATTTCATCATTCATAGAAGATTTAATAAGAGCTAAGGCTTTGGAATTCTTCACTTCCCATTTTGCTAGAGCAGCTGCATATGTGGGTTTATTCGGCTTAATATCTCCATCACATATACCCTACCATAATTCATTGTAAATGAGAGTGCTTTCAATGAGACAGTGCCATGTTTTGTAAGATTTTGTGCCTTCAAGTTTGTCGGAATCAGAAAACAAATTAATCAACTTAGACATTGTAGCGTTGAAGTGTCGCACCAAGAATCAGAACAGAAATAACAAGATAGACAACACAACACACCACGCAAAAAACACGATCTATCGGGGCTTGGCCTTGACCCTCGTATAGTCGTTTGAAGCAGGAGAAAAATGACTGAGCTTTGCGCTTGGCTCTAGTCAATTTCTTAAAAATTACAGGGCAACTTTCAAAATTTGACTTTTACAATGATTCTCTTGCAAAACTTGGTAAAAAAAAGTTACCCCCCCTCAAAGTAAAATTACTTTGAGTTACACTGTTACACTTATCTCTCTAGAAACAAATTACAAATAAAATCTCCTTATTACTCCAAAAAAGTTACTACCCTAAACATTTACAAATAACCCCTCACACCTTATTTCTCCAAAAAATATTATTTTACAAATAAGAGAAAATTCCTTATCTCTCCAGATTACAAATTACAAAATAAAAAAAAAAACCTTATTTTTCCAAATTACAAACTACAAAAAAAAACTTATGATTCACCTTATCCCTCCATCTTTTCTTTAAAACTCCCCAAAAAAAAATTAAGTGAATTTTACGTGGGCTTTAAAGCATATATCATGTTTTTTTTAAAAACCACATCCTTTTTTAAAACAACCACATCCACATCATTTCGCTGAAAGGCTCTTATGTTTATCCATGCAGGTAATTCTCAAAAATTCATGTTTATCCACGCAAGTAATTCAAAAATTCGATTTTAAGCTTCCAAATAAAATTTTTAAAACGCTGAAAAGTTTTTACGCTGTCCTCCACGCTGGTAATACAGAGTGCTGGCTAGCTGGCAACGCTAGCTGGGTGACGCTGGTTGGCTTTCACGCTAGCTTCGCTGGCTGGCTGGCAACGCTGGTTTTGAAGACTCTTGTTACAGGCTCTTGTTCTTGGACCAAGGCGATGTCCAGCGCGTCTTATTGCTGGAATTACAGTTGACATTGTTGAGGCTGCCAGGGCATCGGCTACATTTAGGCTGATAAGTTGAGGAGCTGGGTTTATAGCAGTTATCCCATTAACAAAAAGACTCCATATGCTATAAATTTTGTGATTTGTGTCCACCGCTATACAAAAATCCTGCACAGATGGGTCAGCGCTGAACAAACTCCAAACGTGATACTGTTTACAAAAAATATATTCTCATCGACCTGCAACAAACTCTACAAACTCTCTGTACGACTTGGATTTGTATTTCCATTATAAAGTTTCGGACACCATCAATTCACAGGCAATTAACAATGTTCCGGCAGCCAGAAAATTACTTCTCTTTGGTCACCGAGCACGCGGCTACACGCGGATGCCACGAGCATTTCATTTGGTTGCAGACAGTGGGGACTCGTGGAGTCCACGGGCTCTCATCTACAGCTGAAATTCTATTGACAACGCAGTTTTCACCACATTGACAACGAGCTCTATGTAGCTTCAAGACAGTTTTCAGCACAAACAATTCAATGGAATTTGGTGATTGGGAAAAGATCTTCAACACAGTTTTCAACAAAAACAATTCAATGGAATTCGGTGATTGGGAAATGATCTTCAACTCAGTTTTGATAATAATTCACAAAATTGATTTTCAGATTTAAAAATCTAAAATCAATAAAATAATAACATATCTTCTCTTTTAAAACCAAAAACTTGACAAATTTCATACCAATCATTCGCTGAACAATTCAATGGAGTTTTCCACAAACTTGTAGAGCCAGAATCTCCTCTTCACATCAGCTGCATTATTGGAGCTCTGATACCACAATAATGTAGAAGTGTCCTCAGACACGTAATTTTATTAAACAGAAAAAAGATAATTACATAATTGATTTTGCAAGAGTTTTCACCCGAACATCCCAACACTCTTGCAATGAGCTATTTATAAGCTCCATGTCCTAACTACCTCTAATTACGGATCACTTGTTAAATAACAAGTGTCCATTTACAATAAATGCTATTCAAACCAACTAGCTAACAAATCTCCTAAAATAGAGCCTAAGATACGACACATTTGGAGAGTCATATCTTGTTACAACAATATGCTAATTCTAAAAGTCTCCATTAAATAATTAAACATTCTAGAATAATAATTATTAATTTAATATCTTAAATTAATAATTATTTTATTCTAATTTTATAACCTATGATAAGATTGTATTTTTAGATCATCTAACATCGCCTCAATTTATACAGATGGATTAGAACCCAAGGTAGGTTCTAGATCCTTAAACTAACTCCAACAATATCTCTCTTGATCCCTAACATCTCTCATTTAATATCTTATCCCTAGATAAGAGATAACTAATCCATAATATTCTCAAACCTTCCACAATACTCTCGAACCTTCTCCTATTTACAAGAATTATAATTTTCTCTTAAAAACTATAGAAAAATACAATAAATAATTAAATCCCCACTTTACAAAATAACTCCTCTAGTAAATGATTTACCTAGGTTAGATGCACCTGCATCAACTCCCAAGTAAAAGAAAATCATGGTCTCCCAACCATCAATGTTCATAAGATGACAAAAAATCCTCCTGGATCCCAAACTTTAGTTTGTCGTTGATCATGTACTTTGTTATGTTGTTGATGTTTTGTGGCTATCCTTTCTTGTTTTCTGAGCTTCCAAACTTTATGTTGCAATTATTCCTTCTCCTTGCTAATGTATTCTTATTCTATTGTCATCAACAAGATTCTACCATCTTCTTTTCCTCTTGCAATATGTCCTTTTGTGACACTTTCACCATCAATCTTCTAATCTTTTCAATTTCCATGTCCAAATTTTCTTCTTGCTGGTAAAAATCACCAATCCTTTGTTGAAAATGACTATTGTTCTCCATATCTATGCCTTTGTAGATTTGCATACGTTCTTCCAATGGTTCATGAGCTTCCTTAATTTCTAGTTTAATCTCAGTTTCTTGCAATTTCCACTACGTGCAAACATAAAATAAGTGTTAGTTTCAAAATCATGAGGCCTGGAGGTCTCTCTTATGGCTTCCTGCATCTCTTCCTTATGGCATACAATCCTTCAAGTTGTCCACTGACTCTTCCTCATCTTCCTCATTTTTCTTATTAGTGTCCATATCCATACATTCATCATCCTCATCACCAAGCAATGATCATTGTTCTGGTTCACAAATGTATATATTTTTCTAGAGTTTCTCTGCTTCTAAAACTTTTAGTTTACACTTCTGTCTTCTTTCCATCCATTGTTTAATTGACCATTTAACTGTTCACTTTATTATCCATTCATGTCTCTATTTTTGTAATAGCTCTAGCAACATGTCAAGTCATACATTTAATTCAACAATCTCTTTCTCGTCATCACAACAATGTCAATCGCTATGGCATCATCGTGTCCTTTCTCTGGATTCTGCATATTTCTGTCATGAACTTCACCTTGTTCACTGTAACCTACAACTAAATTACTTTACTAAGTTATCCCCTCTGAACTTGGTCAATGGTTCAATTTCATTTGAACCTTCTTTCTGAGCAC